>OY282559.1:171849005-172028027 GCA_958295665.1 Tipula vernalis
TGAATATTAAGTGACATTTATTAATTTTTTTAAGAACTACTTATGAGGGATGTAGCCTTTTCAGCTAATAAAGCCAGTAAACGGCTGATACTACACATTTTCCAGACCATTCTTCTACTAAATATTAGTCGCTTGGATCTACTCTTTTTCTTGCTTGCTGTGTTCAAAATAGTTTATTCTTTTTTTTATCAAGACGGCGGTGCCAGCGTGTATCCTTTAGTTTTAAAAAAGATTTTATTCGTGAAGCATATTCGTGATATTAGCATGACATTGTGCTCTATGAGAAAGGCTTTTAGATCAGCTTTGTGCTGTGAAAGACCATTCGCATACCAAATAGCTACTTTTATGACAGTTATTTTTGGTTTTTGACGATAATTTGCCTTGGTATGTTCATATTTTGCCTCATCATGCTCATTTGTTTCTCCATCATCATCATGAAACTGGATAGTGTCGGTTAGTTTATTTACGGTTGCATGAATGGATACTTCTTCTTCAATAAAATTAACTTTTGCTTTCGGCATCTTTCAGAATGTTTCTGCAGGTAGGAAAGGCCTGGTTGCGAAAAACTGCTGGCATTTGTCCCCAAATTTCCGGTTTGTTGAATAATTGAAGTTTTTGGCGTCAAAGTTCTTTAGTTGTAATTTGTCTTGATCACTCTATCACAATTTGGATTGATTTTACGCTTTAAATCCAAGTATACAGGGCAAATTAGTAAGTATACATGGCCCGTATTTTGTACAAGAGGCGAGAAGCGGATTTTCGTTTGATCTCGCCTTTCAATTTTGTCCGACAATTTTTTCGATTTTTCACAAATAAACAAAATAAAAGGCGAGAAAATGGAGCTACATACTTTGATTTAGTTGTCAAAAATACATTTTATTGACAAGTTTGTTTAAATTTGTGATTTGATACAAATGAATTTGTAAAAAATCATGCTATTTAAAATTAATAAATAATGAATTTTATGCAATAAAAAATAAAAGATTGTTCAATATTAAATTTCGGATTATCCGATTTCAAGTGTGATGTAAGATGTTGTTTGTCACTAACGCTGGAAATGTTATGGTGTTTGTTAAATCATCAATTATAGTATCGTTTCGTCTTTATCACTTCTGTGATATTTGGCGGTGTTATTTTCTGTACTTATTATAATAATCGATAAGGAAATTGTCCTAATATGCACATAAATTTATTAAATTAAATCATTAGTTTTCCTTTAATGATTTGTACTGTTGCTCAAGTGACAACATTTTATAGTTAAAACAATAATTTTACTAATACATACATAAAATATTCATAAAATAGGTGCCAGTAAATTTTAATTTCTTTTAATTACCTATATGTGCATCTGCTAAAACATCCACTTCACTTTTCTTACGTCTCACCAAATACTACACACTGTCGAAAATAAAAGCAAGAGCAAGTGTCTACTCAACATGTCTAGTTCAACATATGGGTAACACAAATTTCGTGCAAGGTGCAGTTAGCGTTTGTGTACCCGTATTCTTAGCACTTGATGTACTGAACTGATCCAGTCCTCTTCTTGGTTGGGTTCCTCGACCGTGATTTTGTTATAGAGTAAATATTCCCTGACGTATATATATATATATATATATATATATATATATATATATATATATATATATATATATATATATATATATATATATATATATATATATATATATATATATATATATGTATATATATATATATATATATATATATATATATATATATATATATATATATATATAGATATATATATATATACATATATATATATATATATATATATATATATATATATATATATATATATATACATATATATATATATATATATATATATATATATATATATATATATATATATATATCTATATATATATATATATATAGATATATATATATATATATATATATATATATATATATATATATATATATATATATATATATATATATATATATATATATATATATATGTATATATATATATATATATATATATATATATACATATATACATATATATATATATATATATATATATATATATATATATATATATATATATATATATATATATATATATATATATATATTTATGTATATGTATATATAGTTGAGTAATTTCATTTTTGAGCAGCAGTGACTGAACTTCATTATTTTTGATTTATTTACTTTTTGGTGTACGTGTAGTAGTTAATAAAATAAAAAAACATGTTTTTTATTTTTTTGATATAGGGTGTGTATTGCGCACAGGATGGTTCCAAAGTTTTGCAAAAATAGTGAAAAACGCCATTTCGAGTAAATTTCAAAGGCAAATTTATGAATTAAAAAATTAATTGATTTTAAATTTTTTTTTTACGTTAATTAGAGTGAATACCGAAATTATAAATTCGTATAAAATAATAATCAAAATTAAATTTTTTTGGTCCGATATATAACGGTAAAATATTAAATGAGATATTAAACTAAATATACCATGATTTTTTCAAGATCTTCAAAGACATAATTGTACGTTCTCTTCAATAAGTAAAAGCAGTATATTTAAAAATAAGATATCAGATACTGCACGGAGCTTAGTAGAATCTTTTTTGAGGATGATGAAATAAGTGGAATGATGCCGGGGAGGCAAGATGTTCTTCAGAATACTCAGAAGAGGGTATTACTATGTTCTCTAAATTAGGCCTACATCGAGTTTAAATCTCGTCACCCTGGAGTTAAAATAGGATTTGCAAGGTTCACACAACTACGTCCAAACCACTGTATAAAATTGGGTTCTAAATAGCAGTCAACATAATGTTTGTGTTTGTCTTATGCACCAAAACATGAAGCTGATGATCGAACGCACTATACAAGCAGTTCACCTCCGAGACAATAGATAATTCCCGTTTAATGATTACAAACATTTAATTTCATTCGTTATGTGTGGTGATGAACAAATACAAGAATATTACATTAAAAAGTGTAAAGTGTGCTCTAAAAATTTGGAAGAACTTGAACAATTGTTTCGTAAATACTTCAATAACAGTGATGTGTCAAAAATTAAGTATAAACAATGGATTACCGTTCAAAGATACAGTTTGGTAACATAAGAAGACCAAATGTAATTTAACCAAGTTAATACCTCATCATTTTATATCGAAAGAGCAATCAAAATTTCTTAAACAAAAAAAAAGAATCTTTACAAGAAGGGGATCTGCTTGTATAATGTGATTTCGCGGAAAATATGCTTTTATCGTACAAGATTCAGTGCAAGGTTATCACTGGAATAATGCACAAGCGACCATTCATCCGTTCGTTATTTATTACAAGGGTCCTGAGAGCAGTTCAGTGAAACATGCTATATACTTTCATTATTATTTGTAATTGTATGGAACACGATAGCATCGCAGTACATCTCTTCAAAACTAAAATGATTCAATTTATAACAAAAGTAATAACATCGAACATCGAAAAGATTTTCTATATGTCTGACGGAGCTATAACACAATATAAAAATAAAAATATTTTAATTAATCTAAGCCATCATGAAGAAGATTTTAACATCGCAGCTGAGAAGCATTTTCATGCTACCAGTCTCGGCAAAGGGGCATGTGATGGTGTTGGTGGAACATTTAAAAGAGATGCCTAGCGCTACAGTTTAACAAAGGGATCAATTCAAACTCCACAACAGCTATACGAATGGAGTAGATCATGGAAATCAACAATGCATTTTGAATATGCAACGAAAGCAGAAAGGTCTATACAAGTGAAACTGACAAAAAATATTGTTCTTCCATTTAGCGGAGAATAGACGGAATGGCAATTATTGCATGACCTTTATAAGGGCACTGTCCATGAAAATACGTCGCGAAAAGTTTCAATATCTGAACGGTTTACTACAGTTTCTGAACTAACCATCGGAAACTACTAAATAGTTCAGACGAAATTATTAGACAGCTGCGAGCATTGGGAGGAAACTGAGCAATGGGATTCTTGACTCATATGCTACTAAATAAAGTCATGCGATGTACAAAATACTAGAATTATTGAAGATTTTTTGAAATTCTTAGGCAAAAGATCAGATGCTCGGGAATCCCGTAGGTCAAAAAGTAGAAGGACTGGTCCAAATTCTAATGGTAAACTTTTACGATCGTTTGCAATCATTTCGGTAAAATGTGATGTTTGCGATCCTTACGATCATTTTTTATATTAGTGTAAAAAGTACGCGGATAAATCGATTGATTAGTGAACTATCAAAAGTTTTATTTTTCTTGGAAACAAACGAGCAGGTTAAACTTCTGGATCATACCAATATCGAGCATCGAAAGTTACCTGGCTTCAACAGTGATTTTTAATGAAAACTTTCACATATAAATATAACACATACACGACATCACTTTCTAGGGCTACGGACCAATAGTCGGGTTAATTATTCTTTTATCTACTTTTTAACAGTGTACAGGGTAAATTCGAATATTGTACTAAAAAGTTGGGTAAAATATGAAAAAACCGTTGTTTTTAACTTTTTCATATTTCACTGATTTTTGTTAAAATTTTCGCGTTTCGTACATACAGGTAATAAACGAATGAAAAACCATAAAAATATTTGACGTTTTTTCTTTGCACCTAATATCCAGCGATTTCAACCCTCCAAATCATAATTTGTGCCCATCAAATCATTTTTACTTCTAGAGAATTGGTACGCCAATTGAGGTAAATTTGTACTAAAATTAAAATTTACTGTGATATATGATTTACCCGGCTATTGGTCCGCAGCCTGAGTTGTAAAAAATTAACTCATATATGTTTTCAGACATTTAGGTTTTTCTGATATCTTTATGTTAATGAACGATCGTATGGTTGTAGAATGTAATGCAATCGAGAAAACAAGGAAATAGAAGCTAATGTAAATGAAGATAATTTTATGCAGTGTAAGAGAAATAATCAAACGTTATTTTAGTTCCCTTTTGGAATTTTGTTTCAATTAGTTTTTTTACATTTAGAGCAGGTAAATAGTTTTTTTTTAGAAAACGATTTTGTTCGCTCTCCAGCCAATATGAAAATTTTAAAGATCATGCAATGAAGCATATTAGCATTTTGAATTAGAATTATAGGGAATCAGTGCTTCCCTTGCTTTCAAAGACGCCACGCCAATGATATATATATATATATATATATATATATATATATATATATATATATATATATATATATATATATATATATATATATATATATATATATATATATATATATATATATATATATATATATATATATATATATATATATATATATATATATATATATATATATATATATATATATATATATATATATATATATATATATATATATATATATATATATATATTTATATATTGCGCCCTTTCTCTTTTCCCTCGTCTGGCTCTAGTTCTAGGCGAAACATAGGTGGAGGTTTCTTTTCGCGGTTTAGGATATTCGTAATATATTTGGCATGAAACCATTTTCACTAAGAGCAGAGTGTCTTTTTCTTACGTCTACGGAGCTCTCAATTTCTCTTAGATTAACAATTAGCCCTTTTGAATTTTTAGCTGGTATGTTTGAATTTTTAGCTGGTATATGTAACACCGTTTACCAGCTTGCTCGAAATGATTAACTAAGGTTCTGAACCCATTAATCTGAATGGCTGTAACTGCTGTAACTTATTTCGTTTATGTTGCCCCACTTGAGAGGTAATACACAAGTTTTATTCTGTTAACGACTTGATTTTTTCCACAATTTCATTATTTGAAGCCTCTCTTATGTAAATTAGTGGCGGCTTCTCGTTCTTAACATTATCTGATGTAGCTTCGGGAGCTTCTACCTCTAAGTTGGAACACCTGATACTGAGAGGTATTTGGTCCGCCCCTTGTTCCGTCCTTGTCGCTGTGCTCCTGCTATCGAGTTACGCGGATCTTGGACTTCGTTTTCGTTTGGTCTGAACAGTAAAAAACCCATCCAATCTCGTTTTCTTTAATAGTTATACATTACACTAACCTATGTCACTATCAAAATCTATAATATCGGTCGACGATGAGTTCGCCGCACTTACTTCATTATTCTAAATTTGCTTTTGAAGCAATTTTTTCTTGGGTTTTGTGTTGGACTAAATGACGGTATAGTTAAATTTGCTATTGGTGCATATTTTTCCTCGTGCATTATTGTTTATTTTTCTGGGCTGTGTTGCATTTGCCCATTTTAGATTCACTGTTTACTCATAAATTCTTTATATTGTTCCCGTCTAATATATATAGTTCGCGATTTTTATTGCGGTACATGCTATTTGGGATCAGTTTGGCTTATCACTTACATATCACTTATTTGTTTGTTTTTTTTCAATATAAAAACATACACACACACCACTTGAACCACCAAACTCAAAAGGCACATAAAAGTTCTGGGTTATTACCCTTTAAATCCTCTCCGTCAAAATATTATATGTAAATTCATCGCGTGTTATGTTCGAAACTTTAATTTTTGGTACCGGATAGCAATAGGACTGATCAAATATTTTACTATTATGCTTTATTTTAAATGTGCCCTGTTAGTAAGGAATTAACTAGATTTTTAACTAAACAATATTAATTGTAAATATTTGATAAAATTACGTTATCTACTTCAATAGAAATATGAATTTTTAATTTTTTTTTTTTTAATGGCTTTATTCTTGAATCTTTCTACATAAGAAACTCACAAGAAGTAATCAAATCTTAAGCTAAAAATTATTACATATTTTAAGTCTTAACCAATGTTAATACTTATTGTTAGTGCTCACAATTTAACTAATTTAGATTATACTTATAAGTATAAGATAATCATTTAGTAAATTCACAGGTTCACAGGTTCATCAGTCCGAGTGGATCTGTTCTTCTCAGTCGCCTAAATCGCGGCTGTTTTAGTATCTCCCTGGCTAATTCTTTGGGATGTGCTTCTAGTTTTGAATAATATTTCGAACTGAATTCATTAATAGTTTCTTTAACGGTTTTAATCCCAAGATCGTGATGTATATTACTCTTTCGAATGTACCAAGGAGCATTGGTAATACTGCGAAGTATTTTCGCTTGGGCTCGTTGCAGGAGTTCTCTGTTTGAAGTGCTGGTGGATCCCCATAACTGAATACCGTATGTCCATATGGGTTTGATTATCGCTTTGTAAAGTAAAACTTTATTAGCTAATGACAACTGAGATTTTCGTCCCCTCAGCCAATACATTTTGGAAAATGTAATTTTTATTTGGTTGCGCTTTGTTTCAATATGATTTTTCCACGTTAATCTTCTATCCAGGTGCAAACCTAAGTATTTTACCTTCGTTTGTTGAGGAATATTTTTATCGTTTAATTTCACTGGTGGGCAGGTGCGTTTGTTCAGCGTGAATGTGACATGAGTTGATTTGTTTTCGTTCACTTTGATTCGCCATGCTTTCAACCAGTCCGCGACTTTGTTTAAATGATTCTGCAATTCCTTTGAGGCAATTTCAGGATTAGTGTGGGACACCAGGATGGCCGTGTCATCGGCAAATGTTGATATTATTATTTTGTTAGTTACAGGTATATCAGCTGTGTACAACAAGTATAATATTGTTCCTAGAACGCTCCCTTGCGGGACACCTGCATTAATATCATTTAAGCAAGTAGTTGCGCTGTTTTGTTTTACCATGTATTGCCTTTGAAGAAGATAGTTTCCCAAAACTGAGTGAAATTTCTTCGGTAGAAGCTCTTTAATTTTGTAAATTAGTCCATCATGCCAAACTTTATCAAAAGCTTGTGCGATATCCAAAAAGGCAGCAGAACAATATTTCTTTTCCTCGAAGGTGATTTTGATTGCATTTACAGTTCTGTGTACTTGCTCTATAGTACCATGTTGGTTTCGGAACCCAAATTGATGGTCTGGAATAACGCGCCGTTCTTCTAATATTGGTTTCAATTTCGTTAATAACATTTTTTCAAATAGCTTTGAGATTGTGGGCAGCATGCTTATTGGACGATATGATGAGATTTGTGTTTCATTTTTCCCTGGCTTATGTATCATTGTGATCAAGGATATCTTCCATTTTTGAGGAATATAGCTGGTTCGCATGATCGCGTTGAATACAAATGTTATTAGTTTTATGCATTTATCCGGCAATTCCCTTATCATTTTTCCAGTAATGAGATCATGCCCAGGTGCCTTTTTCGGGCTTATGCAAGTTTTAATTGTATTCTTAACTTTCTTCCAGTTATACTTTATAGGTTTGTAGGATAAACCATCATCCGTTGGCTGGGGTAGCACGAAATAATTATCTTCTTCGTGTGGGACGAATACTGTTGCTAGATGAGCAGCAAAAGCATTGGCTTTTTCTTCATCACTTCTTGCCCAATTTCCTGTTGGTAGTCTAATAGGTGGATTCGAATTTGTTGGCCTTTTTAAATTTTTTGTTGCCTTCCACAAAGAATAATCTGTCCTCTCGGTTGCCGAGAGATCACTTAAATAGTTCTTTAAGCGCTGGGTTTCTTCTTCCCTCAAAGCAAATCTTAGGCCCTTAATAGCTCGATTTAATTTCCATTTCAATAACGGTGATTTTGTTTTTTTTTTAAATATGAAACTAAATAAAATAACACGTTTCCCCTAAATGTCGTTAATTGAGTAGCAAAGTTTTCTTGTTTAGTATATTTTAGTAATGAAGAATTTACTAAAATATAACTAAAACCAATTTAGTAAAATTTAGTAAGAACTTTAGTACCATATAATTTTCCCGAGCTTGTTAGGTAATTTATGTGGGCTAATTTCTTGACTTATCTACATTTAACCCATTTGTGTGGTAGTTGTTTTCTTATGGTGTTATATTTTGCGCTTTCTTTTTGTTATTTATCTCAAAACGAAAACAAACGAGAAAAAGCACAAATTACACAATTTTTTTGCTGTTCCTAGATGGTAAATATGATTTACTAAATGTGTTTATATCTAGATATAGGTAAAAACATATTTGTAATATAGGTTGATAGGATAATAAAAGTGTGTATATAAATCGACAGTTTTTTATAGGCTACTTCCGTAGAAAATTTACCAAACTACAACAAAATTCGTTGAAAATATTTATAAGGTTGTTATAGAAATTTTTGGTCGGTCAGTCTCAAGTCTCTTGTAAGTAATCCATACATGTTAAAATATTTTTTTTTCTTACTCCGCATACATAAATATTATTTTGAATAAATTATGAATGTAAACTTAGTAAGGTTTCAGGTAGTTTTGATATGATTATGTTATATACGTAAATATATACATATTTACCTGTATGGAAATATTATGTTATAAAGGTATATTTACATAAAATAAATAATATTAGATTATGAATAATTTAATTTCATCTTTATGGTTTATGGTTTAATACTACAAAAAAAACATCACCCAGTAGATTTATGATAGATTGATATGCACAGATGAATGGAAATGAAGGTGACTTAAATAACCTCTAAGGTATATTCTCCTGCTACTATTCTAACACTATATAACATGGGAGCAACAATTATCTAAATGTTATAGTTATTTATATATTACCTGATATTTACGAAGATTACGTAGTAAAATAAATTATTGTTGAAGTAATCATAAAGTATTTGTACCCCGGATTTTTATGGGTTCATAAGTTGTGTCTTCTGAGCCTTAAAAAATTATTTTCGAAGTAGTATCATCCTACCTATCTGTATCTTTTGTTTCTCTGGGATCCCAAACGAATGAAGTTTCATGTGCAGGACGATTTTAAGAAATATGTAAATGTGTTTTTGATTTTAATTGAATTTTGAAGGCACGTTGTACATCCATAAACCAGGTTGTTTGGACTTAAATATACCTACAGTTAAATATTCCTTATATTTTCCAGAAAAATGTTAAAAGCACTGAACTCACACAATTTGGTTTTAAAAGAATGGACAAATATAAACCAAAAGCAAACCTTGACTAAGTACTTTTAAGATATTTTTGATAAAATTAGTGGAAATTGAACAGTTTTATATATTAGTTTTTTTAAAAACCTTAATCTTAAAATATTCCACCAGTAAAAAAAGCAGGAGAAACCAAACTGGTAAACTCCGAATCTGGTGAATTCGAATTGAGTACAAATGAAAGGTAAATATAAAGGGTGTCATTTGTGCAGTAAATTGTTGGCAGCGCTGAAAAAAAAAACAATTTGACCGCTGAGAGTTTAGGGTTAGTAAAAATGGAGCGTTACATACAACATTGTGTTTTCATTATTGAACAATATCTCAAAACTAATGAAAGTTTGGCGGCCACAGTTCAAAAATTTCATACAAAATTTGGTCGGAATAGTATTTTAACTTCGTCAACTGTGAAGAGATTAATTGAAAAATTCAGGGAGACTGGGATCAGTTGGAGACGCTAAAAAGATTGGTCATCCAAAACCAAGCCGTTCAAATGTCAATATCGAAGCAGTGCGTGAGAGTGTTGGTGAAAATCCCAGAACATCTCTCGTTTTGGTGATCAGAATTGACGTGAATTATCGTGTGATTTAACACCATTAGATTTCTTTTAATGGGGTTATTTGAAGATAAAGGTCTATGTCAACAAGCCCACAACCACCCGTGCATTACAGGAGGAAATTAAACGCTGCATTAACGAAATTCAGCCACATTTATGCAGAATGGTCATTGAAAATTTCGACAAAAGAGTGCGTATGTGCCAGCAAAGCCGTGGAGGCCATTTGCCCGATTTGTTATTCCATAAATAACCCTATCCTATGTACTTTATGATTCAATAAAAAAAAACAATCTAAAGACTAAAAACATTTTTTTCTATTTAATTCAAATTTTGCGTTAATTTTGGGACACCCTTTAGTATTCATATTATTGAGCACCAGTCATTTGGAATTATTGAGTGAACTGCGGAGATGTGATTCCAAAATATATGAAACAATTTATAAAATATTAAGCGAGAATTATGCAAATATTATGCAGCGATTGCTGATCGAAGAAATATTTAACATTAGTAGTAGCCTGGTATTTTGATTTAATACTAAGCAAGAACATCGATAGTTTAAGCGTGTATTACATGAGAAAAATTGACTGACAGTCAAAAAAAACGAAAAGGGAAAAATAATCTGCCCCATATAACAGACAAGGACATCGTTTTTTATTTAATTTTTAATTTTACAACAAAATTGTTATTCTATAAAACAAAAACCGTTGTGTTTATCTCTTATATGGGGCATCATATTATTTTTCTCTTTTCGTTTTTTTTTGACTGTCACTCAATTTTTCTCATGGAATACTGGCTTTATTGCGCAACTTGAAAACAGTGATGCCAAGTTCCTGTATAACCAGATAATAAAATTTTTCGTATTATTTGATTTATATATCAAATTTCGATTGAAAACTTCGTAGATTTTGTAGCCGGCAATGCGGGTGTTATGAATGGGAAAAAGGTAGAATTCAGGCATTATTAAAAACAGCAAACCCATATTGGTTGGAGTCCAAACAAGCCAAATGATTTTAAAACTTTCCAAGAATTTTTTAAAGTGCCAGTTCACAAGATAATAAAAGTAGCTAATACTAGATGGCTTTCATTAGAGGGATGCAATGGAAACCTTTGCAACATTTTTTTAATCAATTAATTTCAAAATAACTCAGATTTCACAACACAAATACCGGAAAACCTAAATGAAAGTAATATGATTTATTTTCTGTTTTATCATATGCATTAAAATTAAATAATAATTTAAATAAAGAATTTCAAAGTGAGTTACATTTTGAGTTTTGTGAGTTTTCATTTTATTAAACTAGAAAGTATTGACGAGTTTAATTTAAACGACATAAAATTTACAAATGAGTAGTGTCTGATAGAAAGTAGCTATTTACATTTTCCAAAATGATTTTTTCTATCAGGGCAGAATTTTTTAAATGAAATAGAACAAAAGTGGTTATTTCCAGAATGGACCAAAAATTGCCAATTTCTCTATGAAAAATATCATCAAGTTCCTTATTGCAAAAAAGTGATCAAAAGAAAGTATCAAAAAGTAAGATGTAAATAGCAACTTTTGGTCAGACATTCAGGAGTGTGATAAATATACATATTTATATAATATATATTTATTGAAGACAAATTCATTTACTAGGACCAAAACCGGAAAACGAATTAAATCAAAATTTGCCGTCTAAAGAAAACGTTTCACATATTAAAAAATATTGTAAAAAAAATTACATAAAACTTATAATAGGCAAGCAATTAACAAAAAATTGTTCACTAGAAGAATGGACGCCATCAAAAAATGTATCGAAAAATTAACTATAAATTAGCATCGTAGTTATTTTAATTGATCATGGATTTCATTTTTATTTAATCTATTTTAAAAAATTTAATATTGATGGTGGGAAGGCCTTAACCTAAAATAAAGACCAAAAAAATGCTGAATATTTTTATAGATTTTAAAGTTAACTCTACATGATAATTAAATAATTTTAAAATTGTAATGTTACTATGCTACTTTAGTACCTTTGGTATGCTATATTGGAGCTCAAATAAAAAATAAATGGGTTTTTTTTTAAACTACAGCGCTGTCAATAACGGTCATCATTATTATGTATCGAACAGATCGACAGTTATATTGTCTGTTTAACGGTATACTAGCTGGTTTATTACTCGGTTGATTTCGGCCATTACAGGTTCGGCTAGTCGTTCAATTTTAGGCGAGTACCCATTACCTGGTTTTCCAAATTTTTAGTACCCAATGGATCACTAATACCAATAGCTTCCATTGACATGAGCAAACTAAATAGATTTTTTTTTTTTTTTTTTTTTTAATTTAAAATAAATTTTATTTATTTATTTTATGTAATTACAATCTAGTCTCCTGGACTAATTAGCAATTTGTTTCTGACTTAATTTACTAACTTAAATTAATCTATGGCTTCTTCCCATTGGCATTCCATAGTGTTTGGTAAATTGATGTAAACCACATCTTTGTTGTGGATTTTAGATCAGCATAATGCTGCTTAAACTAACAATCACACCAGCTCAAAAGGTTTGGTTCTTTTAAGTCTGCGAACTAAATTCGTGATGCTTAGGAGCTGAGTTGCCTCAATGTTCACATGTTGGCGGAGCCTTTCTTCATGTCTCCGTGCTTTTTCCTGGATTTCATTTAAGATGAGGTTTATTTTAAGGTCCCTATGAAGGTCATTGTTCCTAACATACCAAGGTGCATCAACGATGTTCCTTAATACCATATTCTGAAATCTTTGGATGATATTTACGTTGCTCTGTTTGGTACAACCCCAAAGCTGAATACCATAAGTCCAAATCGGTTTCAATATTTGCTTATAAAGTAGAAGCTTGTTGTATGTTGATAAAGAAGAGTTCCTTCCCATCAGCCAATACATTTTTGTGTATTTAAGTCTTAATTCTTCACTTTTCTTCTTGACGTGTGCTTTCCATCGTAGTTTAGCATCCAGGGTCATGCCGAGATACTTAGCTGTGTTCGCATGCGGTATTATTTCCCGATTTATGGTAATCGGAATATGTTCGATTCGTCTGTTTGTAAAGTTGATGTGAACTGATTTAGCTTCATTTAGTTTTATTCTCCATCTTTTTGTCCATTTATATATTTGAGTTATGGCTGATTGTAACTTCTGTGTTGATTCTTCGTTGCTTTTTCCAACAGCTAAGATCGCCGTATCATCTGCAAACGTTGCCACTGTGTTGTTTTCTAATGTAAGAAGATCATAAGTATATAGTAGGTATAAAACCGGCCCTAATACACTGCCCTGTGGAACTCCTGCATTGATTTCTTTCAATTCAGAAAATGTATCATCTAACTTAATCCTGAAGAACCTATCTTTCAAGTATGATTCTAGTATCTTAGCAAATTGCATTGGTAGAAGATTCCTTAACTTGTGGTTAAGTCCTTCATGCCACACTCTATCAAACGCTTGTGCAACGTCTAGAAATACTGTTGAACAGACTTTTTTCTCCTCTAATGCTTTCTCAATTATACTGGTTATTCTGTGTACTTGATCAATTGTTGAGTGTTGGTTGCGAAAACCGAACTGATGATTTGGGATCAAGTTTTTACTCTCGATTATCGGATTTAATCTTTTTACCAGAAGCTTCTCAAATAGTTTGGACATGACTGGCAATAGCGGAATTGGCCTATAAGACGATGTTATGTGTGGTGGTTTCCCAGGTTTTGGGATCATAATTACTTCTGCAATTTTCCATAAGCTTGGTACACATTTGATTCTAAATGCTGCATTTATAAGATTGGTGAGTTTCACCAGAGCTTTCCTTGGCAGTTCTTTTAAGATTTCTGCAGTAATAAGATCGTACCCAGGAGCTTTTTTCGTATTCATATTAGCTGTTATCTCACGCATGACTTCTTTTGGTGTTGTGGGTAGGATTTCTTTACTTTCTTGCACAGCTTGTTCAGTTATTATCTCGGCTTCCAACGTTTGGTCTTCATGTGGCTGGAATATTTTTTCGAGGTGTTCGGCAAATTCTCGACTTTCTCTTCATTATTTCTAGCCCATTTCTCACCTGCTATTTTTATTGGGGGAATCTGCATTATTGGTCTTTTGATTCTTTTGGTTGCTTTCCAAAGAGGATAATCAGTACTGTTATCATTAGTTAATTTTCTTAAATAGTTGCTGATTGATTCATCTTTCAATTCTTTGATCTCTCTTCTTAATTGTTGAGTGAGGTTGTTCAAATGAGTTTTATCTTGGGGGGCCCTTGTTTGTTGCCATACTCTTCTCGCTTTTCTTTTTTCTGCGAGGAGTTCCCTAATTTCCATAGGGTAATTGTTTCCCTTGATTTTCGTTTTAATTTCAGGAGTATTTTCCCAAGCTGATTGCTGTATATCGTTTACAAATTTGTGAACTTCTTTGTCTAATTGTTCTTCAGTCTTTAATGGAACCATTAAGTTAATTTTTTCTTCTAGCGATAGTCTAAAGCATGCCCAATTAGTGTGATTATTTACTAGGAAAGGGTTTCTTTCTTTCTGAATGATTTTTTCACTTAACGTTAGAAGTATTGGTGAATGATCAGAGTTTAAGTCATGGCTTTCATCTACTTGTACATAATTTACAGATATGTTCTTTATTATAAAGAAATCAATCAGATCTGGCACTTTGTTTGGATCAGTTGGCCAGTAGGTTGGTTTTCCAGTTGAGAGGGCTTCACAACTGCATTTTCTGATAGCTTTTAGGAGTTCTTTACCCTTAGTTGTTGTTAATCTGGATCCCCAGTGGATATTTTTTGCATTAAAGTCTCCTCCAAGTACAAACCGTTTTCCTAATTTACTGAGGAACTCGAGATAATCTTTTTCTTTCATTGAGTGCTTCGGTGGGCAGTAAATACTAGCAATACAAATATAACTACTTTTGGATTTGACAATAACAGCAGTTGCTTGTATTTCTTCCGTTTCATATTTTAACTCCTCATAGTGATGAATACTATTTCTAATTATAACATCACTACCTCCTTTAGCAGTGTTTCCAGGGTGAATAGTGTGATATATTTGATAATTTTTAAATTTAATGTTTGATTGTCTAGTGAAGTGTGTTTCCGTGATGAGACAAACATCGATTTTTTCTGTGTCCAGGACCACTTGCAGTTCTTGTTGATGTTGCATCAGTCTATTGGCATTCCAACATAAGAATACTAAATAGATAGTGTAGATCTTTTTATATGCCATTACAATTTAGGTTCCATTGGGTATCTACTCACAAGAAAACATATTCGAAAGAAAAGGACAAACATTATTAAAAAGTAGGACATGAAGGATTGTTTACGGTTGAACTCGTTTTCTTCATGCAACCGCAGTAAATAATAAAACTGTCGGAAAAAGCCAAATTTCGGCCTACTATCTCAACACCACTCAAAACAGCACTTTATTTTTATTTTTTTCTTACAGAAAGTTGAAATTCAAATTCACACCAGCTGATATTGATACTTAGTCAGCAAATCTAAGATATGGTCATTGCATTATCAGCTGAAGGGCTGCACCCGTCATAAGTAGTTCTGAAAAAGTTAATGAACTGTCACATAATATACTGTAACTAATCTAGGGAAAGCGAAAAATTCGTCGACAATGGCAGCAAATAAAATCACCGTTATTGAAAAGGAAATTAAATCGAGATATTACGGGCCTAACATTTGTTGTGCGGGAAGAACAAAACCAAAGCATCCAGAACTATTTAAGTGATCTCTCGGCAATCGAGACGAAAGATTATTCTTTGTGAAAGGCAACAAAAAAATTTGAAAAGGCCAAAAAACTCGAATCCACCGATTAGACCACCAACAGGAGTTTGGGCGAGAAGTGATGAAGAAAAATCCAATGCTTTTTCTGCTCATATAAAAACAGTATTCGCACCACACGAAGAAGATAATTATTTCGTGCTACCCCAGCAAATGGACTATGGTTTATCCTATAAACTTATAAAGTATAATTGGAAGAAAGTTAAGAATACAATTAAAAATTGCATGAGCCAGAAAAAGGCAACAGGACATGATCTCATTACTGGAAAAATGATAAGGGAATTGCCAGACAAATGCATAAAACTAATAACCAGTTATATTCCCCAAAAATGAAAGATATTTTTCTCGTCATATCATTACTGCCATTCTTGGATACCGCACAAACGTTCAAAAAGTTTGGCATGATGGACTAATATACAAAATTAAAGAGCTTATACCGAAGAAATATCAGTCAGTTTTGAGAAACTATCCTCTTCAAAGGAAATACATGGTCAAACAAAGTAGCGCAACTGCTTGTTAAAATGATATTAATGCAGGTGTCTCGCAAGGCAGCTTTCTAGGAGCAATATTAACCTTGTTATACACAGCTAATTGGAGTGTGCCTTTGAACTGTGTGTCTGAACACTTTTTTACTTGTGCAGGTGAATGCAATAAACTGATTCATTTTGAATGTGCAGGGATTAAAAAACCTGTGTTTGATGCCATTTCGGTAATTCCAAATTTTTCTTGGCGATGTGGTATGTGCATTGACGTTTATAAAATTTACAAGGAAAAGAATGATCAGATGAGTAATTCTATTGACGCTATATCAGCGTCCTTGTCCTTGATAAATAAAACATGCCATTAATAATAACGTGGAAAGTTTACTAAAACCAATCCCACCACAACAGTCGTCGTCTGCTAAATTAAAAAAAAATCAACACAAACTAATTTGGAATTGGCTTCGCCAATACGTACAAGATCTAAGAAAAATGTTAATAATACCATAACAACGGCTACAACTGCGGTTACATCTTTAACTAATGACGGCGATCATATTCCAGTGGTTTCCAGTCCTACTAATTTCGGTGCTTGTACGACTTTCGCTGAAGTGGTGAAAATTCCTGCCGTTGTGCCTGTTGCAGCATCGAATGCACTTGCTTCTCACAGTGGTGCTCCGGATCAACCAAGCAAATACTCAATTGCATCTGTTTTGCCTGTTGCTGCTATGTTGAGTGCTGTGAGTACGTCTGCAAATGCGAACAATATTGATATATCGTGCGGTCCAACTGGTAATATAAAATCGTTGCCATCATCACGAAATATCCAAAAGAACATACGAAATTTTAATATTCGTGGCACTAATACCTCACCAGATATTTATATTAAAACCATTGCGCCGAAATGTTGGCTTCATTTATCAAGATTCGATACTCTTACAACTGAGGATGATATTGTGGCTCTGGCTAGCAAATGCTTAGGTCCGAGTGTTTACAAGGCAGTTAAACTAATTCCTAAGGATAAAGATATCCACGAGTTAGAATATGTATGCTTTAAATTGGGGATCAACGTGGAGCTACATGATAAGGCTCTAAATTCGGATGCATGCCAACCGGTGTATTTATTAGGCCCTTCCATAAGCAAAATTTTCGGACAGGAGCCTCATATGTGAAATTCCGGATACCAGCTGCAGTAGTCAACTCTGCCGAAATTTAAATAACGCAGGGTCAAAGGTGATGCGTCGGCCCAAAAGTTCTGGACAAATTACTTTTACTTCGATGTAGTATCACAACGCCTCTAGTATTCGGGGGAAAGCTAAATTATTCTTGCTTGGCGTTCTTGATAACGATTACGATGTGATTATCATATCTGAAACATGGCTTACTAAAGGGTTTAATTCAGAGGAATATTTCCCACCCAACTACGTCGTCCACAGAAAAGATCGACATGATTTTTGTACCAGCCTTAAAGGTGGGGGTGTGTTGATTGCTGTTAAGAGTTCGATCCCAAACGAGCTCATTGCCTGAAATGTCATCCAATTTATGACTTGAATGTCATCCAATTTATGATGTAATTGCTGTTCGGATTAATGTATCCGAATCATCTATCCTCGTGGTGGCTGTATATGTTCCCTCTGGATCTACTATGGAATATTATATGGGAATTGTTTATTTCATCAGTTCTGCGGTCATGCCATTGGTTCGTATTAAGGAACAACTAATGATTATAGGGGACTTCAATCTTCCCGATATTACTTGGTTTGATGTTGATGGAGTTTTCACATCCTCTTCTTCTGGCCAGAAAGAATTAGCAGTTACTGATTATTTTGCTAGCTTAGCAATGATGCAGTTGAACCGGATAAGCAGTAGTCGGGGCATATTTCTCGATTTGGTTTATTCAACTGATCTTATGTTTTCGGAGATTTCACCTTGTGAAGATTTTACTGGATGTTTGAGCGTTTACCACACTCCAATTACCATATATATATATTTTTAGAGAATTGCAACACTACGTGTACTTCTAGTAATTCTTTGCATTTCGATTTTAGGCGTGCGGACTACGATTCGTTAAACGAATTTCTTGTCGGTTCTAATTGGGACTTTCTCGAGCGAGATGAAAATTTGAACCATTCTATTTTATTGTTCAACGGGCTGCTCAAGACTGGTATTGAAAGGTATGTTCCATCAAATAAAAATGGACCTAGGTTTCGTGAGCCGTGGTACAACAAAGAACTACTACGTCTTGAAAAAAAAACGGAATAAGTTCCATTCTTTGTATAAGTTACAGGGCGCTGAGTTTTATTCCAGATTCAACTTAGCTCGTAAAGAGTTCAAAACTTTAAATTGGTTCCTTTACAACAAC
The DNA here is from genome assembly GCA_958295665.1 of Tipula vernalis. Classification (NCBI taxonomy): domain Eukaryota; kingdom Metazoa; phylum Arthropoda; class Insecta; order Diptera; family Tipulidae; genus Tipula; species Tipula vernalis. Next base: position 171,868,103 of record OY282559.1, read on the forward strand.
TACATTTTTCAAATAGAAGAGGATCTGACTTCCAACCCAAAAAATTTCTGGAATTTCATAAATGGTAAAAAGAAGGTTGTTGGGTTTCCTACTCCAATGACCTTTCAGAACTCTTCCGCAAGTCAACTCTCTGATATCGCTAATCTATTTGCAACATTTTTTGAGTCCGTCTATGAAGTATCTGGGGATTCTGGTACCAAGCTTATAAATAATCGCGATTGCTCTGATTTTAATTTTTTACAGTTTACTGAAGCAGAAGTTTATGATAGCTTATCTCAACTTGATAGTAATAAGGGGGCAGGACATTACGGTTTTCCACCTATCCTTATTAAGAATTGTGCAGAGAGTTTAGCCCATCCACTGACTCTAATCTTTAATAAGAGCCTACGTACTGGGATTTTTCCGGATCCCTGGAAACTGTTTTTCATTCGTCCGATTTTTAAATCTGGCAGAAGAAGTGATATCAGCAATTATCGCGGAATCGCTATTCTTGCTTCCATACCAAAACTTTTCGAATCAATGGTACAGAAACTCTTGCTTTTTCATGCAAACATTTTTATTTCTCCTGCTCAACACGGATTTTACACGGGTAGGTCCACGGTTACTAACCTAGTCGGTTTTTGTCAACATTTATATAGTAGTTTAGAACATAGGCAACAAGTGGATGTTGTTTACACCGATTTTTCGAAGGCTTTCGATAAAATTGATCACTCGATCCTTATCGATAAACTGGATAAACTAATTTGTCAGTTTATCCCCATCAGGTGGTTGCATTCGTACCTGTCTGATCGCTACCAATTTGTTAAGGTAAATGATTTTAGTTCTCGCTTATTTCGAGTTACCTCTGGAGTTCCTCAAGGTAGCCACATTGGTCCACTTTTATTCTCATTATTTGTCAATGATGTTGTTGATTGTTTTAAATTCGCAAAATGTTTGCTTTACGCAGATGATATGAGGATATTTGCTCCTATTACTCGAGTTTCTGACTGTGTTAAATTACAAGGTGACTTGAGTAACTTTTGCAGTTGGTCATTTAAAAACAAATTATTGTTGAATGTGGGTAAATGTAGGATTTTATCATTTTCTCGTACACACTCACCTGTTCTTCAGCAATATTTTCTATACAATACCGCTATTGACAGAGTTGAGGTCATAACCGACTTAGGTGTAACCTTTTCTTATGATCTTACTTTTACCAAACACATTGATTCTGTTATTTCAAAAGCTTATATTATGCTGGGTTTCATTAAGCGCAATTGTAAAGACTTCTGCGACCCACTCACACTGAAAACTCTCTATGTGTCCTTTGTTCGTTCCATTCTAGAATATGCTTCTCAGATTTGGTCACCATTTTATCATTGCCATTCATACAGAATTGAGAGCGTTCAAAAACAGTTTCTTTTGTATGCGCTTCGCGGCTTACCTACGGAGCGAGTGCACCAATATGTACTACCTCCTTATAATGATCGTTCTAAATTATTAAAATTACAATGATTAGATCACCGACGAGATGTTGCATCCGCTATCTTCGTTCAAGATGTTCTGACTTCCCGAATAGACTGTGTCGATTTACTGGCTCGTTTCAACTTTTACGCTCCTACACGTTGTTTGCGCCGTCGTCGTTTGTTACATATTGATCCGGTTTCTACAAACTTCGCACTCTCAGAACCAGTTTTGAGAATGTCGCGACTCTTTAATTCGGTTTATGACGTTTTCGATTTTAACATGACAAGAAATTCGTTTAGAAATGAGTTGTTTAGATTTTTGTCTATCATTAAATAATTGTTAAATGTTATTTTTGGGCTAAAATATTGTATAATAACTGTTAATCTTTTTTGCATACCGATTGTATATTTACTTAGGTTAAATAAATAAATAAATAAATAATTCACCTGTAACCAACCAAGTAAAAATATCAACATTTGCCGATGATACGGCCATCTTGGTTTCACACAAAAACGGGTGGGAATCCCGAAATTGCCTCAAAGGAGTTACAGAATCAGAAGGCATGGCTGAAGACATGGCAATAGAAGCGGACCAAAATAAATCAACTCACGCCAGATTCACGCTTAACAAACGCACCTGCCCACCAGTGAAATTAAACAATAAAAATACTCCTTGAAGGTGAAATATTTAGGTTTTGAGAACTAATACTGCAACGAATCCAAGTGAAATAACTTCGCAGTATTACCAATGCTCCGTGGTACATTCGAAATAGTAATATACAAGACGACCTTAGAAATAATTAATGCATTCAGTTCGAAATATTACTCAAAACTAGAATCACATTCAAACGAATTGGCCAGCAATATACAAACAGATCCACTCGGACTGAAGAACCTGTGAACCTGTAAATTTAATAAATGTTTGTGTTATACATATAAGTATAATCTAAATTAATTAAATTGTGAGCACTAACAATAAGTGAGTTTCTTATGTAGAAAGATTAAAGAATAAAGCCATTTGCAGCATTTAAAAAAAAAAAATTTGACTTTTTAAAATTAGAAATAGTAACTAACTAAGAATCTTTTTGATTTCCTGTGGGTGTGACACAAATAGCGAATTCATTAATGATTTTCGGTTTACACCACAAAATAAAATTCATTACCCAATTATTGGTAATGTGTGTACAAATTTACCTACATGTTCGATAAATTAAAAGAAATATTCTGTCAGATCGTGCCATTTAACTATTATTTTATGTTCTATTTTCCATATTGAGAGAGTTCATTTTAAGTTATTTATAAAAGCCTGAAAAACTATTTAGGCGACTATTTTCTGTGTGGGCTGTAGTAAAAGTATGAGCCTATGGCCAATTAGAGCCGATAAATCACCCAATAGAAATAGACTTTTTCTCAGTTTCTGTAACTATATTTATTCTTCTAATAAAGCGTCAAATCCTCAGGAAAACCAAACCAAAGGCTGCAATTACTTTTTGTGATATAATTCCAAAATTATTGCATTAGGCGAATAATTGCTTCGTAAGTAGTATGTAGTTATTTAAAAAAGCCTGAATAGCTGCCTACCCGGGAAAGTTATGTTTGTTTGCTTAAATAGGATATACAGGCAGATTTTTCTTGATCGGCAGAATGCTATTTAAAATGTGTGTAAAGCAGGGATCTAAAACCGTCAATATAAATAGGTATTTATACGGGTTGGCCACTTAATCGAGAGAAAAAAATATCCAGAAAAAAGTTCGAAAATCCTCCGGATGCAATAAATTCGATTCATTGCAAACTCTATGAAGCCACTTAGCATTGTACCTCTTTGCGCGAGAATGACAACAAATCATGCAACATTTATATGATTTTATATCCTATTTACCTAATAAAAATTAATTGAAGTGTTTTGGCACTCTCGGTTAATACACTCACCAGCAGAAAAATAGGCCACCCTAAAAAAAATGTTTTTTTGATGTGAATATCTTTTGAAACGCAGTAGCTGGAAACATGAAACAAAAACCAAATTCGAAATCCGGTCATTCGAAACAATCTTATAAAATATTACCATAGCATCATACTTTGTCTAATCATGTGGCTGAGTTCTTTTCCTTATCCCACAACATGGCTTATAACAAAATTTTGAAATGTGAATAGCCCTTGAACCGCAGTATCTAAAAACATGAAGCAAAACACAAATTCTAGGCCATTCAAAACAATCATGTGTATTATTTGCTACTCCTGTAAAAAAAACCTTATCACTCGGTTTGTACCAACATACAATTACAGAATATTAAGTTTTGTAATTCGTCCATCATATTAACAAAAATTGTCTTAGTGAAGATAAATCTGTTCGAATTTTTGCAGAATTTTATAAGATTACTGCAAAAATAACTTGTTTGGTTGAAAGCTTTGATAAATCTTGCCAAAATACTTTCGTGTAGTCAACTGCTGATGTAATTCAGCTTCAATGTGAAAATTGTGAATTAAATACTGAATATATCGCCGATAAAGCTACGAATGAGAATTGACAGCTCTAAACCAAATATGTATGTATATCATCGCAAAATTTACCTATTCCTGCTCTGTAAGTTTCCGAGTGATGTTCTAATGACTTGCGTTTTGTAAAGCAAGCGATTCCCAGGGTTTGTCTGGGTATCTCCGATCCATATGCTGAAATCATTTATTTCGATACAATGATATTGATGTGAATGTAAAAAGTTTCAATGATTTATTATACATATGTAGCATTTAACCGGTTCATACCTTTGAAAGACAAACGTAACTATAGCTACTCACCTTAAGTTTGATTCAAATTTGGTAGATTTGTGAAACCGTAAGAATAAAGCTTATTACAGACTTAGAAGCAATCATTGCGAATTTAATAAATCAGTTTTTGTTAATCTTAAGCAAAGTCCAAAATCATTTTCTTATGAGTTATATTGGAGATCAACTTAACACTGTATCAAGATTCTGTGCAAGTTTTGCAACTTTTTCTTTCCATCGGTTTATAAGGGTACTAATATACCATTGTTGATGATCCTATTGTCAGTAATTGCCAATTTAGGATTCCATATTTATCTATAACTGAAAATGACATATGGTATGTAATTCTCTTTTGAATTTTAATGATGGATGTTGACCTGACGGTACACCCTCGTAAATACTTTAATGTGTTGCCTTATATATTACAACTCTACTTTGTTATATTTTTAACCATTCTTTAGATGGGCACTTTCCAACCGCTTGGAAAGTATAGCATATTGTTCCAATTTTTAAAAAAGGCAACCGCTCGCTCTGGTCTATCCAATTTTCACATAATCTTAATTCAATCATCAATATCAAAGTTTTTCAAGTTATTTTTGTGTGAAAATCTACCACTACCAATCTTTTAAAATTTACAAAAATTCACCACTAGAGTTAGAGGTTGTTGCAATTTATTTTAATTCTGCTTTTAAAGCTTTTGATTCAATAGACCATAAAATTATTATAAAAAACTTTCAGTTAGTGGTTATGATCCAAATTTTTTAAAATAGGTTTCTCCCTACCTAGTGGGAAGAGAACAGTATGTTTTACTGAATGGTTTTAAATAATCTAAAATTAATTTTTTTTTCCATGTTTCTAGTTAGTGCGGTTCAAAAGACATTAAGATCAAATTTAGTTAAAAGCCATGTTGTGAAATTAGTTAAGGGACTATCTTCTTTGATATTTATTTATTTAAGGTTTTTGTTTTTGAGAACAATATATCTAAGAATCGTCAAATGATGAAATAAACTTACACTTCCAATTGGTCTATTTCGGGTAAAATTTCTTGGATCTTTTATTTTAAATGGAAAGGTTTACCAGGCCAATATATACCACTTCGAAAAATACTTTTTCTAACTCTAAAGACCTCAATACATACATATATATAAATTCATAAAAACTTTAGTTCGAAAGTTGCCATAATTACTTTACTTTATTTTACCAAACACTAATAATAAGAAATCATTAAAATTGAAAGAGTTTTTTAACCACGTAATAATATGATTAAAAAAACATGACATTAATTTCACGTATATTCGCATTTTCCTTAATCGAAACACTGTATTCCAAACAAGTTTAATTCCATTACCTCCGGCTATAGAAAAAAACCAGCACCAGAAAAGCTTTCAAAAGTCAGTTAAGACTGTAAATATTCTAAGCTCAAAGACGAACACAGAAAAAAAAAATCCAAATCTCATCGAGCACACACACAAAAATCAATCAACTACGAAAAAATGTGTAAAACCAATTCAAAAATATAAAGCTATTTATTTATACAAATATTATGCTATTATGGGAAACATACAAAAAAAAAAGGATTTCACAATTTTCATCTTCTATTCATGAAAATTACCTATCTTCCCATTTCATATGTACATAATATGTATGAACGTAGTATATTCGAGATATGTACACAAAATGTTTCTATATTTCCAACGTACATTTATATTGTATAAAGCTTCCCTTTTACCGTTTTACCATTTTCACAATATATAGTTTTGTTGTATTCATCTTAGGTTGCAAACTGCTACATACAACTTTTTTTTTATCATTTACAATCTCTGTATAAATGTATTTTCTAAGCAAAAAAAAAGGGATATAAATGATAAAATGTGTTAAAATATACAACAACAACAACTATACGATAAAAACTGTTCAGGATAGAACGGAAGAATAAATATGGGGAACCCATCAGCGCACACAAATGATACATGAATATACATACATACACAAAATATACAACAAGGCTGGAATACAAATAGATCTAAATAAATATTAAGAAATAACAACAGACGCGTGGAGGTATAAGGTTTTTCTCAGAATTTTTCAGGATTTATTGTCTATCCTGACTATAAATTTAATAAACGCTTGAAAACCTCGCTCAAAACTTTTGCGATTAAAAAACAATTAATTCGTTTACTTTTTTGTTGAAGAAATTTTTTTTTTGCCGGAATTAGCGTATTTAGCAAAAATGTTTTGTTCATTTTATGGTTTACTTCTTGTGGAGCCAAGCTCTTTTCCGTAATTAAAATTTGAAAGGCTCGGGAAGCTTTTGATAGTATTATTTGTGTTGTGTCCTGGTTTCAAATTTACAGAAAACTAAAAAAAATTGCACCCACTTGTAGCAGAAAATTAATTTAAGTTTTGGTAGCTCGACAAATATTTCAATACCTACAGCTATGTATCGACAATTACAAAAATTTAGTAACTCAAAAATAAAAATAGTTTGTACAAAAAGAAAGAGAAATAGAAGAGTGAATTTTAATCGAAATCGGCCAACCGGAAGAGGCCACTTACTTGACCCAGGAAATTTATTTTGCAAATATCTTAAAAAGTATAAGGTTAACAGATAAACTAAAAATAGACATAAAAAATTAAAACAAAATAAAAAGATTTCCGTGTTAAATTTTGACCTTAAGATTTTTGGGGTGTTTGAGTCCGAAAAATTGGGTTTCGACGTGGTGTCTGCTGGTGTCTGCGCAGATGGTTTAACCAATCAAACTGCAACTTCATATTTAAGCATTTTTCACAAATTTTGAGGTGCTAGCTCCCCGATTTTCCAACCAGATTATATTTTTTTTTTCGAATATCTCAAAAATATACATACAATTTACAGAAATCAAAAAAATCTTAAGTTTGCAAGAAATTTGCATAATCAATTCTCAAAATTCGCTGTTCGTAAAAGAAAGTCGTCTGTTGGCGACACCTGATGTTTTTTTTTATTTTTAAAAATTAAGAAACTGAAACTGAAGAATTTCTTTATTCCGGTCACTTGATTTAGTTTTTATTGTGAAATTTACATATTTTTCATTACAGCGAGAACTTTAGTCAAGCATTTAGAAAATAGTTTTAAACGTTTATTTAAATGTATTTTAAATAATTAAAAAAATTAAATCAAACACATTTTCATTTCCTATATTACTAGTGATTATTTTATGAAAAATTTAAATTTTCTTAATATTTTCTCAATAATTTTGAGCTTTTTTTGGTAATCTTTGGTTTCAATTTTTCGTATTCAAATTTATTTGTTTTTTGTCAATAAAATGTCTCGGTAATTTTATGGACTTTCTTCGGTCAACTTTTGGTTTTAATTTTTGATCTTTGGAATGGTTGCCTTAGACTTTTACGTCGTCGGTCGATTATTTTGTTCTGAATTTTTTTTTTTTAATTTTCAAATTTGAGGAAATAAAATTCCCAGGGTGGACCAAAACCAGGCCAAGCAATAGTGGCGGTATGGAAATATTTATGTTACCTGATGTCATTTGTTTCCATTGGTTGTGTCAGACAAAATGGGGCAGATGGTTTCAGTAAGAAACAACAGCAGCAGTCCCAGCTGAGCTTCGGATTAAACCTAGCAGAAGGCGGATTGGGTAACGCCCGGCAGATATGTCAGGCACCAGGGGAATCAAATATTCGAGGTGGACCAAAAACTAATCAGCAAAATGCAGATGTGTCTGATTTATTTGGTACGCCCTGTAGAGCAAAAGCTCAAATTGGAGTGTGCCAAAAGCTTTGTAAATTTTTAGTGAAACAGAAAAGGATATTTCGAATACCTTTCGGAGAAGCCAGAAATTTTCGCCATTTTGTTAATAACAAATAACAAAGGTTTCGCCAAAAATTAAGACGAATATATTATACATATTTCCAAAGAACCGGTACATAAAATATAGTTTCCAAATTAATCAAAGAAAATGTAATGTGGTTGAAGAAAAACGTATATTTTCGCCACAGGGTAAGTACATACATGGTGAGGAAACGTATGAAAACCCCTAAAACTCTCGCGGAGTTCAGTAAAAAAAAAAAATACAAAGGTTAAACCGTAGGTGATTTTCAATAAGGAATTCAATGGTGACCTTAGATTTGACCTTGAACTTCATCTTCAAGATAATTTTTAGGTCAACTTTGTTTTTTTTTAATGGAAACCTCTGTTTTTGACACCGAATTCGAAAAGAGTGGGAAATTTTTCGTCCGAATGTGTATTTTCTAAGACCTCTCAAGGTCACCTGAAAGAATATATTTTAGTTATTATGGTTATTATTTCTTATGAAAATAAAAAATATAAATTATTCATTTTTAGCAATGTGCTATGTGCAGCAATGTGTGTTGCTAGTGTGTAGCTAATTTATAAGTCGAGATTGTAGTCCTCGCTTAAAATCAAACATAAAAATTCTACTTTTACCTGTCATTTATCTTCAGAACCTCACCTAAACTATTTTGGATGAAAGCCATCGGAAAGCTTGAATGGTACGTAACAACGTATATCTCAACATCAAGCACTAATCAGTAACCACCACGGAAATTTTAACGATTACGGTGTAACGTCAAACAAGTACCTCCACTCTAAAACTAGAAAGATATGGAAGCCAAGTCAACATCTGCAACTCAGCACCATTATTAAAAAGTAAAATCAGGATCCTCAATAATCTCTATAAAACTCAAGTAATCTCTTAACCTTAAAACATCTTTAAATTTAGAAAGTCCTAAGATAGAAAATTTTTGACTTATTACAACGCAAAACAATAAGCAAACCTTTGAAAATCTCAGATCAGCTCCGTATAGTAGAAGTAAGCAACTCTTAGATTGAGAAAATAAGAACCCCGATTAAAATTGAGAGACTTCTTCCGTAAAGTTACCATTTCTTGTTGACTACACCTGTTGAAATATTCGAAGAATTTACCATAGAAGTTCGGCAAGAATTTGGTAACTGAATTTGGCAGAAATAATTAGAGATTTAGTTTTTTCCTGAAAATATATATATTAAATTACTCTTTGGTCAATTAAAGATTTGGAATGTACCTGTAATAAGAGTGGAGATAAATAAAATTTTATTTGCGGGCGGTTTTAAATTACTTCGTATTGCAATTCCTTTTATTGAAAAGTACTTTGATCACATTACAATGAAAAATTTAGATTTTTACATTAAACAAATAAAAAATCTGGGAAAGAGGTATAGAAATATAATATAAATCTCGAGATAATACATGTGTATAGATATACATATGTGATACGATATATGTGTATAGATCTTTTAAGCTAAGTTTAGCTAGAAGTTCTAAGGATGTGCTGTACGAATATTACAAATAAATACGATTTTTATTGGTAAAGTTGGTGTTTCTTACAGCACAATTTCTTGTGAGTTAGAGAAACCTTTTTAGGTTGCCACTTGCTGATTAAAGCTTTTCGGTTCGAAAATAAATAATTTTCATAGTAGTTACTAAAGATTTTGCAGACATTGATGCCAACAAATGAACTAGCTTCGACTGTAGTAACCTAATTGTTCTTAAAAACCGTTACAAATCTTTGAATAAACTTTCATCTATTGTTTCACTGCAATCCTGTGCGCAAGAAGGGTCGGAATTCCGATTCGCTTCGAATTGTCACTCGAAAGCCATTACCTCTGATTTTTCCAAGGTGCTACAAATAATAACCAATTTCCTTTTCATTTAATATCTGGAAGAATACCAATGGTTTAGATAAACACTATGGGTTTCAACGTGGCAAATCGATCGGTGGTTTATTTAACCTGTTATTTCATTCTGCTACCACCCCTAAACCCCTGCTTTAACGAAATTTTGAAATTCTAACATTCATAGAGATTGGAGAATTTTAGAAAAATCTATCTTTTTTTAATAATTATTCATATACTAAAATAGAGAACGCCCCAAAGCCGCTTAGCATTGGACCCTTTGCGCAAGTATAACAGAAAAACGTCAGTAAAAATATTTACATTTGTAACAATATTTACGTTTATCTTTCACATACTAAAAACAAAAACTCCCCAAAGCCGCTTAGGATTGGTCCTTTCCGCGTAAGGATGACATAAAATTATGTAGAATCATTTTGTTTTCATATTGTAGTTAACAAAAATTTAATGGGGTCTTTGTATTTTTTGGTATTTTTGGGGGATTTTTTCGTTCGGGAATATGATGGAATCCCAAATTAAATTGGGGATACCGTCAAAATAATGCGCCCCGTTAAAAAGGCAGGCTCCATTAAATTTTTGTTAACTGCAATATAAAAACAAAATGAAGCTACATAATTTTCTGTCATACTTATGCAGAAAGGGCCATTGCTAAGCGGCTTTGGTTATTTTTTTTTTTTTTTCGTATGTGAAATATAAACGTAAATATTGATAAAAATGTGAATATTTATTTTTCAAACGTTTTTGTCGGGAGGCTCCTATTCCCATAAATAAGAATCTTTTGAAATTGTGGCTGAATAGATATATATATATATATATATATATATATATATAATTTGAAATAAAACTTTAAATCGAACATTAAAAAATTTGAATTTTATATTTAAATTTAAAATAAATGTTTTATCATTATGTTGGGAGTAACAAATTTGGGATTTTCGAATTTTGCTATTGTCCTTCTCCCAATTCTTAAATGTCTTTATGCAAATTTTATTAAAATTTCCAAACATTACAATTGAAAATGCATAAAGTGTAGGCAATTTAAAACAACCGACAAATGAAATTTGAAGATTCTACATTTATGTACATATATATTATATTATTATTTCTGAAAATCGTGCTCCCCTAAATATAAATAGGTGTCTTTTAAATTTAATTTTAGGTAAGCCTTGAATTAGGTTACACAACAAAAAAAAATAGACAAAATAAAACTAAAATCGCTTACCATTTCCTAGTAGAAGTAATCCAAATAGTATTAGCCTTAGTGATTCCATTATACACGTTCCTGTCCTCATGTGCAAAAAAATTATAAAATTTTTCCCACCTTCAAAAACAATTTCAAACACTCACACACTAAAACACTCGCCCGGTATGTTGATAAATCGCGCGCGCGTATATCCGCCAAAAACCCTTTTGTGTATTGGATATAATATTTCATATAACTTTTGATTTTTGATACAAATAATAATAGTACTTTTCAATCATTATAGTAGTAATTTGATTTGATTATCTGAAAGTAAAATAAAATAAAAATTGATTAATTAACAAATTTATATTTTGTTCAAATATTTAAATTTAACAGGCTACACGAGCATAATATATGAGAGCGGATCTATGCATGCCTTAGATACCAGGAAAAATAATTAAAATTTATTGAAATTCACAGAATCGCTAAATTGTTTTTGGGCGAATAAAACAAACCGAAAAAATTAATTTAAATGTGCAAATCCTGGAACTTGAAAATTATAATTATTAAAGTTATATCTTCCATTTTTTGTATTTGGTGGTAAGTTCTCGTTAAGCATTTCTGGTAATGTTAATATATACAATTCAGTTTATCCTATAGAAAGGCTCAGTGAACTTTAAATTGGAAACTTTGATTAGAATTGATGTAAACCCAAATATGTTTTTCATCAACTCTTCAATTGTTATAAAATTTCACAAAATTTAAACTTGTAAAATGTGAAACAAATACAAACTTTAAGAAATGCATGTATTTTTCCAATGATATAGGAAATTTAAAGCAAATCAAATCCATATAATTTACGGTCTTAGGGGATCCTCAAACCAAAGCATGATATGCCGTTTACAGCACAGAGACATAGTATAAATTGCGAAGGAGGTAGAAACCCTAAAAGCAGATGACAAATGTTGTTTAAACTCTAAAAGTGGATTTTCGGTTTTTCCAATAAAGATCAGCATCTATTGTAATTGGATACCAATACCGAAATTCTTAAACGAACTAACTGACTATACCTCAATATTTTTATGGCGGAAAAGTGAAGAAGCTTATTTGATGGAATATTACAAGAATGGAGACCCCTCCCCAATATCACATTGGGTCATAATAATATAAATTCTCTAGCCCCACTCGCAAGCCGCCAAATTACACACTCACCATTAATGTTAGATTATCTAGAACTGAGAAGTTAGGTACAAATAATTTGAGCAATACAACAAATAAAACTCAAACACTACAAAAACAGAGCTAGTGTTAATTATCTTGTGTGACCGATACCCCACATTCTTGTCACAAAGTATTACATTTTATATTTCTCCTACCACCTCTCTCCTCAACATTCTCCGCGACGTTTAATCCCAAGAGAATTTTTTTACTTATTTTTTTTTTACCTTTAGAGGCGATTTTATTAAAACTATTCTCAAATAATAAATTGATCAACATGTCGTTGAAATTTCAATCAATAAAATCTGAATAAAACGTCACAGAAAGAATTTATATTTAAACGTTTACTAGATATACTATATTTTTATTTTGTATTTAGTGCGTTTTTTATTCGCTATCCGGTGCTACTATCAAGAGCCGTCATATAAAAGTTGCTCCCGGTAGCGGCTCTATATTAAAAGGTAGAGCTAAATATTATTTTTCCACTACCGAGTCATGATACAATAATACTAATAATAGTATTTATATATCTTGCTACCGAGTCGTAGAAGTAGTAGCCTGAGAAACAAAATTTCTCGGCTAGTCGTTAATAATATTTTGTTATTGACCACCAGTTAATAATGAAAAATGAACACTAGATGTAATGTGATTAAATGGATAGGGAGATTATGATTATTTGACTCAACAAAATTAAAACTTCAATCACCAAAATAAAATGCAGTGTCATTTTAAATTTACGCCTACTACAATTCAGTAAAAAATTCGGGCTACTTCGACATAGTTAATATAATTAAAGAGCAAGTGTTTCCCTTATCAAATTAATTTTCTTATCAACAAAAAACCTTAATGGTTGGTGTGGTTTCTACGACCAGTAGTGGAAAAAATAGTATATACACCACGCTTGAGAAGTGCCATTATAGCCCTCGCTTACTTTAACCCTCGAGGCTCCGCGTCTCGGGTTATAAACTCGCTCGGGCTATAAAAGCATACTACTCAACCTTGGTGTATAATATACTATTATATCAAGTTTTCACTAACGAATTGAATTAAAAATTATAGTTTGACGCTAAATAAATTTTGTCCACGACTAACGTATAATATACATATTTGTCCACGACTAACGTATAATATACCCATTATACGTTTGTTTCTTCAATTATAATGATATCCATTATTAACTGCTAGTTTATCTAGTAGTCCCTTCTTCCATTATTCACTATTATCAAATAAAAATTTCATTTTTGAAATTTTATCTAGTAGTCTATTGCCATTTTCATTATTATTAAACTGAGACGTCAAAATGTCGACGGAAATTATTTTAGGTTTATTTAAAGGATTTGATAATAAAATACAATTTTTTGTCGGTCGTGGACAAAGTATCGTATTCAACTCGCATATAATGGCTGTTATTCACTCAGATGATTTACGACACTCGCCAATCGGCTCGTGTCGGTAAACTTCATCTTCGTGAATAACAGCTATCATTATATGCTTGTTGAATAATATACTATTATATGTTTGTTTCTACAATTATAATGATATCCATTATTCACTGCTAGTTTATCTAGTAGTGCCTTCTTCCATTATTCACTACTACCAAATAAAAATTTCATTTTTGAAATTTTATCTAGTAGTCTCTTGCTATTTTCAATATTATTAAATTGAGACGTCAAAATGTCAGCGAAAATTATTTAAGGTCTATTTAAAGGATTTGATAATAAAATACAATTTTTTATCAGTCGTGCACAGAGTATGGTATTCTACTCGCATTGGTTGTTATTTACTCAGATGATTTACGACACTCGCCTATCGGCTCGTCTCGTGTCGGTAAACTTCATTTTCGTGAATAACGGCTAGCATTATATGCTTGTTGAATAATATACTATAAATTACCAATAAATGTTACGTCAAAATTAAATTTTGGTATAGAAAATTGACTGCGAATTTAGTGCGTCTTTTATTTGCGCCCGATATATGCCATGCAGAGCAGCTAATTTTCTATACATACATTTAAATTTGACGTGCTATTTATTGATAAATTTAGAAATTCCATATTACATGGTAACCTATTCACATTGTCTTAAATACACCTATGGAACAATTGTTGGAATTTGAAAGGTTTATTAACTGTTGAAAAATATTTCTTCGAAAAGTTTGACATTACCTCGGAAAACAGTTCAACAATTTCTTTTCTTGCTATTTTTTTCATTTTAACAATTGACTTCATTGGATTATTACTTGTCTCTTCCACTGGCAACCTCTTCTATTCTAAGCTCGAATGGACCCAAAAGTTAACAAAAACTTCTTATTACTAAAAGCTATCTTTGTATAATATTTCAACCAAAACTATAAGTACTTGTGAGGATGGGACGCAAAACCAAAATAACAGAAAAGTATGACTGGAAGGACGGACGCGATATTTTTTAATCGAAGTTTTGGGGTCCTGATAACCAAATTCATCGAGAAATGTGAAAATCTGGACAACATTTTTTTGGCGATTAAAATACTTACTTATCCAATATAACTTCGTTCTAGTGTTCTAATCATTGTTACTATTAATTTGGTGAATTAAAAACAGCAGTTTTTTTCTGAAAAAACGTAACTCGTGAGGCGTTCCCATGTTTGTTACGCCACTTGGCGGCTGTGGTTCCCTGTTTATGTTATTTATTTTTTTTATGAGCGAGCGCCGAGGGGAAAAATGTTCCCATAACTTTGCACTTTTTATGCTTTAATTTTTCAAAAGTAGATGGAGGTGCAAAAAGAGAACAAACAGAAGCTCCAGAAAAAGATGTGTTTTTTTAATCTTTTTTTTCGAGAGAAGCAAAAAAGAGTTCGAGTTTGAGCGAGCGGCCGAAAAAATATAAGAAAAAATGTATCGCGATTTTCGCTTAAATTGTTTGCTTGTTTGTTTCTATCTCTGCAATCTTTTATGGGGCTGAAGGAGCTCCCAACTATTCCGTGTCACCTACACATTGCATTGTTTCATGCTATCCTATAGTATTGACATGAAAGATGGGTCGGCCCCTGAATTCTGCACTCTCAACAAAGGGTCATAGTTGTGGTCATCTTCATAACCGATCGTACTTAGATGATGAAAAATCCCTGTTGCGGGATTCAAACCCGGTACCTCCCGATCCAAAAACCGCAGCTTTAACCACTGTGCCTTCTTGTCAAACATGTATGCTATAATAATTATGTTGGTTAAATAAAAGTGTTTTAAATGAATATGTGTGCTTAAGATACGCTTGAGTTTCATTTGGTTTTGTGTGATATTTTATTGTGTTATTGATTGTATTATTTGCGGCGAATAAACGCATCTAAAGTAAATTGCTGGATGACGTGGACGTGTTGAAAGGAATTGGGCTTGCGTAATGTGTTTCGTTTCTTGTGTTGGTGAAGGGGAGACGTTGCTGAGGTGACTGGCAGTAAATTTAACATCAACCGGGAACAAAAAAAAAATAAATATCGCGGATGACTATTATTACATAAAAATTTTCTTTGTTTTTGGATTTATTCAATAATTTTCTTTGGAATTTTTGTGTTTAGTTTCCATAGGGTTTGCCCCAAGTTTACTTTCCTCCTTTCCTGATGACCTAACTTCTTATTTGTTGGGTGAGTTGCTGATCGTGAGCAAGAACTGATATCAGCCCGAGGCTGATGATTGTTGGGCTGGAACGTTATGTTTTTTTATTTATTCTACACGGTTACCCTAGCTTCATGTAAGCTTTGGAACACAACACACCGCAGCCATGCACCTAGCCGGCTACCCATAACGCATCCAAAAACTCTCCTCCAACGGAAGAAACAATTAAATTGAAAAAATACGAAACAGAGTGAACAGCAAAATACCGTAATGCTAGATCACTACTAGCTCAATCACCTCACAGTTGGAAAAGCAAAACTAAATGTAAAGGGACTCAGGAAGATTAGAGAAGAAAATTTGGATATATAATGTTCAGTACATAGAGTCAATTAAAATGAGTTCATATGCTCAAAATGAACTGTGTGGTTTTTCAAATTTTTACTATATAAAAATAAATTCAACAAATGCTGATCAAAATTCAAACACACAGTAATGGAGGGAGGTTTGGTTTATAAGAAAATGTATGAGTGTGATTGTGTGATAACAATTTAATAGCCAACACACAAGGAATGACTAGAAACTAGGTAAGGGGAGTGTCCGGCTCCAATTTTAAGACTAAGGCTGTTTGTGAATTAGTTAAAAACTAGTTAAATATGAAAATTTTGACGGATGAAATTAATTTTTTTTATTCACCACAAAATATAAATAAAAAATTTAACGCAGTCGACACCGTCTATAAATTTTGACAATTGATGTTAAAAAAACAAATTTATTTTCGTGTAATTATTTCGATTAATCATGGAATCTGGAAAAACTAAAAATGTCCGACGAGCTTAAGAAAAGCCATACGCAATATGTAAATTTTTATTTGTGTATGAATGGAACAAAGTATAAAGAATTGATTTAGTTTTTTTTACTATAAAATTTATTGTTATACTTTTTTTTATAAATTTATTGATTACATTAATTGTTCAAGAAGAGTATTACGGAAGGCCGCTGCTTCTGTAGAATCTTCTTCAGGCGCAATGTTCAAGGCATCCACTGAAAAGTTCGAATTATCTGAAATCGAATCTATTTCTGATGCTGAGCCAATATCCCCTCCATACATACAAATGTTGTGTAGCACGCAAGCAGCAAATACTGTTTTGATACAGTTTTCAATTTTTAATTCCAGCGATTTATAAAAAATATTCCGCCATCTCATTTTAAAATCCCAAATGCACATTCGACCACATTGCGGCCCTGCTATGTACTCTATTAAATTGCTTTTGATTTCCGACGGCATTTTTGAAGGGTGTTATCACTGCGATGAGACTCAGCTGACACGGATACCCGCTGGCACCTAATAAATAATAATTATTATTTGTGCAGCTACCATTTTGATACAGAGGGCTATTTTTGAAAACTCTTGTATCATGTACTGATCCTGGAAATCAGACAAACACGTCGTTGAATAAATGATGACTATTTACTAAAGCTATTATAATTTAAATATTCATCGTGCTTATTGACTGGGCATTTAATCCTTATATGATATCAGTCAATAGCACCGATAACATTTGCAAAGATTCCAGTTTTTGCCCGTGTGCAAAATCTAACCCCGATTTCTTCTCGTTCGTCAAGAGCTGGTGGTGTAATAATATGCCGCAAATGATGTGTAAAATAGTCTAACATTTTATGTATGATGTCCTTCGCCCAACCATGCTTCCTGTTTGGCATTAATTCTATAATTTTTCGGAAACTGCGCGCGTTAATACGTAGGTTCTTTTGAATTATTATTGTATTTTCATTTAAAATTTCCATTACATCGTCCGATACGACACGTAGTTTGCATTATTCTAAAGGCTAGAATGAAATCAATATCATAACCAAAAAAAAAAAAAAACAACGTATTTTGGTACTTTTCTAAATTTTCTTCTATATCTAGGAATTACTGCTTTATTATTTTTATATTTTTTATAAAGTAATAAAATTAATATTACAATCGGAAAATATTTTTTTGTAATGGGATGCATTTTGAATGAATTTCAATTGTCAAAATTTTAACTAATTCACACAGCAAATTCTACTTTTGTTGTTAAAAATATTTCACCTCATAAATTTATTTTCACATAATTTTTAACTAAAATATTTTTAACTAAAACTAAACTAACATGTCTAATTGGATTTTTCGAACACACACATACATAAACAAACATAAAACATGTCTAAGGAGTTTATCTGCAACAAAATAGTTGAAAGAGATGGACAATTGAATTTACTAAACGAACAAAACAGAAAAAATGTTGACTTTGGTATCAATCGATTATGCGCCAGATACTCTATTGTTTCGCAAGCAAGCAGTAGGCATACGCGAAAACAAAATATTTGCGAACCAATTTTTAACGTTTATTTTTATTGTCTTGGCATACTTGTTTTATTTGCTGTCTCAAAAAATTTGTTAGGAATTATTCTGAGTTTTTTTTTCGCAAAAATAAATAAAATTTAGAAAAAATATAATTCGAAATGAAAATTTGGTAACATTGATCGACTAATCATATATGTATAGTGACTTGCGAATTACAATTCGCGACCTTAGAATAAAAATGTTCTAGGTGACATTTTTAAAAAAATTGAGTTATACATGTACACCTACTAATTTTAGCCCAATCTTTAGATTGGTGTTGTCAGATTTACAAAAAACTTTCTCATTTTAAAGATAGATGTGTTAAAAGGTTGTAACTCCAAAGAATTTTTTGAATAATTCATAAAATATAAGTAGTTCTAACTGCATCAAAATTGTTACATAGAACCTTTTTACCTAAAAAAATATGTTTGATCTATATATGATACAACTTTTTTACTCGTTGCTCAGTTAGAACTTTTTTTTTCTGAGTATTACTCCAAAATTAATTTTTTGGCTGAATTAAAGACCTATTTACTTAATATATTTTTAATAAATTTCTTTATTAAAATTTTGTCTATCTACATACAGTTTTCCCAAATTTTTGGTGATTTTAATCATTTTCAAGGCAATGAAAAATTACTTAAAATTAATAATTGTGTATATACACTATTTTTCACCCAAAACAACAAAGTTTATTTTGTTTGTCTAGACAAGGAAAAACATTTTATTTACATAGTGTCCTTGACCAAGTCAATTTTATGTTATTATTTTCTATGTACAACTGATTTGTGTATATACTAGTAACAAATTAATTTTATACATATGTGTAAAATTTAATTTGGTTTTACGAAGTTTTTAATAATATTTTTATAATTAGTTTGCAAACGGTTTATATCTATCTACTTTGTAATTTACTGGATTTTTGGACGTCCAAATATGACACGCTTCTTTAAATAATCTTTTTTCTTTTTTTGTTCATATCTTAAAGTGGCCGCATTATCAAAATCAAATTTATGTTTATTCTCAAAACTATGGTTAACTAAAGCTGATCTGCATGTTACGTGTGTCATTGTCGGGAATTTATAGTATATTAGCATGAATCGCAACCTTAACATTGAATTTTGTATAAGTCCGTCGTTTTAATCCGTAGATAACGGGTTTCCCATCGCTACGCCAAATTTTTGTTTGTAAAAAATGTTTTGGAATTCGAAATAACTATTGTCTATCATACAAACGTCTAAAATCTTAAAAAATTCGTTTCTGGTTCAGTTCAATTTCACCCCACCTTTCCGAAATTGCTAATTTTGCGGTATCTACTGATACATTCGTAAATAATGATACTACGTCTGAAGATGCTAGTACATCATTTTCTTCAAGTTGGATCGTTTTAATTAAATATTTGAACATAAATGAATTTTTATTCAAAATTTTACAAAAAAATGTTGACAGATTATAAGCCGGGGAATTGATGGTCGAAACTATAGATCTTAAAGGGTTATTTACTTGGGAGGCCATTTATTCTCGGTGGTATAGGGTTATTAATTTAAAAAAAAAAATGTCGCTTCATTATTTATTACATTTTTACTTTGTAAGTCTTCGATAATTTTGAAACATTTTTATTGATTTTTTTGGTCGGCTCATTATCTAAAATTCTACCGACCAAACGGCGCAGTGGTTAAGGCTGCGGCGTTTGGATCGGAAGGTACCGGGTTCGAAATGCCGATAGGGGCGGGATACAAAAGGGATTTTTCATCATCTGATTACGATTGGTGATGACGGTGAACACAACTATCACTTCCTGTTGTGAGTGCAGAATCCACGGGCCGAACCACCTTTCATGTCATCATGGCTATATATTGGCATGAAGCAATGCAATGTTGCAGTTGCAGGTGGTTTATACAAAACGGGTCTATAGCCATACGTCCTCGATTTTGCTACTACTGCGTAAAGTAGGACGGTAAAAGTAAACTGCCACAGAACAGATTGCATAGATTAAAACCCCCAAAAAAAAAAATCTAAAATCTAAAGTCTCTGTATCATTTAAAAGTTCTGTGATTTTATTTTTATAGTCTGTTGTATTCAAAAGTACTGTCTTGTTGCCTTTATCAGATTTAGTTAAACATAGGTCTGAATTCTCTTTTAAAAATTTAGTTAACTCGTTTTTAGCTTTAACAAGTATTTTGTTATTTTTCGAAATTATGTTTTTTTTTTGCATGGTGTACATGGTGTGGGCTGGCCTATCGCTTGAGGGAAAAATAGATCTCGTTTTCATACGAAAACATTAGGCTTTAAAAAAAATAATGGCTTGAAGAAATCGGCTCAACCATTTTAAAAAATTCGCCTTTCTGTGAGCAATGAAGATTTGAGTCGATTTAGTTGCTCGGGAGTTAGTTGTAACCGATCACTTACAACTCTTTTAAATAAATGTTGGCTATACAAATATACTAAAGGTTCTAACTGCAATCAAACAAGTATATGAAAATAAAATATTTGTTGTTTGATACATTATTAATACATAAACAAACCACTAGAAAATATCCCCTTCGAGGAAATTTAGCTAACTGAAACTTTGGTTGTCATTTTCTTGAAACTATAAATACTGAAATTATAACCTTTTTAACTAAGGTCGCGTATAGGTTATCCATTATTTGCCTCAATATTCCCTATTTTAAGAAATTATAAAAAGTGATGCACCCCAATGGACTTGGAAAACGGTGTTCTTTTAATACTGTTTCGCGGTTGTTCGATTTAAAACAAAATGCGCAAACAATAGAAGTCAAGGTCTCCTTAGTTACACAAAATATTTCAACAAAATTTTCAATCTTGAAATATTAACACTCATTACATAATGTTTAACTGAATTTATTTATAAATTCGCTTGTTATCTCGGTGGTATTAGAAAGAAAAACGATGTCAAAATAATCGAGCCCGAAACCCCACGCATCACAAACAAGCACATTACCACCGCACCAATCAACTTTGTCGCACTAGGAATAATTTTGACTTTATATAGAGTGAAATGTCGGGTATGGATTATGAATGATATATTTTAATAAAGATTATAAATACGAGAAATGCATTTTAGGCACCTAAAACATGCTCAATAAATTTAAAAAAGGCGGTAAACAGGTTTTAAACATTAAAATTAGTTCAGTAATCAAACTGCTTTTAATTTAATTATTAACATAAATTTATTTTTTATTCATCACAGTAAAATTCATAAATAAAGAGGTATTGACTATTGGAAACTCCAAAATAATTTTTTGAGACAAGCAACCGCCTGTCTACATCGGGATGTAATAAAACACGTAACGTGTAAAATTTTCGGGTAGACAATTTAAATTGTAGCAGCTGCCTAGACCATATAAGGCACAGCATAAATGATAAAAACATTAAAGTTTTGTCTCGGGTCAAATTTTCGCGTACAATTTTAACGGAATCATCGAAAAGTCTAGCTATTATGGAACTATTGGCTTTGTCTAATATAGCAGTATTCAATAAAAACCTTTTGCGGCTTTCATCTTCATCTCCATTTAAAACACCTACTACAACATTAGCCATATATCTTCCGGTTGTGTCGAACAATAAGCCGTTTATTTTGAAAGTAAGATGGTTACAAATATGTAAGGTATTTTTAGTTCTAAGCCACTTGAAAAACTTTCAAAATTTTTAAAATTTGGTCACTAGAAATTTTACTGTTAAGCAGTATTCCAAAAACGTTTATTTTGAGAATGGCATAAGTCACTCGATTTTTTGTTTAGTTTTGCAATATAATTTAAGCAAAAATGCAGTGAATTTGCTACTGTATATAATATATGTATACATAATAAACCTAGTATTCAATCGGGCAAAAATGACAAAAAAAATTTCGGTTCGAGCTGTCAATTTTGGATTTATTTTCTTTATGATATTTTCTGTTCTTAAACTAAATTAAATTGGCTTTTTTAAGATATTTATGTGGTATTTACACAGTTACTGATTTATATAAAAACAAATAATAAATTTTTGTCTGAGAACAGAAACACAACTAAATAAACTCAAACTAAAATTATTTCTGTCTCCAATATTTGGTTACAAAACCAAATATTGAGGGCACAAATAAATTTTGAGTTTTTTTTTTTAACTTTGAAGCTTTATTGAGAGAAATTGGTACAATGTATTTTATGCAAAATCGTTGGCTACGAAATTTTCCCATTTTTCAGGCCGCATACGGATTCCGTGTCGAAAAAATTCCTCGTCTTTTGGGGCGATCCAAGAATCGACCCAATTTTTGGCTTCTTTGTAAGTAGTGAAGTGCTGCTCGGCCAGGCCATGAGTCATCGACCGGAACAAGTGGTAGTCGGAAGGAGCAATATCTGGTGAATACGGCGGGTGGGGTAGAACATCCTATTGATGCAACTCCAAAACTTCCTTGACCACTTTTGCAACATATGGCCGAGCGTTCTCTGCTGAAAAATCACTTTGTCGTGTCTTTTGGCATACTATGGGCGTTTGAGCTTCAATGCTCGGCTTAATTGCATCAATTGTTGTTGATAACGTTCTTCAGTGATGGTTTCGCTAGGCTGGAGTATCCCATAGTAGATCACTCCGAACCGATCCCACCAGATGCAAGGCATTAGCTTCTTACCATGAAGCTGCGTACATGCTATACATTTCTGGTGAAAAAATGTACACCACGAAGTTAGCTGTATGAGTTGAATTATTTCCAACTAGAACAAAAAGTTCACCAGGGTAACCAATTTTAACTAAAAATAATACTATTTTGCTAACTTCGTGGTGTACATTTTTTCACCAGAATTGGAGCATGTACGCACCTTCAATATTTTGTTCAATAGTTTGTTTGACGATTATAAATAAAATGTGACATTTAAAATCAATTTATCATTTTTTCTTAATTTTGGCTGTTCAATCGGGTTGGCTGAAATTTATGTTAGGCTGGGATAAAATATCATGATATTTTTTATCATTTTTGCCTGATTGAACACGTCCAATATATACAATCATGTATACATATTATGCGCAACTTCTATACGTGCATTTGGAGCACATTTTGTCACGCAGCCTTGGATAATTTTTTAATATTTAAGGATTTGCCCGTTTAATACAAAAGAGGAAAAAGCAATATACTCTTAAAACCAAGACTATTGTTTTAGTTTATATTCGTCGGTAACAGTATAAAGGGCTGTGCTTAGTGAAATAAACTATTTATATTTTTTATCTGTGAGGAATATTGCATTTTTGAGAATACAGTATTATAATAAATAATTTATGGCTATTAAGCATTCATTTGAACTATTTTTTTATAATGTTAACAGACAGTGATTCAGGTCAGCTACATTTAATATTAGATATGTATATGGGCGTTAGGTAGCTTTCAATAATATCCATGTATTTTGTAGACATTTTTCCTAAAGTAAGAATAAATAGAAAAAGGAGTATGCGAGTGATTTCATCAGACGAAGAATCATTTCCAGAAATAATAAACACATAACAAATGAAGAAATAGTTCAACGTTTATGGAAAAGAGGATGTAGAAATGCACAAAATTATTCTCAAAATATCCAAAAAGCTAAACGAAATAGCGGTGAAAAAGATATCACTAACAACTCTCGTATTATTTATGCCAAAAAAAAATCTACATACGAGTAGACCTTGTTGTTTGAAGAATTGTAGGGATAAAATAAGTTTTTTTACCCGCCAAAACTTCTTTTTAAACGCAGCAGTTAAACGAGAAATTCCTAACCATAGAAGACCAAGACACCGTAATTCAAAACAAAGGCAATGCCAATTTAAATATTATTTGACATATAAAAATGTAAGTGTGTTAGTTTGCACATAAATGTTCCTGAACACATATAACATCTAAGAAGGACGGTTCGACCGAGCTATTAAGCCCCATGTTCCTCGAGCAGATTTTCGTGGATCATCCGAAGGATAAAGATAGAAAACATCAGAATCTCTCATAGCTGATGTCAAAGAGCTTATTCAAAGATTTCCTTCATACACTAGCCGTTATACAAGATTATATAACCCTGGCAGAAAATTTTAAGTCCAGATTTAAACATTAGGAAAACGTTTAGCCTCTACCTCGAAACATGAAAAAAAATTTAAAAACCAGCATGTTAATGAGTTGATTTACAGGAAAACCTTTAAAAATGAGTTTAATTGAGTGAAAAGACACCTGTCCAAAATGCGATTCACTAAACTTAAAAGTTGAAGCTTGTGAGAAAGAAGGTCAGAAAATACAATTAAAACTGGAACATAACTTACATCTTAGAAGGGCAGAAATGGCTAGGAAATCTTTAGAAGAAGATCAGAAAAAGGCCACACATTCCGTTTCGCAAGCATTTCCGTTCCCCAAACTAAGTGTTTCTGTATCGTGTTACAAGAGAAATATGTACGTTTTAAATTTAGGGTTTCTTAACTTTCACAACAACAATATTAAATTATATGTTTGGGATGAAACCCCGAAGGAAGCCGCTTCGTGTTGCATTAAACATCTTAAGAATGCTATATCAACTCAAAAGTATATAATTGTATATAATGATGCATGTACCGGCCAAAATCTAAACATAAAACTGTCTCTTTCTTGATGAAAATTGTTCAGTCTTCAGAAAACGATATTCAAATTATTGACCATAAATTTATAATTTCTGGCCATTTGTGTACTTACCCAATGACCGTGACTTCGGTGTAATATAAATGGCCTTAAGAAAAAAAAAAAATTGATGTGTATACCAAAGGATTACTATAGTGTGATAGCCCATTGCCTCAGAAAATCCTAATCAGTTCATAAAATGGGAATAAAGATTTTATTTTAACACAATTCCTGGAAAGAGCAATTTCATAAAGAACAACATATATAAACCAAAGCCGGGTCAATTGGCTAGAAATTCAACGGCTTCGGTTTTATCATATTCATTATAAACTTAGTTTAAATGAAAATGGGGAATTTCTATGCTTGAATTTGTCACCCAAAAGAAGAAGAACAGAGAAATTATTCTGAAATAGAACTGCATACTTTATACAAAATATAAAGATATGATGGATTTGCTATACAACCAAAGTGTGATGTCTGAAGACGATGACTATGATGATACTTAAATAAATACTAAATATTAAATGAATTAATTACTAATCTATACTTAAATTTATAACTTAAGAATTTTTTCAATATAAATGAAAATAAATAAATGCGTGAATATACCTTTATTTGAAATCAGTTATATTGGTTCCTTTTATTTTCTACTTATAAATGTATTTAATTTATTTTCTTGCCAAACATAACCCATTAGACTGAACCAACTTAAGTCCTTGTATTTCGTAAACTATTAATTTTGAAAGTGGCTCAAGTCACATTAGGGTAAGGAAAAATAACTAATTAGCATCTCCGGTGCTAAAGAAAAACATAAGTTAAAAAAAACTTCAAATATAAGCAAAATTTATTATAAAGAGTATGCACACACATTTTTAGGCATATTAAAACGCAAAACATTAAATATCTGAAAATAGCATAAATGTCACTTATGCCACTTTCAAAATAAACGGCTCATTTATTCGTCTTTTACGGTATTTTTTATTTGTAATTTTTTTTTTTTTTTGAAAAGTCGTTTGTTTCGGGTATTTGGAAGTTTGTGTATTTGTAAATAAATTGAGCAAAATGTGGATTTGTCAATTTATTTACAGGAATGTCGGATGCTACTAAACGTTTTCATTCATAACATTCAGATATAAACGTCTGATTTGTAAATCTGTGGTTTTTTGTGGCTTTTCTTTATGTTTGCTGGACCTTAAGTGTTGATCTACCTGTGATTTTTTAACTGCAACGATTGTCATGTTAAATTTTTGTCATTAATGCCAACATAAGAAAAAAAAAATACACATAAAATAGTCTTGTAACTAATGTAAAAACCGCACTATTTAGATATAATGAACAAGTGTTGTCGTATTAGTAAGTTTAACCGAAAAAATTTTTTATGTCGTGTTTACATTTGTTCCTTGTATAAAAATTTATTTCCGTAGACAAAAAATATGCGATACCAATTTGATGTCAAATGCGGACATTTCATGATTATTTTGTAAATCACGGATTCCGCGTTTCGTACAGTGACATGTTTCAATTTGTATAAGTGTTTTATAACTGTGCAGTCAGGTTTTTTAAATTTTGTCAATAACTATGAAACCCTAGATTTTATTTCGGTAGATTGAATCTAACATAGAATAAACAAAATGAGATATGTAAACAAATGTACGTTACGTACGCGTGACAAAATTGATATGGAACTAATGGAATGATTGAAATGCTTTTGAATACTATACAATTTAAGGTGGATTTATATTATCAGTTCCTTTCAGTTCCTACTCGTATCGTGTCAGACATCATCAATTTATACTATCCGTACCTTTCAATTCAGGCATTTTCTTCGTATCTTTTGGTTACGTATAGAGTAAAGATAACACACAAAAATACAAAAATGTTTTAGTAGCAATTTACAACTTTTGTTTGTTTCGTTATTCTTTCGTATTTTTTCGCCTTCAAATATCAGACAAAACATTCTTTTCAACAATATGTGTCTGTGTCGGTACGAGTAGGAACGGATAGGAAAGGATAATATAAATACTCCTATAGAAAATATATGTAACAATGTTTTTTTTGTCTGACACGATACGAGTAGGAACTGAAAGGAACTGATAATATAAATCGACCTTTAGGCAACAAAAAGGTTCAAAAATGTTTATTTAGCTCAAAAAGGTTCCAAACCACGGAAAAGGTGAGAAAAGGTGCTAACAAACCGATGCCATTTGAAAGGAATTTTTATGAATCATGTTTCTATGTAACTAAAACGCGTAAACCTGGGTCCGGTACGAAAAGGTTTTAACCTAAAAATCAAAGCCTTAGTAATATGGGATATTAAAGACACATTTTGACATTTTCATTGCATACATGGAAGAATACATAGGAATATCCTAATTTTCTTGTCTACTTCTTTATTGGTTTCAATTTAATTTAGCTTAGATGTTTTTTTAATTAATTGTATCAGAAATTGATTAATTTCGTGAAATAAATTTTTTTTTTTCTCGAGAAATCAATTCTGCAGAATCTTTTGTCTATATTTAGAACATTTTTTTTTTGGATTAAGTGAAAATTATGAGACTTTATGCTGAATGAAGAAATTTAATGAAGATTATCGGTTTCTGATAATTTATCATTATTTTTTTCTTCAGTGTCGAATAATAGGTTCTTGTTACCATTCCACTTCCATTTTCTACATTATAATATGTAGTAAACGAAATCGATAAAAATTAATCAATATGAATCTCACTTGTCTATTTCATTCGGTGTATTGGTAGGTACATTTATATAGCAGCTATATATTCAGTCAACACCTAAATTTTTACAACCCACACCCTCACCCGAAATGGATTCTTATCATTTCATTTTATTTTTTTTTTTGTTGTGTTGTTATTTGAAGACACAAAAAAAATCCTGTATATTGACAGTAGTTGATATATAGTATTTATAGTCATTTCATTAATCGTTTCATTAAAATAGAAGAAAAAGAAATTCATTGGAAAATACCTGAAGAAATACAAATAACAATACAGCTACTTCAATTCAGCGTAAACCAAATAAATTTAGATTTAAAATTCTAATTTGTATCTATTTGTATGTGCGGTAGAAATGATACAGAGATGTTGTGGCTGTGCGAGACACCATATCATGGAAGACGACAAAAAAATTAATTTTGAAGAATTGCGTATTTTCTTTTATAATAGAAATATATTTTTATATTATTGTTAATCTTATCATTATAACATGTTGTTATTGTTGTTGCTGCCGATTTACCAACACAAATACTTTTCATCTGTAACTATGTCACTATGTGTGGGTTTGATTTTATGTCGTATGTCCAAGAGTTTGTGATGTTATTGTTTTTATGATTATTATTATTGTACAATATGAAAAATGTAATTTTCCTTTAGTTCGGTCGAATTGGAAATCCGGACAGTTGTAATATAAAACATGGAAGATAACGTAAAGAATAAAATGACCGATATTGGAGAAAAGAAGGGATGAAAACGATGAAATAAATGCAGCAACAACAATGGAAGGTACATTTATTCAGAAAACTGTATTATAGAAAATTTAATAGAAAAGTGCGACAAAACAAAAGGGCACTTTAAAATAAAAATAATCTTTTTTTATCATTTATTTATTTATTTTGCCGGATTTGTAACCTGCCTTTCCAATTTTAGATTAATTGAGAAATAACAGAAAATCTGTAAATAAAATTTCATTTCAATACATTAATATCAAATTATTCAGATTTTATTTTATAAAGAAATTCGGATTTTTATAGTGTGTGGGTCTATATTTACTGATATCTCGCACGACAGCGTCAACTATGATGAATAAGAATTATTCGAAATTTCAAGCATTGTAAGAATGAAATTTGGCGGTTTAAGTACCTATTGAAAAATTGTATTAAACAGCAAAAATTATTTCTTCGTGGTGAATCAGGTTAGTAGCAGTCGAGGAAAGAGTCATTGTCGAACCATCCGCGATGTTATTTTCTTTACATAATATGTCCCAGTTGCTTGTAATCATACTAGCAATAATTTATACAAATTTACTGAAACGGAAGTTCCCGACTGCTAGTCTCTGTGGTAAAAGTTTAAGTCTTCCGCTAACTCACATATTTAATGAAATGTTTCGGACTGGAATTTTTCCTGATCGCTGCCAAATATCTTTTATTCCTCCGATTTTTAAATCTGGTAAAAGATTTAAAATTATATGGATTTTCGAGGAATTGCTATTCTTTACGCCATGCCAAAAATTTTCGAAGCCATGATGGAGAGAAGTGGACCACACTTTTCATGTGAAATTTGTGTGGTGTAGTTTACACTGACTCATCAAAAGCTTTTGGTAAAATTAATCATTGGATTCTTATCTAAATATATTCTAGAGAAACCAAATTACGTTTATCCCTATAAAATAGTAGTTTTCTGGTTGGTCACGATACGTCAAGATTAATGATTCAGCTTCTCATTTATTTCGTGTAGTTTCTGGAGTACCGCAAGGTAGTCACATTTGTCCACTTATGTTCTCATTATTTATTAATGATATTGTGGAGCGTATTAAATTTGCACATTATCTTCTATACGCCGAAGATACGAAAATATGCCCAACGATTTCTGCAATTCATGAGCCCTGTTCCACAAAAAAAAACATCAATTTTTTACTTTGCACTTTGAAATTTCTTTTTAAATGTACCAAGTAAAAATTAGTAATAGTAATTTATTTTATAAAATAAATTGAGACTTGAATATAAGTTATATCTGAGCGTGCATTGCGTGTGCCATGGTTTCCTATCTTGAGAATGACAGCGATAACTTTGAGAAATGCAGACATTTAATTATAAAGACAAGTTGTTGTCCCTCACAAGTCAAATAAGTTCCACGAAATCACCGTATAAGAATTCAGATTTGCTTAGCGCTTTAATTCACCACCTTTGCCAATTAGGTTTCTTGTAACTCCAAAAAAACTTAGATTGAAAGTCGTATATTTTAGGGAGACATTTATCTAAGACTTATTGTGTATTTTGAAAAAGACTTCATTTAGATTCTTTTCTAAATTTTATTTAAAGAAAAAAAAAGTCAAAAATTTTTTCTGTTCGTAAAAGAAAGTCGTGTGTTGTGCCACACCTCCATTATTTTCTCATCAAAAGAAGTCGCGAATTATTTTTTTGAATTGAATAATAAAACAACAAAAACAAATTTGGCCTCTGGTGTCAGATGGTATAACTAAAATTAGGAATGAATTAAATAATTCAATCTTTTGGTTTGAATTATATAATTCGTGTAGCGAGCAATGTTGTTGTAAAATTCTCATGGAAATATGACTTTAGTTTGCGGTCACTTGGAAATTTTGAAGTTCCACAATTCGCAAACCTAAACATTTTTATGTTAGGCCTGATATTTCCGACTATCCATTTTTCTCGGATTGCATAGGTTATGCAGCATATACCAGTTGTGTAAATATGAAACCGGAATTTTTTAGTAAAAAGTACATGTTCATCGTATGATAATGGTTAAGAGTATTTTATTCAAAGTACTGCCCATTATTAGTTATACATTTTCCCATCTTTCTGGCAATGCGTGGATGCAATGCCAGAAAACTGTTCTTCTTTTGAGGTAAACTAGTTACGAACCATTTTCGCAAGAAGTGAAGGACTCCTCAGTAAGCTCGTGCCCTATCGATGCAAATAAGTGATAATCGGATCGAGCCAAGTCTGGCGAATAAGCCGCATGTGAAAGTATTTCCATATTAAGTGCTTCCAATGTGTCATTGACCGGTTTTGATTTGTGTGATGGTGCATTATCATGAAGCAAAATCATTTTGTGTTGCCTTTTATCATACTCTGGTCGTTTTTCACGCAAAGCTCGAATAAAATTGATCATTTGTTGTTGGTAGCGTTTAGTAATTACGGTTTCACCAGGTCTTAGCAGTTCAAAATAAATCACACTCTTCTGATCTCACCAAATACAGAGCATTGTCTTCGGTCCGAAGCGATTTGGCCTTGCAATCGATGTCGATGGTTGTCCTGGATCAACCCAAGACTTTTTGCGCTTTCGATTCTCAAAATAGATCCATTTTCCATTGCCAGTCACAATTCGATGGAGAAATGACTACTTTTGTTTCTGGCGAGCAACATTTTGCAAGTGGTTTTTCGATTTTCCTGTTGTATGTCATTCAGTTTATGCGGAACCCATTTTTCCAGCTTTTAGATTTTTCCCATGGCTTTTAAACGTATGGAGACGGCTTCTCGTGACGTTGCTTTTGCATTGGAGCTTCATCGTCATCCAACAATGCTTGTAATTCACTGTCTTCAAACTTTTTTGGTGCTCTTCCACGTTCTTCGTACTTCACGTGAAAATCACCACTTTTTAATTTATTAATCCACTCATAGCATTGTGACTTACCAAGAGCATGCTCACCGTAAGCTTCGACAAGCATTCGATGTAATTATGCAGCAGTTTTCTTCAAATGATAACAAAAAACCAATGATGTCCGCAAATCGTAATATGTAGGCACAAAACTCGACATTTTTAACACGTAAAAAACATGCGGTATTGGCGTCAAAAGGAAATAATAGCGCCGATGACGCGGTTTGGCGAAAGGTACATTGACATGGCGCCATTTATTGGTAAATTCCGGTTTTATGTACATATACACACCTGGTAAGTTTAAAAACAATTTTATTTTTATTTTATAGCTTTAAATCAATATGGCGTGCGGCACCTTTGATCAAATTCATCACTATTTAATTAAAATACTTATTATTAATTTATTGTTTTAATTTTTTTCAATCCTAAAATTTTTATTTAATTTGGTTTTTACAGTTTTTGAAACATTAAATTTAACTATATTTAACAAGACACATTGCTGTTATCAAACAAATTTCGTAAATGCATTGAAATTTTGGTTTACCCTCCATATATAATGAAAACAAAGACGTAGTCCTACGTCAAAAGCGTTTGATACTGTGTGGCAAGACGATATTCTCTAAAAAATGCATAAACTTCATTTTCCAAACTATGTAATAAAATTTATAAAATCCTATCTTGCTTAAAGCACCTTTCATGTACAAGAGAATCAAGTTCTGGGGATTACCCCAGAGTGCGATACTAAATTCACTGTTATTTATTTTTTTATAAATGATATTCCCAAATTTATCCTTGTTGACGTCGCAATTTTCAATGCTAAAATAATCACGAATTTGGAATATTACCTTCAAATCTCTTCTGAATATTTCACCAAATGGTAGCCGAGTTCGAATTATGCTAAAACTGAAACGATCTATTTTACAAGACGTATAGGGTTGCAAGGAAAATACCTAATCATATTCATTGAATGGAAGGCCTCTATACGATATTCTTTAAATCTTACGTTGATCATATATCCGAACGGTGTAATAACAGAATTTCTTAACAGAAAGAGCAAATTAAACTTCCTGTAGAGCTTTTATATGGGGAGAGAAACATCTTACCATCTCCATAAATTACAGATAATCCAAAACAAAATTTTGAAAATATTCCTTCGAGTTTCGTTCTCAACAAATTGTCTGCATATATTAACAGACGAACTATATTGCCAATTTGGTTGATTGTTTGAATAGAACAAGATACACAAAAAGAATTAGAAGAATTAAAATTGACATAAAAATATTTTCAGGTCGAAGCATAATGTTGCTTCATCCTACGTTTAAAGCTGTCTTTGCTTAAGTAAAAGTCGAACAGATGATCGATTTTATTAAAACTCTTCGACATCAGAACTACCGCTTCATTGCCACCATAGTTTGTTCTGTGTTTATTCAAATGGTGATTACTCTCGCCTGTTGCCAATGTTGTTAAGTGATAAGTTTTACTTCTAGTAAGAGATGATGGTAATCGCTTCAGGTTAACGTGGTGCGGTAAATGTTGGTCGTAATCTCATCCGTCTTTACACACGTTACAAAGCGTATTCACTTTTTTTGGATACACTCAATGTTTCAGATAGGTTCATCCTAAAAGGAACAATAGATATTGTATTTGTAGGCATGTGCTCAATGTGCTTAGTAAAGCACATGTCTTCAACGAAAGTAAGACCTAGTCCTTTAATCTAGAATATTTTTTGTAAAGGTGTGCCATTAATTTAGCATTGTTGTATAACAGGATTAACTTTTCGATGAAACGATATATTCTTACAATTGTTAAATGTGAGGCTGAGAAGGTTAGACTCACACCATTTCGCTAGATTGTCGATGACTTCCTGTAGTTTGTTGGTACCGCCGATGTTTTCGGCATTTCTGTAGATTTTGAGATGCAAACATTAATACCTTGTAATGCGGTATTACAGATATACCATATAGTCGTCGGATTGTTCGGTTCATTTATCAATTTAAATTAGTCAGTCGTTGGTCGCGTTGTAGAAGTTTGCAATCGCCATGTTTAAAGTACAAACAACTGCTTCTAATTTAATATTTAAAAAAAAATGTACTGTTGAATTATTTTAGTTGTCAATATTTTAGAACAATTTTTGGTACAATAGTATCATACCTACAAAATCTGAGCAAGATGCTATCTCGGAGCAAACTATTATGGATCAATCAAACAATCCAATTTTGAATACAAATCCTTTTCAAATGGCATTAGCCAACTCTTTGGCAGGATTTTGGTTCAAGAAACCTGAATTATGGTTCAAACATGCAGAGATCCTAATGGATTCTGCTGATTTAGTTCAGGGCGAGAGCCAATTTATTCACGTCGTTCGAAATTTATACAAGCGTTTGGGTCAGATTCTGGTTGATGCTATCTTAAAACCTCCAACTACTAATTAATACGAATTAATAATCAAAAGATTGAAAAGAACGGAGATGAACGTTTGCAAACTCTTTTTCAAACGATTGAAATAGGTAACCAGTCTCCTTCTAGGTTTTGTGTATCTGATGATCTAATACAAAATCGATCGGCCAATCGACTGACAAATAGCTTGATATCTAAGATTTTTTGATACGGCAGACAACGCTTGGGATTTTAGAAATATGATAATTAATCCGTTTTGTTACAATATGTAAAGAAACATCCCACGATCACAATTAGATCATCTTGACCATAATTTAATATCTGTTTGCCGTCATATAATGCGCATCAATGAATTTCCGTTTCAGTAAATTTCTTTCTCTCACGAGTGAACCACATATAAAATTAGCAAAAATCGTGTTTCAATACGTGGGTGAGATTTCTATATGTTGATCGCCATCCTCTATTTCCTCACTACTTCATCTGGACCGTGCGGAGATTACAGTGACTGTAGCTGATCGGTACCCTACCCCGCTTATACATATGGCTTCTCATCAAATCTCCTAGGTTGCTCAATACTTTCGAAAATTGATCTCGTAACTGCCTATCGTCAAATTACGGCCGCTTCCAAAGACATTCATTAAACTACATTATTGTTCGATTTATATTGTTTGGATTAGTTCGCATAAATCGTGTGACTTTTACAAAATGCCGCTCAAACATTTCAACGTTTAATGAATAAATTAACCAATCAGCGGCTTGATTTTTAAAAAAATGAAATAATGTGTAAATAAAGTTTACAAATAAAGTTTAAAAATGATGGGTTGTACAATAACAATGGGTTATTTTATATTTTCTTTATTTGAAATCAGCATAGTTATCGAGCTATTATCAAATGTGGATAAATTTATCTTATTTTTTTAGTTAAATCGCATTCTGTAAAAATATTATATTCTGCCGTAAACTTTCATCACTAGACAATTCAGCATTGTCAAATTGATTTTTATGACATCTATTTTGCAAATTTGTCTATTTCTGTATTCGGTTTCATCGATTTGTTAAATAAATTCCTCAATGACACCTCAATGAATCAGGCCGTATACGAAAAGTGCTCGTGAATCGCTTGTGTTACAATATTCAGATGACTATATCTCAAAAATTCCAGAAAGAATTTTCTTGCAAGTCGCACAAAATATAGCTAAAACCTCAATGAATCAGGCCGTATACGAGAAGTGCTCGTGAATCGTTTGTTTTAAAATATTCAGATGACTATATCTCAAAAATTCCAGATAAAATTTTTTTGTAAGTTGCACAGAATATAGCTGATTGTGATATATGGTATAGTTGATCGTGGTAGCAAATTCTGTCGCTATTGTGACATTTTTTCGGGCTGAGAGTAAAAAATGCCGCGATATAGTTTAGTGTTGCCAACGCGTTTTTTCGGGATGAGTTTCGAGCTAGCTTCACATACATTCAACTTTGCTAGCTTTTCCGAAGCAAAATATTTGGTATTGTTCAAAACCGATGCTTACTGGCAAAGCTTGCATTGACCGAAAGAAAATATTCCGTTGTGGATAGGATATCTGGCTTGTAATGTCGAATGAGTTTTACTCGATATACCGTGGAAGGACGAAAATTCGCTATATATATATATATATATATATATATATATATATATATATATATATATATATATATATATATATATATATATATATATATATATATACATATATATATATATATATATATATATATATATATATATATATATATATATATATATATATATATATATATATATATATATATATATATATATACAGTGAGACACAAAAGTCTACATACACCACTAAAACTTACAAAATTGAAACAAATGATAGGAATTAAAATTTTTTATTTTAATTAAATAATGTATTTAATCAAAAAAAATTATACTTCAATAAAAAAAAATAAAACTATTATCACGGGTTTCAAAACAAAGCAAAAAATTCGATAAAGCCGCATTACAAAAGTCTACATACAGTTGCATTTTTCTATTAGTTCTTAAATTATTACAAAGTACCGTTATCTTTTTTTTGTAAATATATATAGTATACGCACATATCGGTACATTCAGTATTACATTAGCATTTGTCTCGTGCTTAAAATATTTTTCGGCTTTGGAATTAAAAAATGGTGCGTCAAAAGGAAGCATCAATTGAAATTCGAAATTTAATACTAAAGCTAAGGGAGTAGAATAACAGTTATAATGAAATATCTAAAATTGTTGGTAGAAGTCGGGCAACCATACAAACAATGACATTTTAATAAAAGAGGAACTGTTCAAAATAAATAAAGATGTGGGCGTCCTAAAAAATTTAACGCACGGGATGTTCGAAACATAATTAAAAAGTGGTATCCAATCCGAGGATTAATGCTCCAAATATAGCGGTTGAGAATCGGAACACTACTGGATACGAAAGTAAATACAATTTGTTCGGATCCGATGGAAGGGGAAAATTTGGCGAAAAGCTAACCAAGAGATGGTCTCCAAAAAATGTGCTTCCCACTGTTAAATACGACGGTTGGCAGCGTAAGGGTTTAATGATCTATGGCTGCATCTGGTGTCGGACAATTGGTATTCATAGAAGTTAATATGGACCACCGACAGTATTTCAACATATTGCGTAGAAATTTACAATCGTCAGTCGATTGCTTAGGATTAGGCAACCAATGGATCTTATGTCAAGATAATGATCGAAAGCATACGGCGGTGATAATAAGGCAATGGCTTCTCTACAATGTACCGAAATAACTTCATCCGCCTCCCCAGTCACCGGATCTAAATGTAATAGAGCATATCTGGTATGATCTGAAACGAAAGATCGACATGTGGTGAAATTTCACCAGCGGATACTGAGATCCTGATTTTATCAATGCCTAGGCGACTAAGCGCTGTTATTGAGTCTAATGGGGGCCCAACTATATATTAATGTTAGTTCTTAAGTGTGTCTTGTCTGTACAAGATTATTTTGATTTTGTTCACTGTATGTAGACTTTTATGATATAAATTTTATTAATTTTTAGAATTTTTTGAGAATTGCATTAGTTTATTTTATCCAGTTATCATTTTCTTTGGTTTAAATATATTATTTAATTAATATTACACTTTTTAATTCGTTTTAATTAACACGATTTTGCAAATTTTAGTGGAGTATGTAGACATTCGTGTCTCATTGTATATATATATATATATATATATATATATATATATATATATATATATATATATATATATATATATATATATATATATATATATATATATATATATACATATACATATACATATACATATATATATATATATATATATATATATATATATATATATATATATATATATATATATATATATATATATATATATATATATATATATATATATATATATATATATATATATATATATATATATATATATATATATATATATATATATATATATATATATATATATATATATATATATATATATATATATATATATATATATATATATATATATATAATGTTCTAATAGATCGGTTCTATCGAACACTTAATGCATCAATCACTATACAAATAATTATTTGCACGGAAAATAATACTTATATACAAGTATTTATCAGGTATGGCGACAAGAAAAACACTTTTTATTCTTTCTCTTGGAATACAGTTTTATTGTTGTTGATTTCACAAAGGTCAAAAACAGAATCAATCCAAAATGGAAAACAAAAAATAAAAGAAAAGAAAATTATTACAAACTGTATGCTCGAAACACCACTGAACTGAAAAAATCGATATTTTTCGAATTTCTCGCATATGGTACTACTAAATTAGGAGTAAATACTATAATCGCTCTTCAATTTGACAATTATAATTATTTATGTCAAAGTGATGCGGTAAACAATCAGATAAGTATTATTTTAGTATTAAATAACTTTTAATATTATTAATGATTAATGAACTAACAATTTTAGGTAAATAAATTATATAATTTAAAGAGAATTAAATTTAAAGTTTAACGTATTTCAGAAATGATTTATTTAGGTGATTAATTACTTTAAACATACCGCCGCCGTTGACTCATCAGAATCAAATTTAGGGAGTAAGGTAACCTTGTACATTGGGCGTTTTAGAATGGTTCCATTAGGTAATTTTAAGGATACAATTCGGATAAGCTGATCCTTTCCGGGATGCGTCTCATAAATTCTTGCGAGTGGCCATTTGGTGGGTGGTAGATTCTGGTCTCGCAGTAGTACGAGATCTCCTTTGGTAAGCTGACGATTCTCCTTATTATTCCACTTATAAAATTTGTTCAGGGATGTGACATATTCTTGTGACCATTGCTTCCAATATCCTTGGATCAGTTGTTGAATCAATTGCCATCGACTTAGGTGGGACATCTTTAAGTGTTGAAGGTTGGGTTCCGGTAACATGGTTATCGGCTGCATAATTAAAAAATGTGAAGGGGTAAGGGGATACCATTCGTCATCCTGGAGGTCTCCCAGAGGCCCTGAATTTAATAATGCCTCTATTTGCTTGGTAATGCTCAGGAACTCTTCATAGGCACATAATACCTCTCCAATCACGCGACGTAAATGTTATTTACATAATTTGACTGTGGCTTCCCACAGTCCACCAAATATAGGGGTTGCAGGGGGATAAAATGCCACTTGATGTGATTATCCGTGCACCATGCTTCAATTTGATTTTGTTGGGCTTCGGTCATAAATATGTTGTAGAAATATTGGAGATTGCGTTTCGCTCCTACTAAATTAGACCCGTTATCACAATAAATGTGTTGTGGCAATCCTCGTACGGCACTGAATCGTTTTAGGGATGAAATAAATGTATCCGTGGTCATATCCGTAACTATTTCTAGCGATGTATCACGAGATACGTTTTATAGGATTTAGCTCCACGGCGTTTACGGGTTTTTAACATAAAGGGACCAGCTAGATCAATCCCAACTTCAATGAAAGGTCTAGCTGACTGGTTGACTCGGCAGTAAGGAAGTTGACCCATTAGTTGCTGCTCTGGTTTGGTGTTGAATCGATGACAGGTGATGCATAGGTGAATGACTCGTCGAATCAAATTTTTAGCTCTTGGTATTGCATATCGTTGTTTTACCAAGGTTCGGACCAACTTGTGACTGGCGTGCATGTTCTTGTGGTGAATCTCCCGAACTAATATTATTGGATATTTGACGTGTAATATTATTGGATATTTGACGTCATAATTAACGTTGGCATTCTCCAAACGTACTCTCATTCGTAGTAACCCATTGTTATCGACATATGGAAATAAAGAAAATATTTTAGATTGTTTTGGTAGTGGTTTAGAATTTAATAACAAATTGACTTCATTGTTATATGTTTCATATTGAATAACTTTGAATAGGTAATATTCAGCATTTAACACCTCATCTAAGGATACATTTTTGCCAGAATTACGATTTATTTTCCGCGACTGCAGGATGCCAAAACGTGAGTTAAACTACGTAAATTTGAAAATTTAGAAATAAGCCCCGTTACAACTTCATGACATGGAGAGGTTGAACCAAAGGTGGAAACGATTTGCTCAGTTTCCAAAACGTTATTTTTAGTTCAGTTTGGAAGCACTAGTGGGTTTTTATGCAAAAACAATGGCCCTTTAAACCACATTTCGTCATTAATTAAATTTCCGGAATTATACCTCTGGTTGATTTATCAGCTGGGTTATCACTGCTTGGCACAAAACGCCATTGTGAAGGATCGGTGGCGCACATAATTTCCGCAACACGATTTGCTTGAAATGGTTTTAGCATCTTTGGTGATTTTGACATCCAATGTAATACGATGGTTGAATCGGTATATAAATAAATTAATGGTACTTCTTCAACATTCGGACAAGTAACGTAGCGCCGATTAGTTCCAGTTTCGGGATTGTTAGTGCTTTGATGGGGGCAACTCTTGTTTTGGCCATTATTAGGTTTGTTTCAACGGATCGAAAATGCGTGACGTTTCTGACAGATATGATCGTTTTGTAATCTTGGATGGTGGTGCTGGTAATGATACTCGGAAGTGGAAATAATCTGCTATTGGATTGTACTTAATGCCTAACACTGAAATTACTTGACTATTATCCGTAAATTCCCATGATATCGTTTCTCGATTTTCGGTTTTAATATTCTTCAGGAGTAAGGGATGATTTGCTGACCATTTTCGCATATTGAATCCACCACATTTCATTAGTGAAATTATGTCCTGTTGTAATTTTAATGCCGATTCGAGGCTATCACTGCCGGATATTAGGTCGTCCATATATAA
The DNA here is from genome assembly GCA_958295665.1 of Tipula vernalis. NCBI lineage: Eukaryota > Metazoa > Arthropoda > Insecta > Diptera > Tipulidae > Tipula > Tipula vernalis. Next base: position 171,908,038 of record OY282559.1, read on the forward strand.
ATCAGCTTTAATAATTTGGCTAGCTTCGGGGTATGTTTCTAAAAATGGTGCTGGTGATGTACAATATGTTACGGTCTTTAAACGATAATGCAACAATTTAGCTTTGGGATCTTCTCTCCATGGGATGCGATGGTAATCCTGGTCTAGCTCGGATATAGAAATCTGCCTGAACATCTTCTCAATATCTGCCAAAAAAACATATCGGTATTTACGAAATCGTAGTAACAAATTTATCAAATTATCTTGTATTGTCGGCACGACCATCACATTATCAGTTAATGAGTAGCCGTTATTCGATTTGGCGGAGGCATCAAATACAACGCGAACCTATTGGTAGAACTGGATTCCCTAACCACGGGATGATGAGGTAAATAGAAAATTTGCTTATGTGGTTTAGATAATTCATCTGCTGGGATTAACTCCTTAAGTTCTAACTTCAGATACTCACGCAGAAATTCGGCGTATATATATATATATATATATATATATATATATATATATATATATATATATATATATATATATATATATATATATATATATATATATATATATATATATATATATATATATATATATATATATATATATATATATATATATATATATATATATATATATATATATATATATATATATATATGGAGCATAAGCCTCCCGTCGTTAAGTCTGAGGCAAAAAGAAGCGCTCTCCAAGCGACCTTTAAGTGTTCTAGCAAAAGTAGGGAAGTTACGATACACACATGCTCCGACTAGACGACGCCGATGGCATATGCTTATTGGAGAGAAACTTTAGACGACCAAACATCACAATCTCCATTATTTTTTTTTAAAGGTTGAGCTGTATGGATCTCTGTTTCATTTTGCTCAATTAAATTTTATAGCACTAGTAAAACCGATGATATTTTTTAACAGTAATTACTATAATATTATAAATGGTATAATAAGTTCTTTTGCAGCATATTCCACCTTTTCAGTTACCAAAAATTGATATTTAAAAAAATAAATTCGGGAGTATGAATTGTAAAAGTTTAACGATTTATTAAAGCCATAGTATCTCCAATTATTAAAATGAAATTAAAAAACGTTTTACGGTCTTTGTAGAATTTTAATTATTCGACATAATTTTAAAAGCATAATGGCAAAGTAGTTTAATTCAGAGCAATAAAAACATATTTTACTGTTTCACAATAAAACTGTCTGCAATTTACTGTAAACAAATTAAAAGCACCGTGTTGATCTCATTTAACTGTTCTCTGACGACTATGTAAGTACATTGAACTCAGTACTATTAAATTATGACTAAATTCATATTTATTGAACTGAAAACTTTTCACAAAACACATTATACTCTATCATAAAAAAATATTGACAAAATATATTTTGCCAATAAGTTCACAAAAATAATTTTTGGAATTTGGAAAATATACAGTCAATAACACTCAATAACAATCTTGATAACAATAAAACGAACACGTATAGACAGACATTCAATGCCCACAAAATACGTAAATATTCGCTTTTATTTATTCTATAAGCTCTTTAAAAACTTAATTTTTTGGGCCAGCAATTTGAAATATTTAAATCAACAAATTTACATTTTATACCGCCTAAAGGGAATACTATCAATCTTATGTATGTACGCTACAAGCAGCCAAACCGCATTAAATTATTCCGTAATCGTATTTCATCACAACCATAAACTTTTTATTATTATTATTATTATATTCCTTGGTGACGCAAATCTCATCGCTATTTTTCTCAATTGAACCGCGTGACAAACGAATAAAGAAAATTTTCTCGCACCCAACCAAAATCAACTTTAATATTTAAAGTCAATCAAAAAACGAACGAAACAAAGCGGCAACAACAAAAACTTGTTTATTTTTTGTTTTCCTCGTAAAAAGGAAAAGCTTGGAACCAAATAAATAAATAAACTATCATCTCTAATCCACCCTTCTATTCAATTTTTATTGTTTTATTTCAGGATTTAGATTTCAATGAAAAAATCATAAAAAAAGCACGAAAGCTCAAGAAAATAAAAAGAAAACCGAAAACTAACAAAAAAAGCTTTTCTTATCCGATTTTTTTTTTTTTTTTTTTGTTTGCTCTGGTGCTGTGAGAAGCTGAAATCCGATATATTTTTGACAGTTTCTTATGGCTTTGTTTATTATTGTTGTTTTTATTATTATAAGCTATGGGGAGAGTATAAGAAAAAAAAAATGGATTTTCCGTTTTATTTTTTAAGCATTTGACTTAAAAGTTTGACCTCAATATCTTTTGTTTAAATTCGTCTTACATGTTATTTTGAACATTTTTGATTGAAGGAAAATTTTTTCGGAAAAACTAAACGAACGAAAATGAAAAATTATTATTGTTGGTTTCATGTTTTATTGATAGTCGTAAAAAAATATTTTTTTTTTTTTTTATTATTTATCCTGCCATTTCTAGCAAAAATTGTAATTGATTAAATTTTATACCAAACATAGAAACACACATACTCTCGCAAAAGCACAGGCACACGTGACATGATATATAGTCGAGCATCGTACGTCAATTTATTTCATATCGTACTTACATACACACACAGAGAATGTCTTAAATCTATTTTTTATTTATTTCGGTTTTGAGAAATTGGGTAAAATGTCTTATACTCGTATGTATAAATTGGGTTGAAATATTTTACGGATATATACGAGCTTTATACCGGATATTAATAAATAAATAAAAAAAAAAAAAAAAAAAAACGTTGTATTGAGACAAAATTTAATTTTTATGAACATTTCGCAGGAAAACCTATATAAAAGTCAAACCATATTGATTTAAATAGCGATATAAAATATGTTAGTTTATGGGTTCGCGACACGACGACTAAAACTATGCTGCAGTCGAATATGATTGATTTTTAACAAAATAATTTGAAACGAGACAATAAAAAAGACGTGGGTTCTATTAAAATGAAGATGTCGATAAAATAAATTTAATAACTTTGTTTTATCGAATTTTATTGTGGGAGGACATTGAAGTAAAAAAGTGACGCATGAGAATTAATGTAATTTATTATAGAAAATGGTTAATTTTTATTTACGTCAAAGAAATAGCCATGACTCTATAAAGAATACATTTGAATTTTAAAATAAGCTTAGTTAAGCGTTTAATATAATTTATCTGTCTATGCCAAATATTATAAATTTAATTCAGTTTGATTTGGGTAAAATTTACTTTTTGTAATAAATTTCTTAAACTTAATTTTTTTTTTTTAATATTTTTTTGTTTTTTATAGAAATGGGTTGACCAAAAGTGGATTAATGGTTAATCTGTTTATTTTAATTTTTAGACAGTTTATGCTAAAATCAATAATATATTCTTCAGGATTACATTTATCTGCCATCTACATTATCTATTGCTAATTTGATATAGATCTAAGCTACCTGCTCTTGAGGTCGAGGCTCTATCTTTAGCATCTTTCTTACCTATAGCATTTTTATTTTAAAAATCGATGAAACTTCTAGCTGATGCAATTTTTTTATGATGGAATTTATTCAGATTGGTTTAAACGGGTAAATACGTAAGATAGTTCGGGTACTAAACTTTATTTTGAGAATTGATGCGTGTTATTTTCCAATATTGCTTTTTTTGATCAATAAGTCTATCACCACCATGAAATGTTTTGGAGCCATGAAATATTTTACTTAAGTGTTGCTTGACTCTTGAGTATTATGAGGCGTTAAAGATGTTTTCATCACGTCAGAGAATATTACGACCGATTTACAAAATTTGGTTAGCATAGATGTTAAATCATCCAATCTCTTAACGACAGATACTATATTAAATTCCGAACATGCACCATAATAATATTTCAACTGAGGAGTTTTAACTAAACTATTGTACACAGTTGTTGATATAGAAGTACATTTGAGATGAAATAAGCCATCCCAAATACCGCTACAGGACACAGTATCATCTTTGCTGCTCCACTCAATTTTGCATTTAGCGCAGTGATCAGCTGAGATTTTGACGAAATTGAAATTTGATCACGATATTAATAAACAGTATTGCAGTAAAATAGCTAATTGTACACCCAGATATCCACAAAGCATAAAATAGAGAGAACAAAAATCGTTAACAGTCTTTAGACGTTATATATGTATATCTTATCACTTACAGTGTTATGTTTTCGCAAATTTGCAACCATAAACACAAGAATTAAACACAACCAGAAACACCTAGAAGTCACTGTTTTTATTTATGGTAAATTAAACATTTAGTTTTAATTGTTACACTATATTCAGAGTTTTCACCCAATTTTTTAACATGATTTTATTGGTAAAATTTTTAATATAGGACCTAATGGAGAACAGCCACAGAACCTGAACAAAAATATTATTTCAACAATTGGATTACATGCCACGAATTTCATCAAAAGTCCAAGATGCCCCATAATTAAGGGGTCCCACAAGCCCCAAATTGCCGCAAGCTAACAAAAAATTGTTTTTATTATTTTTAGAAAACTCTATTAAGAATGAGCTTAGGCTCAAAATAGAGGATATCAAAATTATATAAGTAAACATATTCACAAAATTACTATAGATTTTGATATTGACTTTACAAGGAAATAATTGTGATTATGCCTGAAAAAATTTTGTAATGTGTTTTGTGAAACAATTGCTAACCAAGCAGTTTTATTTATCTATTTGCTCGTACCACCAGCCTTGAGCTCACAACATATGATAATAGCACTTCAGTTACACTGATAAAAGTATAATTTATTGTCAATCCAATTCAACACCTTAACAGTTCTCAGTTAGACCGGGAAAAGCTGTAGAAGACCCTTCAGTTAATCAGATGTGAGCCATCAAGAATAATCCTGATGGGAAATTCAGCTGAAACTAAGATTTAATGATGAATGGTGGGTTTTCCACAACGATTAAATCTTAAAACTAAACTGATTTAAACCGAATTCTCGCTTGCCGAATAAAATACTATCAAATATAGACAATGAAACTAAAAACGAAAAAAGAGCAATTGAATAAACATATTATCAGGACGAAGTATAATCTTGTTTCAACCTATGTTTTAACCTATCTTTGCTTAAGTAAAAGTCGAATAGTTGGTCAGTTTAATTAAAACTCTTTGATGTTTAGCAGTTCATTGTCAGTATAGTTTGGTTTGTATTAATACAGATGAAGGAACCCTGCACAGTGCCTTTATTTTAGATGGTCCATCGATTTGATCAAGTAAATTATTTCCAACAAACAAAAACATTAAAAACTCTCGTTTATGATTAGTGAGTTTAGGTATATATAAACAGGATGATTAGATGAAATTGAAAGCAGCAGAATATGCTACATAACGGGACATAAAGACCAAACCAGCTCAGCTGTCAGCTCTTAGCTCACAAGTCGTATTTAAATCTTCAAATCGTCTGAAAGGGCGGATGCCCTTTTAAACAAAATAATCCTGGGATCTTTTTGAATACTTAAGCTTCTGTGTGAATTTGCAATTAGAATTGGATACGATTTTCAAATCAAATTTAACATTTTTTATTTTGCTCGGACATGTTGTCAAATTGACGATTGGAGGGTCACGATTTTTGTGTATCTACTTCATTTTTTCTATTCTCCGCAGGTGCGCTGATAGCAAGTTAACTGTGGTTGCGTCGTAATTTGTATGTATCCGGTTCAATTTTTCTATCTTACGTAAGAGGCGCTTTTCCTACTTTTACAATCGTCAATAAAGTTAGACAATATTTATTATTATTTTTAACATTTCTTAAATTTTTTCGGATGATTTTTAAATAAAATTTCTTGCGTTTTGCAAATAGAATTGGACGGAGTTCTTTTTTTCAAAATAAATGTCAACACGTGGATACCGAAATTTGAACAGTCCATGGTGGTAATTGAATTTAAAATGTTCAATTATTTCATATGACTATGCACCTTCTGGACCAAAATCATCTAACATTTCCCTGGCCCCAGCAGTGATGAATGTGGTGCTATTTAGTTTTTGTGTGTATTGGTTGGTTAATAAATATCTAATTTCCTTTGATTTATGGGTTGAAGCATCGTTCATTATTAAGTGACCTTCAGTGAAAATGCTAAATCTATAGTGCGCTAACCGTAGTGGTCGTAATAGGTACGTGATGTTGGTGAATTATTTCCGTATTGTTTTAATATCTTGCTGCTATGTTTCATAAAAGATGTAGCTGGTACTGCCGGATTCACTAGAAACACATCTAGATCCCTAATGGTCCAATTTAGGGTGGAATGTGATGAGTTTGTCAATCATACATGCAATGATAATAAGCTAAAAAGGATTACCGAAGAAATTGTAAATAATATTGATACAATGACTGAATACAACTACCTAGTAAAAGTAAATACTTTTTTTGTGCTTTATTGTTTTTTTCAACTTCTATCTTTATTATTAATATTATTTAAACCACATTTAGCTTTTATTATGGCGGTACATCACAGCAAGTGCTGTGCAAAAACATTGGTTATACAATTTGTTTACTTTTACGCCTACCATCAAAGAACGTAAGAGGGGATCTTGGATAAGCAACAGGCAAACGAATATCTTAGCCTATTACCTATATCTCTAGATCACTAAATAAAACAGAAGAGAATTATGCTGCAAACGAAAAGGAGATGCTGGCTATAGTTTCGGCCCTAGATAATCTCAGGAACTACCTAAAAAATTAAGATTATGACGGATCATCAACCACTAACGTTTGCAATAAGCAATAAAAACAACAATGCCAAATTAAAAAGGTGGAAAGCACGCTTAGAGGAATATAACTACGAAATTATTTACAAACCGGGATGCATCAACAAAGTCGCAGATGCACCATCAAGACTAGAAATGGAAGCAAATACCGTATCTACAAACGGAACGATTCATAGTGCTGAGAAAGATTCCACAGATCTAGTACGCTACTGCGAAGCATCAATCAACGCATTTAGGAATCAACTTATATTCAAAAAAGGGAAAGAAATTTACGCTCAGGAAGAACCACACCCATCTTATCACAGGCATCACATTAGCCTGCCTGAACTAAGTAAAGAAACCCTAAAAATAATTCTACGAGAGAAACTAAATCCCAAAACAATCAATGGAGTAAAAATACCTGAAGAATATATTCAAATCCTCCAGGAGGCCGTTAAAGAAAATTTCTCGGGTTACAAGATACGATTAACACAAAGAGTGGTGACGGACATACGTAACGAGGAAAACCAGTTTGCCATTATAAGAGAAGAACACAAACGGGCACACCGGAATCATGCAGAGACTAAAAAGCAAATATTGGAAAAATACTACTTCCCTCGAATGGCTAGTCTAATAAAAAAACATACACAAACCTGCGACACCTGTAACATCAACAAATATGATAGACATCCTAGTCGCGTGGAAATCCAAGAGACACCCATTCCGACGTATCCGACAGAGATACTCCACGTCGATATAATGGAAATCAAAGGTGAGAAGTTCATTTCATGTGTGGACAAATTCACAAAATTTGTGAAATTTTTTCGCATCAAAACTAAATCTATTCCACATGTGAGGGATAAAATAATTAAAGCAATGCATTTCTTCTCTGTACCCACACTGAAAAAAAACGTACGCATATTCAATAAAAAAGATTATTGTTGCAATGAATTTTTTAATAATTTGGATCCTTAAACTTTGTTGATTGATAGAATAAACTCAATGTTATTAGTTTAGAATATCATTTCTTAAAAGCTAACAAATTAATATATACAATGTAACTATTCATATTTTTTTGTCAAAAAATTTAATAATTTTTTTAATTATTTCAACGAACATAAAATAATCATTTTGTAACCAATTTTGTTGATCTTACAACGTTTTATTGAATCAATGTACCAATTTAATAGAAGTTTCACGAAATGTTATGCTATGGTTTATATTATTAATGAATTAGTTAATTAATTATACTAATATTTATGAAACAAAATTATTGATACAACACCTATATTTATTAATTTAAATAACTAATTCATTGGCACAATGTAATATAGATTTGAATTGATTTAAATCAACAAATAAATTAAGCCATTAAAAAATGTATTTAGTTTATAATTGTTTGTTTGTTTCTATCTCTGCAATCTTTTCTGGGGCTCTAGGCACTACCAACTCTTTCGCAGTTCGCTTTTTACGTCCTATCTTAACGCAGCAATAGCCAAATCGAGGACGTACGGCTATAGACCCGTTTTTGTTTAAACCATCTGCACATTGCATTGCTTCACGCCAACATATAGTGCTGACATGAAAGGTGGTCGGTCCATGGATTCAGCACTCTCAACAGGGGCGGACTCATAGATGTATTCAGCTGCAGCATCACCGATCGAAATCAGATGATGAAAAATCCCTTTTGCATATCCGCCCCTATAGGGATTCGAACCCGGTACCTCCCGATCCAACCGCCGCAGCTTTAACCACTGCGCTGTTTGCTCCGTTAGTTTATAATTTTGTTTATTATATATATCAAGAAAGAAACTTTTATTTATTTTAAATGAAATTTGAACTGACTAGAGATTGAAATATTTATTTCATTTATATACGTTACAGGTTTAATCCGTGGATTCTGAATATTTAATATAATCTTGCTTTTATAAAATAATTTAAGATTGAAATGGATTTTTTTATAAAATAAAACAAGTGTACAAACTATTTTTTATATATTAAAATGAAGTTCAATTATTCAAAAAATACCTTTCCACTTGTAACAACTTGTCTTGGGTTACATAACAGCCGCTATTCTCTTAATAACAAGTGAGAAACCGAATGCCTACTGCATGATTTTAATTTTCTTTAGTGTAATCACAAAACGAAATAGATCATATTTTTGAAATATAGGCTACATAATGGGAACAGTCTGGCCTCGTTAAATTGCGACTGTAAAATATTTAAGCAACCAGAGTTCAGCGAAAAGAGAAAGAGAGGAGAGTCAAGCAGGACGCTAAGACGAATTCCTGAAACGCAAACAAGAAACAGACCTAAGCAATATGTTATATATTCTCTAGAGTGTTGTGGTAATTTGCTTGTAGTCCCGTATAGCCTCTCGATTCGCATCGCTTTTCGCGTTTACTCTGGTCGCTGCCTACGAATGAAAGATTTATTTACGGAATAATTAAGAACAAATTCGAAATTAGGTTAAAACCTCATTCAAATTCTCACTCTGAATTTCGGTCTAGAACACCATCAGACAATTTATTTGGAAATTTTATATAAATATTATTTTAGATGAATGAATGAAGTTTTTATATAATTTAAGAAATAAGTTCTAAAACAATAAAGTGTTAATGCCCAATCACGACTAAATAACAGTAATTTTAAAACAATTAAATAGTTTATCGATTCAATGAATTATTCTCTAATCCAATAATCATTTCTCAAATGGAATAAACTGGTTTTTACTAGTTTTTTCTTATTAACTTAGTTTATAAAGTTGTTAAAACTTTTATTAACTTGCCTACATTTCAAGATATCAACGAGAAATCGGTCAATAAATGTCTGTTAATTGAATTGACGATCCGGTTATTAATTTATAATCGTGTTTATTTTAGAATTAATGTGACCAGTTAATAAATTCATTGGTTCAAAGAATTTTCCTTCCGAAAAATTTAATGAAAGGGATTCATTAAATTATTTTTTCAGTGCAAAATGCTTGTGATGGACAATGAAACAAACTTTATAAGTCCCATAATTACGGACTATGTAAAAACTTTGAGAGTTAGAATTTACCTAACACCATCACAAAGAAATGAGACAAACGGGACTGTCGAAAGAGCCCATTCTACGATAATCGAAATCGTCAGATGCCTCCAAAACGAGTACAAGGAACTAACAGTAAAGGAATTAATCAATATAGCAGCATACCGCTATAATAACTCAGTACACTCGTTCATTCAACAAAAACCAAGTGACATATTTTTTTGGTAGAACACAAAGAATAAACTATCAAAATCTGTCTGACTTCAAAAATAAAGTAAACGAAGATATAATCGAAAGGATCCGAAGAAGCCAAGAAACCAAAATTGAAAGAGAGAAGGCAAAGAGGGAAAAACCGAAAACAATATTCACCGCAATTAAACAAATTCAAGCAAAGGATAAAGCAAAATTCAAAAAAGAAACGGTAGCAAGAGACAATAATGTTACCATTACAACAACAACCGGGAAACGAATTCATAAAGCCCATATTAAAAATATAACTCAATAATTTCATCTACTTTTAGCTCATAGCTATGGGGTTTAACATCATTCGCGACCATCTACGAATACAATACCCCAGTAGTAACTGTACAACAAGGAAATGGGCGAATTATTAACGGACAATTTAAACTAATCCACATCATCAATTTGGACAACTACGAAGAACTGATTGAATGATTAACACCAACGATCAATAACATTCATCAAGGAAGCAAAATTCTAGCTCAATTGGTTCACCAAACAAAGCAAATCTCGCAATGGATTTCAGAACTTAAAGGTCAAAAGTCAAGAAGCAGAAGAGCAATAAATTGGATCGGAAGCGCATGGAAATGGATCGCAGGCTCACCTGACGCCACAGATTGGGATCAGATAGTAAAAAGTCAGAACCAAGTAATTAACAGTAACAATCAACAATACAAAATCAATAGAGTATTAATGGACACAGCTCAACAAATGCTCAACGAATTCAACAAAATTGTAGAACACAAACAAATACATCTGGAGTTCAATGAACTTTTGCTAAATCAAAACGAATTATTAGGAATAACCCAGAGATGCAACCTCTTTCGAGATATCACCATATGCGAAATGAGTAAGCTGAAGGAACTAAGTAAGGACCATTGTATCAGCCAAATTATAAAGGGATTAAATGCTAAATGTGATTACCAGTTCAATAAGAATCAAATCATCGAACCATTAAACGACAATACAATCTTCGTAAGCAACTTTAAAAGAGACATCGTTTATAGTAATAGAAGTAAACATTTAGAAGGAAATTTTCTAATTCATTATCATAATGAAACAATAAAAATCGGCGAATCAGCTTTTACGAACAGGGAAGCAAGGACATCCCAAGTACTGCCACCGGTACTAAAAGCAAACATAACGGAAAAAAGCGTCAAAATTGACCCAAGATACTTACATAACTTGTATCTAAATAACGTTGAACAACTTCAAAAACTTTTCAACGAGCATAAAGAAGCTGTCCTCATTGACTTCAGCATCATAACCATTGTCATCTGCTTAGTCGTCATTTTCTCGCCAACAAAGCTAGAGTGCGACGTCAAAGAAGAATGCTGTTTATCAACAAGCCGATCTATAAAGACGAAATTTCCAGCGATCAACCAGGAATTCACCCCAGGAAATTGAGTTTCTGACCCACGAGACCCAGATCTTTAAGGAGGGAGAAGTTAACACCACCATTAATGTCGAGTTAACACAACGTGATTTATGAGACAAGCGCAAACTTGTCGAATCAACACAACGTGTGTTGTGTCCGGTTGAAAGATAATACTTTTTATGAAATTATTTTTGAGTAATTTCCCATACATTTTATGCAACTTCAACTATTTTTACTGTATAAAATGATAGAATATTTTTGTAGTAGTTTAGTTTTTAGTTTGATCTTGAGAAATAAAGTAATTTTTTTAAGTAAACTCGCACATAACTCGTTAACTTACATTTTGCAAACTTTCAATTACATTGTTGCGTCGGTACTCTAGAAATTTCACAACTTATTGAAGAAAAACGGCGAAAATTGCTAGCTAGTAAGAAAATCTGTCAATCTTAATAATAAGTATTCAACCAAAAAAGCATTTACCTAACAACTCTTCATTAACGCATCATCAAAATTCAATTAAGCTTTCCACGTAAAACAAATTCAAATGGTATGAATCGTTTAGATGGTACATTTTGACAGTGATACAACACAAATAAAATATAAATTAACTCTTATGTCTGTTGTGTTGTGTGTTAGACAATACACGAGACGAAATCAAAAAAATTGATATTGAAGCCTTTCATTTGAATCTTGAAAGCTTTCATGTTAAATTAGTTTATTTATTCTTTTCTATTCACCGAATTTCGTAATTTATGTAATATTGATTTATTGAAAACTTAGGCCCTTATACACCTATCGTTTCACATATTTGTATCAGAAATGAAGAATATTCAATATATTGAAAGAAAGAGATATTTTGTTGTTTTAGTAGTACAACAAGACCACACCTAAGACAGGTATTTTCGTTAAAGCATCTATTTACTGAAAATTTAATTTTCCTGGCATTCTGCAATTACGTATTTTATCATCTTCGCCATCACAACTTCTTTTACTTAGATACATAAATATTATAGATAATAAAATAAAAAAGCTTTAACACGAATGCGTGTTTTGTCATTTCCTAATGGGAATGACACCTTGAACTTTACAATTTTTTTGTTTTTTGTTTCGTTTTTATTATATTTTGACACTTTCAGCATACATACTCGTAAAAGTAAAATTTGTCATCATAAGCAACTGTGAAAATAAATTTCGCAACATAAAATAAATAAAAAAATAAAAAAATTCACTGATCTTTCATGTACTCTTATATCATTCATCTTCTTCAAAAAATTGTTCTGTATTTTATCTGGAGACATGATATGAAATTTATCAAAGACAGCGATACGAAAAAAATAAATAAAAATAAAAATATTTAATGACGGAAAAAACTGTAGCGCACATACACATATACACAGTAGGGATGGAAATTGTGTATTGACAACATTTTTGTTAACAATCTCCTTTGAGGATAAATTATGTAACATGATCCTCAAAAAAAAAACACAAAAATAAAATAAAATGCTTTGTTTTAACTCCTCGTCAATTTTTCTTAATCCTAAACCGAGTTCGTTGCGTCGTTTTTTAGCTTTTTTTTGTTTTTTTTTTTTTTGAATTTTTGCGAAAACAAAGAACTTTGAGAATCCGAACTTTAAATACTTTATTTATATTAAAATAGGGTATATGGTATGACTTTATTCCGATTAATGTATGTGTTGTGTCAAATTCATTTTTCTTGATAAAAGTTAAGACAACAGAAAAAAGAAAAGTTTTTGTTTTTTTACTGTCGTCTTCTCAAATAAATAAAGTTTTTTTTTTTTTTTTTTGGAAACACAAGAACCCACAAATACACAAATCTTAAATACTTGTGTACTTTATATAAATATACACTATATGTATAAAACATACACTATATGTACATATGACGGTGATACTTGATGGTGGTGGTTTTGGTGGGTTCAGATTACGATGACGGAAAATAATGATGAAAAATTGATTTTACTTGTTATTTTATTTGACATATTTTTTATACGTCTTTACAAAACAGTTGATATAAGAATGTTTAAATAACGGGTAAGTTGAAAATGAGTACGCCAAACTTTCGCATATGATCAATCATCTACACATCTAAAATAAAAATGGAATATGACTTAAAGTTCAATAATGAAAAGTCATCAATCTGTATGCTCACGTACTGTATCGAAACGAAATGTCTATTATGTACAACACATACATTTATACATAATATGATCTTTCGCCCAAGCAGACGCGTAGGTACATAATAAAATAACCATAAGCGCTCAAAGTTTACCCATGAATTTGCAAACTCATAAAACGAATATACAAAATACGAGTATTTATATAAAATAAATGTAAAATCGAAAAAAGCTCTTAGACTCATCAAAGTCATAAGGAATGTACTCATAATATATGAAAGCCTCCTATACAATATAGAATATATTATAAGTGTAGTACATATACTTACTAAAAATACAAGACAGATTGAAATGTACCAAACAAAAATGTTTTTTTTTTGGTAAGAACGAAAATAACACAGTAGAAATAAATTCAAGATATCAAAATAAATTGTGACAAGAAAATCCATCAATTTTACATTAATCTTGAACTATAAATCCATATCCATCCTAATATAGGTTTTTTATCTTCGTCTCTGTTTTTTTTTTCTGTTTTTATTTTTATTTTTTTTTAATGAAAAACTCTAAATCTTTTGTTAAGACAAAAAAAAAAAAAAAATTGGGGCTATTACTATTTGTCTTTGTACTACTTCTGTTTGTGTATTTAAGTCGTCAAGATACAGAAGAGCTTTTTCTGGTGTTTTTTGTTCAGTTTATTTACATAAATAACTGTAATTTATGAAATGGGCAGTTAAAGAGTTTGACAAAAAGGCAACAATACCCGAAAGCAAAAAAAAAAAAAAAAAAAAACAAAAACAAAAAGGAACTTTATCATGATACCCTTTTGTGTGCGTCTGTGGACGAGGGTAACTAATTTGGATTTTGAATAATAGTCTGGCTGTATGTACTCGTATTGATTCATCTCTGATTTAGGGGCTTACAATATAAATTTGGGTGGTTTTCGATTAAACCATATGTGGTTAAATTGAATTTTGTGACACGAGCAGCCAGAGAGAAATAATTTAACTTTAATTTTTTTTTAGCACCAATGGAAAGGGCGAAGAGAAAAATCCATATAAAATAAATAGGAAACAGTTTCCGTAAATCAAAGTTGTCTAAGGATTGCCATGCAATTTAGATTTTATGACTTCCACAATAGTATATATTGTATAACAAGTGAAGAAAACGAGTCATTGCAATATGAAAGTGAAATTTGCATTCGGAGCGATAGCGGGGCCTGGAATCACTTGAGTATTGGAATTACACGTTTTCAGACGAGTGAAACTAATAAACTGAAAGTAATAACTGAAACGTTCACAATATAATTGAAACATTTGGGTTTTCGCAAATCGTGTCGCAATCAGCGAAATATACCATATAATATGGATACGGACCATAATAGCCCAAAATTTATGGAGAAACTGAAAAAATATTTAGTGTTTGACAGAGAAAGAAGAAATCTTCGTCCTTCGTCCGAATTTTCGAATAGCAAATTTAAATGTATGTGTAGGAGACGGTAAAGTAAAGTAGCTGTCACCTAGAGACGGAAAAAATAAACGTTGCAAATTAAAACATGCCCAGGAAAATAAGTTAATATATTTTTTAAGTTTTCAGAAAATATGGTTAGCGCAACACAAAAAATTGTAGTAAAAGCAGAAATAAGATTTCTGTAATTTTTATTTAACTCATTTATAGAAGTGACATGTTCTTAAAATCATATTAACTTAAAAGTTAAATCGATACAGAAATTTAAATTATTTAAAGTTAAATTTTGTGAATATATTATCATCGTTTAAACTGGCCTTTATATCTCTGACTGGACACTGTTGTAAATTTACTAGGTCATAAATGGTTATTATTGATTCAAGAGACGTGATAATCAACATAAAATCAATCATACATTAAGCACTTCACATCAGGAATCATATGTTGAAGCTTTAAAGGTTTATTCATTACATTCATTACTGTCTCATTATCCACTTAAATTTAAGCAAGTGGATGTTATGCTAAGGCTGTAACAGGCCAAAATATAAATAGATTGATTGGTTGAACTACAGAAAGGAATTTCTTAAAAATGTGCATATCGGTAAAGTTCATATCGGATCAGAAATTTATCCAGACAAACTCATACAAAGCCAATTTAAATACAAATACCAAATGTGGCATTATGAAGACAACTAACTCTACCTATTGGTTTCACCTAACAGATTATGCCGAATAGTAACCTCAACATTTACATTTTGTGAAAGTTTCACCACAAATTAACAGTTTTCTACTTAATTAAATATTAAAATCGGTAGATTTTTCTCTACATTTTAAAAAATTTTAATTTAAAATAATACCTAAATGTATAATTTTATTTTTCAAAGTTTGAGTAATTTTAATAACTGAATTTAGACAGCCGTTGGCCGGCTAGAACACTGGCCGAGCATTTTTAATTTTTTTTTTTAAAATTGATTCATAAATAAAAACCTTGTTTCAGGCAGTAATTACTAATGATGACTCGTTGGCTACCTAATAAACAAAAATGTTTTGATTCCACAGTTCACATCTGACGAAGGCAAAAGTCATTGAGAAAAATTCTCTAAAAGAAAGTAAACCAACGATAAAATGTATACTTCAAAATTAGATTATTATTTTCTGAAATAGAGCCACGTCCTGCTCCATATTGGTCCGTGTGTATTATTGGATCTTAAGATCATAGACGAAACCAAAAACTCATTTGACAGAACACGAGTCACGCTCAGGTTTAGTTATGCAGGTCGGTTGGTATTATGACTTTGGTGGCAGGTATCATAACCAAGAATTAGAATTATGTTTAAATAAACCCATTTACAATAAACCTATTTTGTGTTTTGTTTTTAATTTAATATTTTTTTTTAACAATTACCATTTTTCTTGTTTTTTTTGTAATTAAAATAAAATAAAAAAAAAACAATTTAAAGGAACAAACATGGTAATACGTATGATCATACGAAATTAGAAAATTAGGTTAAGGGGTTCTTTTTGATTTTTATTTACACGAATTTTGTACATTAATTCTTATTGTTATAATTTTTGTTCTTTTCTTTGTATAATAAATTTTAAAATATAATCTTTATTTTTTTATTATCAATTTAAAATTTTTTTGTGTAATGAGTGAATTATTTTTGATTTCAACTTCGTTTCGGTGGGATGAATAATTAGTGTGATAGTATATTTCCATTGGTGAGCTAGAGCGGCGCCAACTTCATACAGTGCCCCAAATTTTTATTAATTTTATTTATTTATTATTATTATTTTTTTGTTCACTTCATTGTTTTCGACAGCAAATTCAAGCTCTTCCGTGGTCCCAGAAAAGAACCACCCTAGCGACTGCAACCTAGCCGGCTGAAAAATGCTGTCTGGAATAACCACGGTTGAGTCTGCAACAGTCTTCCAGTTTCTCACATATAGGATAATTAGAAGATTGTTACACCGTGAAGCGGAACAATCAAAGGTAGGTGTGGTACTGGGAGTTGATGCTAATGCGCATCACACTATCTGGGGAAGCACAGACATTAATGAAAGAGGTGAGTCGTTTTTTGATTATTTGATGAGTACTAACCTTTCAGTGTGTAATATTGGGCGGGAACCCACATTTATTACTAGTAACAGGCAGGAGGTTCTAGACGTGACCCTTGCCTCAAATAATATTCTTCATATGGTTAAAAATTGGAGGGTGGATAAGGAACACTCCTTTTCTGATCATCGATATTTAACCTATAGCCTCGATATTCACCCTGCTACCCGGGAAGCCTTCAGGAACCCTAGAAGGACCAACTGGAGCAAATATGGGAAATTATTGGAGGAAATGTTACCGACGAGGGCTATGGAGCCCCCGACGACCGTTGGGGAGCTGGAGGACATGGTGGCTAGCGTTACTAGCGCATGCAACCGATCCTTTCGCGCTGCCTGCCCACTGGCTAAGCCTAGGGGTAGGCAAAAACCGGTATGGTGGTCCAGGGAACTGGGAACCTATCGTAAGGCTTGTAGGATAGCCTTTAATAGATCCAAAAATACAAGGGAGGCCAGGATTGGGACTCCTATAAGGAGAAACTCGGAATTTATAAGAAAGAATTAAGAAAGGCACAAAGGAGGTCTTGGAGAATCTTCTGTGATAATATGGAAGAGGTATCCGAAACCTCCCGCCTTAGGAAGATTCTTTCCAAAAGTACATCTAGTCCTAGTTTTTTGATAAAACCGGACGGATCTTGGACAGCTTCTAGTGAAGAATCTCTGGAGCTTCTCTTCGAGACACACTTCCCAGGGAGCTTTGAAGACCTTGTTACGATGCGAGGCATCTTCGTTGGGTCGGAATAAAACAAACACTCATTTTCTCTAAAATTTCAAATTTTCTTTATTTTTAAATTTTTTTTTGGTGTTTACAATTTTTTTTTTTTTTGGGTTGCTTCGCGCACCGTATGTATATTTCGCGTACCGTATCTGTCAAAGAAAAAAAAGAAAAATCTCATTACAAGTTCGTATCCAACCCATCAGGTCCTTTTCTTTCACTTGTAGTTTCTGAGAAAAAAAAAATAAACATAAAATTAACCCAAAACCTATAGATTCGGCTTTTAATTACCAAAATTTTGCAATTACACCTACCAGTCACAACTTCGCAAACAACAACAACAGCACCGACCAAAACAAATAATTCACTAACATCAGCTGGTGGTGTTTTTTGGTTTGGATTTTTTATTTTTTTTGTTTTGTTTTGTTGTTTTGTAGTGTTGCTTTGGTAAAAGGGAATTTAACAAATTTAAATTTGTCCCAAAGTAACACTACTCTTGTCTGTGTGTTCGAGAGAATTTTTTTTGTGAAAATATCATTGGGTTTGGTTGCATGCACATGGAAGTTAGGGGTGCCTATATGTAGGAGCGTGGTGATCGTTCTAAATAAACAAAAATAATAATAACAATAACAAACATTGTTGTTGTACTTGAAAAAAAAAAATGTATATAAACGGATGTCAAATTGTTATTCGGCCTCTTGTGTCTGGCGATTCATTATACTGTCAACAGTGTCAACTGCTCTAAATATAAATTTTCGAAGTAAATTTAATTATTCCACGTTAAAATACCATCTTAAATAAAGTTTGTACATGAAAAATAAAGTACATTACATGAACATCTAAGTAATTAAATAACATTGTGTTCCTAAACAAAAAAAAAAAACGAAAAAAAACAGTTTATCAGTTTCGTTGTGTTTTTTATGAAAAAAAAAAAAAATTTTATTAAATAAACCACACAGAAATAAAAATAATAGAATATTCTGTGTTGCGGTACGTGCATTTTGTTTTTGTGGATAATTGCTAAAAAAAAAAGATCACTATCGTGCACTGTGTTGACTTTGTATTCAAGTTTCAAAAATTTACAAAATGTCGTATATGCCAAAATTATGGAAAATAGTAAAGTTTTTTTTGTTTTGAGTAAATAATTGTTTTTACGTTATAATTTTATTATTTTTGTTAAAAATATGGCGGTATTAAATTAACAAGGAATTTATGTAAAAAAAATTGAAAGGAAATAATTTAATTGTGAAATAATTCGAGTAGACACGGATATTGTCGAATTTCATCACAACCAATTTACGACGGCAGCAACAGACGAGCACTCAAACTGGTAAATTGTCAAATTGGTGCCTTTTGGTATACCGAAATATTGTGGACCACTACGGATTATTATCTTAGCTTGTTGGGGGGATTTAATAAGCTTAATTTTACGACGGTGTTGTTCCTGCGACGATTGCGGCAGTCCTGCGACGGTGTGCAGCGTTCGGTAGCAGAGGGCTGATTAAATTTGTGAGTATTGGAGGACCGAATTCTCGGCCGATTAATTGCTAAACGCGGGCACCGAGTCTGGTGGCGCAGCATATTTTCTTTTTTTTTTTTTGGTTGTATACTTCTAGGGATCGACGGGTGTGAGCTCAAATCCGCAGATCCTCAGTTTCCGTGGTTCGCACCGTGCCCGGGTGTTTCAGCTCTTCATCGGGACGAAGATATCGAGTCTCGAATACGAGGGGTATTTTTTCTTTGTTAACCATTCCTTATGTTCAATAAAAATTAGTACCAGTTATAACGTAATAGAGTAATTATGTGTTGTTAATTTGTGCGGAAATGTGAGAGTCATCGTGGGAATGTGCGAGCTAGGTAGGTAAAGTGTTGTGCAACGGGAATCCATGACGGCAGCAATGTAATCTGTGGTTGGGCCTTCACCAAATCCACCTACTCCCTCGGGACTGAGTTAAGCCGGACATCTAGCTGCGGGTGAAGGACACCATGGATAAATTTCTGTGTGCGTGATGGGGGAGGCGTTACGCACAGCGGACGATCCAGTTCGTCCATCATCCTTTACAAGAGTGTCGTTCACGGCAACGTGCGACACGTAAGGGATGATTGGATCGGGGTTCTGCGGTGATCAGGTGAGGACTCGTTCCTGACTCGACTTGCTTCTAGGAGTGGCTTGGGTAACTTAGCTACTGAAGTAAGTCGTTGTTCTAGGTTCGGGTTCAATATTCCTGGTCCCCCAAACTGGAACGCGAGCTGTGCGGGGCTTGTATAGCATCTTAACGTTCACCCTCTCCTCATCGAACGTAACAACCTGTTAATGCGTAGCAATCATCAGGAATCACTGTCAGTAACCACAGAGGATATCGTAACCAGAAAACGGATCCTATGGGCACTGAGGGGTTTTAAACCATTTAAATCGGCTGGTCCGGATCAAATTATACCAGCGGAACTTCAAAACAACTCAGTAATTATTCTTCCCTACCTGGAAGCTATATTCAAAGGGTGTTTGAAGCTGGGCTATATTCCTAGGTACTGGACGGAGGTCAATGTGGTGTTCATACCGAAAGCGATGAAAAGCTCACATGTATATCCTAAGGACCTAAGACCAATAACTCTATCATCCTTTCTTTTGAAAACATTGGAAAGGCTGCTGGATGTATACATCAGAGATAAAATAGGTGCCAGGAAGTGGGCATCGTCTCAGCACGCGTACACAATGGGTAGATCTGTGGACACTGCTCTGCACGCCTTGGTGTCTACGATTGAGAAATCGATTAATTCGAAGGAATTCTGTTTGGTGGCCTTCCTGGATATAGAAGGCGCCTTTAATAATGTGAAAGCGGAGGCAATCAAGGAGGGATTGTCATTTTTGCAGGTGGACGTTCCTCTGATAGGGTTAATCAATTATATGCTGGGAAGCAGGATTGTTAGCTCGAAGTTAGGGGACTCCACCTTCAAGAGGCGAGTAACTAGGGGAACTCCGCAGGGGGGGGGGGTTCTGTCCCCTCTTCTCTGGAACATAGTGGTAAACGGGTTACTACTTGAATTGGAGAGAGAGGGTATTGAAGTTATTGCGTACGCAGATGACGTAGCTTTAGCTGTTACCGGGAAATTCCTGGGCACGATTGTAGACGTAATGCAGAATGCGCTTACTATCGTTACGAAATGGGCTGGCAAATGTGGACTTGGTATTAACCCGTCCAAGACAGAGCTGGTACTCTTTACTAAGAAATACAAAATCCCGGTAGTTGTCCCTCCTACCTTAAATGGCACGAGACTTGCTTTTACTGATAGAGCTAGATATCTGGGCATTATCTTGGACAGTAAGCTTAGTTGGAAGCCCAACATGTTGGAGAGAATAAACAAAGCTACTATTGCTTTGTACTCCTGTAGGAACGCCATTGGTCATAGATGGGGTCTGAAGCCGGAGCTGGTACACTGGCTCTACACCGCCGTAGTGAGACCTGTACTCATGTACGGGGTGGGTGTTTGGTGGCCAGCTCTGGATAAGGTAACTTACAAAAGTAAGATTGAGAGAGTGCAAAGAACGGCCTGTATGCTTGTTAGCGGGGCATTGAGGTCGACACCGACAAGTGCCTTAGAGGTTATGTTGCACCTTCTTCCGGTCGACATTTTTGGCAAACAGATGGCGGCAAATACGGCTGTACGACTTGCAGCCGTCTCTCAGTGGAGGTGTCTTAGTATAGGACACTCTACTATCGTCAGATCGTTGAAGGATGAGCTGGCGAATCTTGACTACATTAAACCTACTCTACGCTTCGAGAAGCGATTTCGGACCTCCTTCCCTTCAAGGGAATCCTGGAGGGATAGACCGTCATCGGAAACTGAAGCGTTGCAATTCTTCACAGATGGCTCCAAGCTAGACGGCAAAGTAGGAGCTGGAGTATTCTGTGACAAATTAAATGTAAATATTTCTATTCGTCTCCCTGATTACTGCAGCGTGTACCAAGCTGAAGTCGTAGCGATTGAGGAGGTCATGACGTGGTTGAAGCATAATGTGTTATCCTCAGACGATATCACAATCTATGTGGACAGTCAAGCGGCGATCCGGTCGTTAGAATCGGTGTCTTTGGCGTCACGGGTGGCGTTGAGTTGTCACTCATCTCTAAATGAGATGGGTGAGCATTTCAACATCCAGGTAGTCTGGGTCCCAGGTCACTCGGGAGTCATGGGGAACTGCAGGGCAGATGAACTTGCTAGGCATGGTACGACTCTCCAGCTGCAACCGGAAAGGGCAAGTCTGGGGAAGCCTATCACAGCGCTGAGGCAAGCACTTGGGAAGCAGGCGCTCTCCTCAGCGGGGGAAAGGTGGTCTAACACCCTAACCTGTAGAGTTGCAAGACAAGTTTGGCCAAAGCTGGACTTGGGGCGCACTAGGGCATTAATATCCTTACGCAGACGTGAATTAAGAACGGTCGTAGGAATACTCACGGGACACTGCCTTTTTGGAGAACATGCAAGAAGGCTGGGTCTGGAGGCTAATGACTTCTGCAGAAGCTGCTTGGACGAAGAGGAGGAAGAGACGTTGGTCCACTTCCTTTGCTCGTGTCCAGCATTGGCTCTCAGAAGGCACAAACACTTAGGTAAGTTCAGGATGGACTGCCTCTCGGATCTCGAAAACATGAAAGTGCGGGACGTCTTACGCTACATAAGTAGCTCGAAATGGTTCCAATAGGGGTAAAAGGGGATACATCCTGTGGTATCACAATGGACCGTCACCGGTCTAAGTGTGCGTAAGCAGCTACTCCAACCTAACCTAACCTATTTTGGTGATTTAACGAATACAAATCATAGTTTAAGCAAAAATATATGTAAACTTCATTAAAACATAAGAATTTCATAATTTGAATGTAAAACTTTACATTCAAAAAAAATGGATCAAGTGAAGTTGTATCGGTCCTCGCGACAATATGTTTCACATCTAGGACGTGTCCGAAGTTTGTGATAATTATCCAGCTGTAAAAATGATGACATTATTTTGTATGCAACTAAATTATCACAACTACTAAGTGTTGTAAATTTGACATTTCTGTAATAATACTAATAAACAAAAGTGCGTTAATTTATTTCTACAAAAATAGTACAAATAAATTATTATAAAAATTAAATTAAATTTTCAACGAACTTATTACAAAGTATGGAACTGAAAATTATTTCACTCATGTATATCTTACCATAAATCCACCACACCTTCATACCATCATATCATCATAAAATCGTACCATCATACAGTCATATAATCATACCAACATACCATCGTACCACTATAGCATCGTACGATATTACCATCCCTATAACCATACCATCATATCATCATATAATCAAACCACTTTACTCTCAGGCCATGATATCCTCATACCATTATACCAAAGTACCAACATACCATCATAACATCTGACAATCATTCGATCATTCCATCATATCTTCTTAACAACCTACCATCATACCAATATACCATCATACAGGTTTTGCACTTTAAATTGATCCTTTTACACTTCAAACTAAACATTTTACATTTCAAATTGGACCCTTTATATGCCAAATTGAACCTTTTACATTTGAAATTGAACCCTTAAAAATTATATGAATGGCCAATTAGGATGGAGCTTGGCTATTCCTAGACCGATGATGATAAAACTTGAGGATTTTGAGGATTTTAAAATGATTTTAGATAAAGTTCTGTAATATGGTAAATAAGAATATAACTTCATTCTTTCTCGAACCTTCTAGAAGGAAAGTGTAAAAGTTCTGAAGTGATCATAAGTGAAAAAACAAATAAAATTCAAAGTAAAGTTTAATTATCTTAATAAATAGTTTCAAAAATCAATCTATATATACAGGGTGAGAGCATTTATTCATTTACCTCGTATATATATTGCAATCCTAAATTAGTATTATAAGAAATACGGTCGATAACAAAGGGGGGGGGAAGGGGAGCAGGGATGCCTGCTCGCCGCCCAATTTAATCACGGAAGCTTCATTCACTTACGTTAGTGACAATAAGCTAAACGACTTAAATTACTCAAAAATTAGTGTAAATCAATATAACCTCAAAGATAACGAGAAAACTCGTGTAAATGTGTTAAGCAATAGTGACGCACATAACCTCAAAGATTCCGCGAAAACTCGTATAAGCCATATCAGAACAAAAAAGAAGAAAAGTATCGAATCCAATTACCAGCACAGATATCCTAAACAGTAATGCAAAAATATTATTAGTGGCTAATATGACGAAATTACCAGAGGATAATGTCGGTATCTCGAGTAACGGGGACAACAATGCGGCAATTAAAACGGTCAACAAATACGACAAAAATGACAAAGGACAATTTAGAGTCATAATACATAAAGAGAACTTAAACGTAATAGCCTTAGGAAGATCATTTAAATTACGCAACATCGAAAAAGTGGACTCAATGGAACAGATAAGCAAGAACATGGCGAGAATCAGTTTCAACAGCTTTAGGGAAGCCAACACATGTGTTACCTCCAAAACTCTAGCTGAAATTGACGGATACAATGCGTTCATTCCAAATAATTTCAACACTACTATTGGGATTATCAAAAACGTCCATACAGATATGACGACGGAAGAAATACAGGACAACATAAAAACAAGAGTTAGAATAGTAAAAATTGAGAGGATGACGAAATGGGATGAAAATACAAAATCATCATCCAACACGGAATTAGTAAAAATCACTTTTAAAGCTAACAATATCCCTAATAATATTGTTATATATAATAACATATTGATAAGGGTGCAATATTATATTCCTAATCCCTTCCATTGCAAAATATGTTTAAACTATGGTCATACTGCTAAAAGATGTAGAAGTAAAGAAAATGTCAGATGCACAACCTGCGCGAACCACAAGGATACAAACCACTTATGCGACTTGAAACCAAGATGCAAATTCTGCGGCGAGGGCCATATAACCAACCACAAATCCTGCAATGAAAAATTCAGGCAAAAAAGAATAGCTGAGCATATGACCATAAACAAAATTTCATTCAGAGAAACTAAGGAATTACTATTTGGTCAAAGCGACGATCACCTAACTATAATGATTTCCCACTGATAAATGAACCAAACTATATAAATAAAAAATCTAAAAAGGAAATTATTTAAGCAGACAATCAATCAAAAATTCTTCAAAACTAATCAAGGAACTAATCAATTAAAAGCTAGAGAAGACGTATTAATTAACATCGTCAATGCATTAAATAACAAAGATCATGTCAAAAATCCAGCCATAACTGATGGCATATTAATTGAAATTGGGAAAATCATCCCAAACCGCCCAAAGACAGGAGACCTAAACAACTAAATGATGGAGTCCATTAACATGTTTCAAATCAATATTAGAAGCCTAAAAAGCAACAAAGCACTGTTAGAGCAGTATTTAATCGCAAAAAATATTCACATTGCAATCATAACAGAAACTTGGTTAAACTCAACAGACTCATTAGAATTCAACAACTTCAATTTAATCACTAAAAATAGACCGGATGGATCCGGAGGAGTAGGTTTTTTAATCTATAAAAAAATTCTATATAATATTATTAATCATAATACAACATTAATCAGATTAAAAACATTAGAAATAAGCATTCACTATAAAAACATAAATTTCAATTTAATAAACCTATACATCAATAATAACAGAAGACCGGAAGAAATTATAAGAGAATTTAGATCACTATTGGATGAGAACAAAGGAAACGACAATATAATAGCTGGAGATGTCAACGCTCACAACGGACTGTGGGATAACAACTTCAGAGCAGACTACCTGGGAAACAAAATTGCAGATATCATTACAAACTACCCATTTTACATACTTAACGATGGTTCTCCAACCAGACAGGATAGTTATAGAAACATCTTTTCAGCGGTCGACATCTCCCTATGCTCAAAAAATCTTACCGATAAAATCCAATGGACATCTACATCTGACCACATAGGAAGTGATCACTTTCCCATCATACTAAAATACAAAACAACGAATAAACTTATAAAACAAATCACCAACTGGAAAAAGATTTTTGCGGACCAAATAAAGACACCAAAAACATAGAAGACCTAATATGCAACACCATAAATAAACACTCATTATCAATCACCATCAACCCTAGACATCGCCCGAAACCATGGTGGAACGAACTACTTCAGAGACTTTGGGACATAAAAAATGAGAAACAGAAAATTTACAACATAAGGAAACATTATATACAGCCAAGGAACTGAGGAGAGCAATCCAGACATTAAAGCATTAATTAAATATAAGGAGGGAAAAGAAAAACAGTTGGAATGAGTTCCTCACTAGCATAAACCACAACTATAACAACAGAGATATATGGAACAAAACAAATAAATTAAAAAACAAAAAACGATCTTACTTCAATCTCCTAGAAAATACCCATTCAGCTAAGTCATTCCTGGACCACAACTTCACTAAATCCCAAAGAATTTAAGACAATAGAAATCTCTCAAATCCTCCACAAAGCTAAAAACTCCGCTCCCGGTCATGACAAAATAAGCTACAAAATGTTAAAAATTCTTTCAGACAAAAACAAACATTTTATCCATCTCATAACCGACCACTTCAACAATATCTGGGCTAATCAAATATATCCAATTCATTGGAAGACGGCATTCACCATAGCTCCTTAAAAAAGGACCTAACGGCAACGATATTAAGAACTACAGGCCAATATGTGTACTCCCTACTTTGTCAAAGATATTCAACAAACTAATACTACACAGGATAAATGACACATACAATACTTCACAGGATAAATGATCACCTACATAAAACGCTAAACGATAACAATTTCGGATTCAGAAAAAACGTGAACATATCAGTTTACATGGTACAGTTAACCAATTATATAAAGAAACTTTACTCAAACAATAATCAAATAATCCTGATTAACACAGATCTATCAAGAGCATTTGATAGAGTTAACAAGAACACTTTAATTAAAATAATGGAAAAATTATCATTCTCTAGCAACATCATTAATTGGATCCATCAGTTTCTAACTAATAGAAATATTAAAATTCAAAACGCTCAACTAGAATTAAATCAAACAACAAATGTCGGAATCCCTCAGGGTAGCTGCTTGAGTTCAACGCTATTTAATATATACACAACATCACTACATGAACTCAGCTACAATAACTGTAGAATTTTCCAATTCGCAGATGATATTTGTATTGTAATCAGCGGAGCAACACATCATGAAGCTGAAAACATTGCAAACAGTACACTATCAAATTTTAACCACAGATTAATCAACCTTAATCTATCAATTAATTCGGATAAATCCCATTTCCTAAGATGTTTTACTAACAGAAACAACAAATATAAAATGAACATAAAATTAAACAACATAAAAATCCTTGAAATAAAAGAAACCAAGATCCTAGGAATCCATCTGAATAATAGACTCTTGCTAAATAAACACTACAGAAATTTAAAAACAAACACTCATATTACGCTAAATCTTCTAAAATTGTTATATCATCCTAATGGAGGCTCACACCCAATTACTATGCTAAATATTTTCAAATCCATAATAAAATCTAAACTTTAATTTGCATATATCATCACCGAACTAAACGATAAATTCGCAAACAGAACGTGTCAAACCATCAAAAACACAGGGATAAGAGCATGTCTAGGGTTAACAAAATCTACTCCTATTCCAGCCATTTTGGGAGAGGCCACAGAAATGCAAGTAGAATTGGATAACAAAAAAAAAAATCATTAATTTACATCTCAAACACCTCTACAAAAATTCAATCATTGGCGAAGAAATAAAAAATTCAACATCTACCACGAAATTAAATAACTTATACATCAATAACAACTTTTTCACGAAAATCAAAACTAATCACTTAAAAACTACTTCTCCAAATAACCTACCAATCGAACCATTCATCACTGGCATCACGAAAAAAGAAAGTCACAACCACACGGAACTACAAAAATTAACCTCAGAAATGTTAGTAAAATACAGCGGGTACAGCAGAATATTCACAGATGGATCACTGATAGGAAACGAAGCAGGAATAGGAATCTACGTAGAAAGCAACAAAAATAAATACGCCATAAAGCTAGAGAATAATACGGACATCAAAACAATAGAAACCATAGGAATAAAAATCGCCACAACACTAGCTCAACTCATCCAAAACAAAAACATCATTATACTAACTGATTCACAAAGTGCATGTATATCTTTACAGGAGACACTAAAAAAAAAGCTAACAAACACTACGAAATAGACCTTGTCGGACACAACAAAGATAAAAACATTCTAATTCAGTGGATACCAGGTAATTCATATAGGAAACGCAGGTAACGATATGGCAGATGAACTTGCCAGAAAAGCAATTCTGGTACCATCACACACCTTAGACAACGACCCTGTCATTTCAAATACTAAGAAAATAACTAACAACATGATACACGAAGATTGGAAAGAAGATTTTTTGGTTATGGTTGCGTCAAGAGCTAGATATTACAGACACAATATATCCCCTACAGTTCCCAATGAAATTTGGTTTAAAAACAGTAAACTTAATCACAAAGATATAAAAATGTTGTGCAGACTCAGAACTGGACATATGTCCTGTTACAATAAAAAATTTAGATGCAGAATAGGGTTAGAAGACTCACCATACTGTGACAACTGCAATATAACTGAAGACAACGAACACATTATCAATGTATTCCCGGTTTATGACAATTCGAGAGACAGATATCCAATCCTAAGACAAATCACACTAAAAACCCTACTACAAAGACAAAACACGGAAGAATACAAACAACTAACTAAATTTTTAAAAATAATCGAGAATCATTTTTTTTCAATTTAAAGGTCTTTTGCTTTATATAATTTATAAATTTCTTTATCTAAAATTCTATTAAATGGGTGATTGGTAGAATAAAAAAAAAATAAAAATCATGAACTAACTTTACTAACATCATTTCTATGATAACATACAATGAATTATAAATCGGTGTCGGGTAATTTTAAGTAAATTAATCAAAAGTCAATTTGAATTAAAAAAAAAAAAAAAAAAAAAAGAGTAACAATATTGACAAAAATCACAGTCCATAGCTGCAACCCTCCCCCTGAGGAGAAGTCGTAAGCAATAATTGGAGAAACCAGAAACTGTAGGTCTTATGGGTGGAAAGCACCTTACCATACACAGTAAAAAAAAATTGAATTTTCAACTTGAATTTTACATGCTTTTGATCACAAAACTACTAATTCTACGTAAAATTACACAATTTCAGATTTTTTTATTAAAGTTTCGTGTAATAATACATTTTTTATGTAAATTTAATTCAAAATATAAGATTACAGGATTTTCGTTTGAATATTACATTCAGTTTGTAATTTTAACCAGTTACAATTGAAATTTACTTGAAAATAGTGTAAATAGTAATCGTGTAAGTATGTAAAATTAAATTTGGTTTATTATATTATGTATTGATTAACAACAATTTCATTCGAATTGTAACCGTAAATAGCACATTTTATTTGTTGTTGTATATTATTACAGTCATGTCATGTATTTTTAAAAATAAATTTAATATTGCAAGAAAATGTGTGTTAAATTACATACTTTTTTAAAGAAGAGCATATGAGATCGGCAAAATTCGTAAATTAAACAAAAGTAAAATGCACGATCGAATAAATATGTATGATGAAATCTCATTTTGCCACGCAGTTGATACAACGCAGATGACGCGAAATAACAAAAAATATTTATATTTAAATTTAAAAAAAAAGTTAAAAGTGATTAATAGTAATTATTAAAATTAGTACAATTTATTCTTAATATCTGAATAATATAATCTTTACACTAAGAGTTGGAAAGTGAAATAAGCTTGTTTGTTAACAGGTACGTAAGCATTTCAATAAATTTAAGATTATGTAATCCTCGTGTTATTAAAGTTTAGCTGCAATGCAAAATGTGTTTACTAAATTTAATTAAACTAAACTTTTCAAATAGGATTTGTTGACTTGGAGAGAACTTGTTCGTAATTGTGAAAGTCCTTTTAATATTTATGAATTTCCTTTCTTAGTGCTATAATGTTTATTTGTATAAATTGTGATAAAATGTGTGCGTCTTTATCAAAATATAAGTCCCATTTAAGAATCCATAAATTAGAAACAAGAGCTGTTTTCAAGTGCCTGTACAATAACTGTGAAAAAATTTTCAATAGGCATAATAATTACCTTTCTCACGTTTACAGAAATCACAGAAAAACCCCAAAAGAAAAAACAGAAATTGAAAACAGTTTTTGTTGTTCTGAACATGGCTGCTTATTTAGGTCGAACATTTTAGAAAACGTTTTACGTCATGTTATGAAACATTTCCGAAATCCTCAGATCCATCAAATCAAATGCCCAATATCAAAATGTGTAAAAAAATGTACACATGAAAAAACATTTCGTAATCACATAAATACTGTACATAAATTAAAATTTTTAAAAAATAATTCTGGTGTCAGTGATGTTTCGTTTGATAGATATGTAGCTGTTACATCAGAACACTCAATGCCAGAATTATCAGAGCATTCTACGATAGGGCCGAATCCCCAATCTAATATACTTACTCTACAAGACATAGTGATTCTGAGACAGATATTAAAAAGTTAATATCCGAAATGTTATTGAAACTGAAAAGTGAACATAATATTCCTGAACGTGTTATTTCTTTAATAGCTGAGAAACTTGCATATTGCTCAGAAGTGTTAACAATCCAAGTTCGAAAGATTATTGATCAACATTTCGCGAAATTTAATAATGCAAATAGTTCTAGAAATGATTTGTTAGTTTCAATATTGCCAAAATTAAATTTGATGTCAAACACTTCATTATCAACTAATAGACGAAATCAAAATGCTATATCGCCTTTCATGGTTAAACCCATTAAAATCAACTTGGGATTAAATAAATATCATAAGAATTGTTTTTATTATTACATCCCTATACTAAACACATTACAATTTCTTTTGGAAGACCTACAAGTTAAATCGCAAATTTCTTCAAACCGAAAATCCAATTATTCTAAACTTCAAGATTACAAAGACGGCTTATTATACAAAAACAACGATTTCTTTTATAACAAAGAGCGTGTTGAGCTTTTGTTCTACGTAGACGCGTTTGAAGTGTGCAACCCATTAGGCTCAGCAAAATCAAAACACAAACTGTTAGGAGTTTATTTTGTTCTTGGAAATTTACATGCTCACAACAGGTCACAAATCAATAGCATAAGGCTCTGTTTATTATGTACTGAATCACACTTAAAAACCTTTGGGTTTAATTCTGTTTTCGAAAACGTTATATTAGATTTGAAGATATTAGAAGCAGATGGAATAATTATTAGAGGAGCTACAGAGTCGATAAATGGATCAATCATAGCAATTTGTGGCGATAACTTAGGTTTGCATCAAATTGGAGGATTCCTCGAAAACTTCAGTTCTGCTGAATATTTTTGTAGATTTTGTCACATAACATTACCAGAATTTAAAATTAATTACCGAACGCGCCGAGATTTAAGAACCAAGTTTTCGTCTAACGATGATGTTTCAAATTTAGTATTTATGGAGTCTAGCAGAGGAGTTAAAAATAATTCATGTTTTAATGATTTAAATTTTTTTCATGTAAGCAGCGGCCTTCCGCCTTGTATTGCACATGATTTGTACAAAGGTGTTATACCTCAAGATTTATGCTTAGCTATTCATTACTTAATGGTAAAGTTAAAAATTTAAATGACAGTGTTCTTGAAATGGTTACACTGCTTTTGGAAATAACTCAAATCATGTGACTTTTACCCAAATCAATTGTTTAGAAGGATTAATTGATCGATATCTCGAACTAAGAATTTTATTATTTCCAGATAAAAGTCTGATTCGAAAGCATCATTATATTCAGCATTATCCATTACTTATGAAATTGTATGGACCATTAGTAAAATTTTCAACAATTAGATTTGAAAGCAAACATCAATATTTTAAACAAATTGCTGTAAAAAGTCGAAATTTTATTAATTTAACAAAATCATTAACACAAAGACATCAAATTTTGCAATCAACCCTATATGGCCAGAGATTTTTCTCTGATGTTGTAGTAAAAAAAATTTCACAAACAAAATGTTTGTCAGTTGCAAAACAGTTCCCATATCAAACCAGCCAAGTGAGATTTTAAAATGTTGATTATT
Organism: Tipula vernalis; assembly: GCA_958295665.1. Taxonomy (NCBI): domain Eukaryota; kingdom Metazoa; phylum Arthropoda; class Insecta; order Diptera; family Tipulidae; genus Tipula; species Tipula vernalis. Next base: position 171,940,088 of record OY282559.1, read on the forward strand.
TTTTGGGCCAGTCGCTGGCGATATCTAATAACCATAATGGGACTGTTAAAGCTCTAACAATAAAAAACATATTAATCAATGAAAATTTCTCAAATTTAGCTTTTTATGGAAACATGTTTTCAATGGTTTTTAATTACAAATTAGGATTATATGAAATCAATAATATACATATATACAAATGACATAATAGTCGTTCCTTCCGATGTATCCTCTCCTTTTCCTTTCATGACCTGTACAATTGAGCAAGTCGATTACGCCACATTAACATGGGCCGTACCACACTTTTGGTGAGGGTTAAACATTTTATTACTATAGTTTATTAAATAATTTTTTGTTCCTTAGATTAAATTTAAATTATGTCATCCGCACGGTTAGTCGTTAAAATTTGGGATACTAGCCGAACCATCAAAAAAAGCTTCGTATTTACTGGTCAATTGTCCACTATTATTGAAAAAGGTATACACTCATAAAAAACTATATAAACTTTGTTTTGATTTAATTTTTTATTTTTAGCAAACGCTGCAGGAATTGAAGGATCCAAGCTAGTTCTTGAATCCGACGGAACTGAAATAGATGATGCAGAAGTGTTCCAATATTATAGTGAAAAAAACGAAATTTTTCAATTATATCCGAAAAACGGAAAATGGACACTAGCCTCTTCACTAGAAAATAAACACGAAGCTAGCATGGCAGAACAGCAGAAGGCGACTGATGTTGACACAAGTAATGACGTTATAAACTGGATTAATACTTCAGCAAATGCAAATACTAGTTGTACTTTGGAGTATGTAGAACTTCCAAATTCACCTTTAAGCTCAACAATTTCCATGTCTAGTGGGCGGATTTCTTCACTTAACTCCGAAAGATCCTGTAATATTGGCATTTTTAATGCTCAAAAATTATTCGCAGGATATCAAATACCATACAACAAAATGCCTGATGAATTAACTGGTTTATTGAATGATCAAAAACCTTTAGGTCGGTAATATACCGATTTTGTTCATACCATAGTAACAGATATGCGGCGAAATTCATTTTTTATCCCACAAACTATATTCCGTAAAATTGCTGAACACGTCGTCCTATTATTTCCAAAAAGTCTAGTAGTTTTAAATAGTGCTGGTGAGCTGGTTTCTAATGAGTCGGTTGGTTTAGCAACAAAGCTGGTAAATCATAATAATTACCTAAATAGGACAGCAAAAAGTTTAATGAAACCAACGAAACGGAATATAAATATTTCGGAAGGTATCCCTAATTTTTACGCCACATATCTTGAAATTTATTCGGAAGAGGAAAGCGAAGCAAAACGAATATGGCTCAAGGAGCATTTTAAAATGGAAATTTCAAACGACGAATTAAAGGAAGAAATAATCACCGTTTTCCAAAACACATATACGAACCAAAGAAAATTTTTAATGGAAGATCCAAAAATAATTGAAGTGCGACAATGCTGGCCTCACTTGTTGTCACCTTATTTCATGATTATACATTTCGAACGGTTAATGGATATAAAAGAAACGACTTTCCTAGAACGATGGGAAAATCTCAAAATAAAAACAAATCAGTTTTCCCAAAAAAAGAAAAAACAATTTCAATGTACTTCAACAGACGATGGCATTAAAGTTCTGGAATTAATAACACAACATTTCAAAGAAAATCTAGAATTGATGATACGTCAATATCCTGTAATTATATACTAAATAAATTCAACTGTTCTCATGTAATTAATTTATACTGTATATTATATCTTTTCAGGCAGGAACAACACAAAACGAAATTGAACCTCTGGATGCCACTCCTTGCTTTTCTATTATATGTAAGCAGATTATGATAAGTATTTAATAAGCACAAAGTATAATTTTTGGTTTTGTAGGATTGGTATAGATTTTTCGGGTTGTTTTGTTGCCTAATGGTACAGATTCAGTATACCAGCTATATTAAAGTCATAGTATTCCAACTCGTCCGATTTTCATCTTTTATCTACTACACCTTAATTATATGTTATGGGTCGTCTGATATTAGAAAAGGAATGGCATAGGTAATAGATGCAAGTTAAGTTTTAGTACTGACCTTTTCTTATGAGTTCTGCAGTTAAAAAATCTGTTAATTTTCATTCTTATTTTCTGGTTGAATCTATACGCTATGCAGAAAAATCAAGGTTTGAAGGTTTCAGTTTAGATAAAATAAAGAAACATTTTCTCACAATAAAGTTATTGATAAGCTATTGTTTATTTAAGATTTTTAGTGAATTTTTTGATTATATATATTATCAGTTGTAATATTTTCTTTTTGTTTTCAGGTGACAATGAGAAAAAAGAAAATATATTCTACTTTTTCATCGAAAATCAAATTGTAAATTACCAGTGCTGTTCAACAAAAAGGGCAATATTTCAATTGATTGGATCATATTTTGTTTTTAATTTGGAATATCCCACGCACGTTTCACAAACGTTCGAGGTGTTGCAGAGGACATGCTTGAATCTCAATACAGAATACTCTCAATCAAAAAAAACAAAATTAATAATAAAGCAAAAGTTTTAAATTTTATTAAAGAAATTTGTTAAGAAATTAGACTATAGTTTGTTTAACTTTTAGTGATGAATTGATATTAATATTTAATAAGATAATAGTATAAATGAATTTTTGTATACATACTGTATATTTTATAAATATAATTTTATATGAAATTTAATTTTTGTTTCATTTACATTTTAAAGCCTGTACTTTTAAATAAAAATGTCTAATTTTACTAGCTTGGCATGCAGAAGTACACACTCTCAGAGTGGAATTTTACAGACAAAGAATTTGCATTCACACGATGAATTATGTAATTTGACATAAATAGTATGTACTTTCACATTCTCATTAATGATATACTACGGCCTTTTCCTCTTATTAACCTACTATATTTTTTTTGTAAAATTACGTGACATTATATTGAATTTTAACAACTCGATTGTAATTTTTGAAAGCTTGTAAAATTACATGAAAATGATAGGCAAATTTGCCCACTGTCAAAAGTGTGTAAAATTCAATGTTTTTTTTTTACTGTGTAAAAAAGTTCAAAAACAAACAAGAATATAACTTAGCTATTAACACTAGAACTACTAATCCGTCAAAATGACGGATTGTACATTCACTGAATTAATTTTTTTTATTATTATTTTAGTATTGTTTCGGAAAATTTATGATGAGTTTTCATACATCTTGTTGTCACATTAAAAGTCATCTTGAATTTCCAAAACTATACTTATATAATAATAAAAATAAGTAAATGTACACTCGGTTATTTTGACAGTGTTAACCGATTATGATGAATTTTGACAATTCCAACGAATAGAAGGAAATGTAACCCAACAATTATTTTTAGACGAGGTTGTGTGAAATATGTCAATATGGCTTCTATAATGTTGTATAGTTAGGCTTCTGTGAATAATATACTTTGGGTTATGTTTTATAAGTATTTGCTGTCAGAGCGGATACGCGCTTCAGAATTGAAAATAATAACGGTAGTGCAGAGTTTCGGAATTAGAAATATTATTTTAAATCCTCATTCCTGAGGATTTAAAATAATATTTCTTTCTTTCTTTCTGAATAGCAAAGTTCCGTCCTACTTGGCCATATTCCAGATCTGTATCTAAAAACCATTTTAAAATCCCATTACCAGCGCACATGTAAAATTCCATTAAAATTCGTTACAAAATGGACAAGTTTTATCCTAACTGGCCATATTCCAGAATTTCATCTAAAAATAATTTCATCATAATCGGTTGAGAAATAGCCAAGTTATATCATACTTGGCCATATTCCAGAACTAGATTTCAAAATTATTTTCGAATCCCATTTCAACGCACATGTCAAATTTCATCATAATCGGTTGAGAAATAGGCAAGTTCCATATCATATTTGGCCATATTCCAGAACTTCTTCCAAAAATCATTTTAGAATCAAATTTCTAGCGCACAAGTCAAATTTCATCATAATCGATTGGGAAATAGACAAGTTCCCTAATACTTGGCCATATTCTAGAACTTCACCTAAACATCTTTAGAATCTCATTTCCAAAGCGGATGTCAAATTTGACTAAAATCCGTTCAATAATAGATAAGTTACATCATAATAGGCCATTCATATAATTTGCTAAAGGTTCAATTTGAAGTTTGAGATATTAACACCCGATAAACAATATGAGTCTGAAGGACCGTAAATGTTCCCATTATAGACACAGAATAAAGTAGAAAAATGTTGTTTAATTATTCTTTCTAAAAATAAAATTTACTATCATTCGAATATTTGTATATGAATTGAGTCCACCATGTGTCTGTCAATGTCTTTACTTGTGTCCCACTCGTTGTAACAATAAATTAAACAATCACTCTCCTCTTAATGTATATCTTGTTTTGTTTTATGAGAATATTCACGATTATTGGGCCTTTTCAGACGTGTATGCAGTGCTTGATGTGTTTTCCTCGTTTCTTACTTCTTTTACCTAAAACCGTCTATAAACTAATTTTGGAAGTATGAAACGAGGAAAATACATCAAGCACTGCATACACGTCTAAATACCCCAGTTAACACAAAAAAAATATAAAACAACAAAAACGTATTACGTATATGTATTATATTAGATATTTTCATTCGCAGTGTGATCATCAACATAACAACAACACCGAAACACCGACATTTATTTATTTCAATATAAAACGATTATTTTATTTTTTGTGTAATTTTGTGCAAAGTGTATGTACTTATTAATTTTAATACAATAATAATCACATACATAAGTATATTAAAAAGGTGAGCTACATTTTTATAACAAAATTGTATTAAATAATATTTATCTGCGTGATTATTAAACCTTAATATTTTTGGTTAAAATTATTTTCGAAGTGGTTATAATATTATGTATGTTCTATGAAATCACCGTGTCCGCCATGTTGTGGTTTACAAAAAAAATATAAAACAACAGAGACGTATTACGTATTAGTTATTTCCACTAGTACATTGTATTTAGAATAAAAGCATCAACTCGTTCCTTATTAGCATTTCTCATGAAGCTGGAATTCCGGTGCAGCAAAGCACTCGTAAGTACTTGTGAGTGTTCAATGCAACGGAAATTTATCTGTTTGAAGTAAAACAGTTGATACCTTTTCAACGAGTAGTTCTGAGAAGTTTGTACTTATGATCACCTTTCTAAAGCCAATGGAACGTGGCTACTTATTGCAACAGCAAGAGATAGATTATTTTGTTCGCAACAACAAAAATATTGCCCAAACAAAAATATTTTAGATATTTCCGAACGTTCAAGGAAAAGGCGATTTCACATGAGAAGCTCCGAAACTACAGATTGCCCTATACAAACACAAATTAGCGTCGACGATCCAAATGAAAATTCGGATAACGAAAGTGTGTTATCTGTATTTGAACCAGATGTCGAATTGTATTCAGATGTAGAATTGGAATCAGATGTTGAAAACGGATCTGATAAAATTTTAAATTTTTGAGAATTTGGTCAATTAAGCATAATATAACTGCTAGAGCAACGGCCGAGCTATTATCATTTCTAAAATTTAATGGATATCCACTGCTACCGAAAACTTGTAGAATTCTACTTAAAACTCCTGTTAGTAGAGAAATATTAAAAATGGACTCGGGTAGCTTTGTTTATCTGGGTATAAAGAATTACTTAGATAATTATCTTGAATCCGTAAAAAATATTCCGACAAAAATAGTTTTGAACTTTAATATTGACGGTGTTTCAATTACGAAAAGCAATCGTAGCTGATTCTGGTTAATTTTTGGCCAAAAAAAAAATTTGGAGAACGAATCGGTGTTTGTTGTGGCTGTTTACCACAGTACTGTCAAGCCAAATGATTTTAATGCATTTTTGCGGTCTTTAGGTGATGAAATTATAATTTTAGAACATACTTATGTATTTCATAACTGTACTATTAAAATAAAACCGGGATTATTTATTTGTGATGCCCCAGCCAAAGCCAGTATTACCAGAATTAAATCACATATCGGTTACTTTGGATGTAGCAAATGCACAACAGAAGGAAGTTATTACAAAAATAGAGTGATATTTCCTGAAACTAGTTGCACTTTACGGACAAATGAATCGTTCCGCTCAAAATTTTGTGAATACCACCATAATTACACAACAATCCTAGAAGAATTAAATATTAACATGGTCACTCAATTTCCATTGGATTACCTTCATGTTATATGCTTAGGTGTTATGAAAAAGCTTTTGAATATATGGTTAAATGGGCATCCACCACATATCCTTCAGAGTCGCGATATAATACAAATTTCAGCAAGATTAATAAAAATTTCAAGCAGATTTCAAATAAAAATTCGACCGCTTTCGGATTTTGGATATTTCAAAGGGTCCGAGTTAAGTACATTTTTACTGTACTCAGCACCGTTTGTTTTAAAAGATATTTTATCAACCGAAAAGTACAATCATATACTTTTATTACATGTTGCAATCCGGATGTGTATGAATGGATTCTGTGTTGAGAAAGCTGAAGTAGTTAAGAAGATATTGAAATTGTTTGTAACAGAAACTGAACGCACTTACGGACATGAACACATTTCGTATAACGTTCATTCATTGATTCATATACCAGATGAAGTACTGCATAATGGAGGTCTAGATAATTATAGTGCTTTCCCTTTTGAAAATTATATGTTTTATGTTAAATGTCTTTTAAGAAAAAATATTGATCACTTGGCTCAAATATGCAATCGGTTAGTTGAGCACATGCCCAACATTTGTTTATTAGATAACAAGAGAATTTCTGAGACACCCAACTTAAAAAAAAAATCTTTAAACGATTTAGGTGCGACCGTATATTTAGAATTGAACCTAATCAACATGAGAATCAATTCAAATCATAGAAACCAATGGATTTTAACAAAATTAAAGAAAATTGTGCAATTTGTTCATGCCGAAAGGAGAAACAATCAAATAATGGTCTATGGGACAGAGATTTGTGGATAAGAAAATTTTTATAATTTACCTATATATTCAAGTAATTTAAATATTTTTAAAACAACAAAAACTAAAATGGCTCCAAAGTATTGGCCTTTAAATATAATTGAATGCAAACTATTCATGATGGAAAATGAAGATTATTATGTTTTCATGCCTATTTTACATTCAATTTAGATCAGATCGTAGAAAATCATATTTCAACAATATTAAATTAGAAAAATATTATATGTTAATCATTCCAATATTTTGTATCATAGATGTATTCGATTGCAGAGACTATTTCTCCGGAAGGTGCTCTAGAAGTGGTAACGGTGCTGGATGGTTGGATTGCAAACGAAAAACTATTTTGGCCGCCGATAAAAACTTACTCAAAAGCCATTAAGCATTCATATAAAAGAGATGACTCTTGGGAATGTTACGACTTTAGTTTACTTGCTTCAAACAGACGTATTTTAGATTAATTTCATATAAATATTTATATATTTAAATATATAATATGTATAATGATTAATTTATAGCAATATAACTAGAAATTTATTTCATACATTTTATTTTCTCTTCCATAGAAACATATTCGGAGGCTAAAAAAAAGAACGGATGTATAGTTGCTACAAAAATTCAGAATCTGAAAAATATCACAACGGCAAGGCAAAAAATTCAGCACAGGTTGATTATAACTTTAATTCCAATTTTGCGGCTGACGAATCCGAAGCTGATTCTAAAGTTACAGTAATATTAGATAACGCAGAAATTGAATCATCAAAAAAAATTAATGTATTGGAAGTTATTAGATTACTCTAACTTTGGAAGTTATTAAATATTGAGGATCCTCAGGGTAGTTTGCAAGAGTTCACCTCCGAATCACAATGTTCCCCTGTCGTGCGCCAACATGCTTTCATTGCTGATAATGAATTTGATTTACGTCTCAAATCTATTGAAAATGGTATGATTGAAATCAGGGACGGATAACGTTATATAACGTTACCCGAATAACGTTTAAAAACGTAGCTAAACCTATTAGGTTATGTTATAACGTAACCGTAACAGATAACTTTATAAAATTTTGATATAACCAAATAAAATAACCTTATAAAAAATATTTTTGTTGCTGGTAGCATTATTTAACACTAGAATTATTCATCCGTCAAAATGACGAATTGTACATTTATTGAATTCACTTTTTACCTTCATTCTTGAATCCTCATTTTGACTGGTCGGTAGTTCTAGTGTTAAAACCTTACTAAAGCAAAAGTTATTAATTTATTTAACTTTAGATAACGGTATTTGTTCTTTAACGTTAAAAACATTAACTAATGCTAGATAACGTTATGTAACGTAACGTTTCACATAATTTAAGGTTAAATAACGTTATAACGTAATCAAAAAAAATTTGGGAATTTTTTCCAATAACGTAACGAATTCTTAGGGTTTTCCGATCCCTGATTGAAATAAAAAATCTTATGAAATCTACGGAAACAAAACTCGAATGTATTTACGAAATGCAAAATTCATTGGTATCTTTAATTAAACAAAATTTAGTTAAAAATAAAACTACATATTATTAAAAATAATGAATTCAAAATGCCCACCATTCCGATTACCACCGTATTAGAGGAAATCAATAAAAAATTGATTATTTCGAATGAGTTCATGGATCAATTAGTATGTACATACGTATAATATTTGTTATGTTCCAAATAGTTACATCTAAAATATTAATTCAATTTAAAATTAGTAATTAATTTAAAATACACAACAAAATAACAAACAAATTTAATAAAAACTCATAACCAAATAAAATGTTCTTATTCTTCAATTTACAGATTTTCAGGCTCAAAAAACATGATCGAACACCATCAATTAACAACACAATTAAAAACATAATGGAGGATATATTTTCATATACCCTATTACGAAAATATACGTGGACCGGCCGAAGCCGTATTGATAGAAGTAAATTAATGCGGCTTAAATTAATTTATATTATGAGTTAAATAATTTTTATTATTTTTAATTATTATAGATGTTACAAAAATGATATTCAATAAAAATACAGGTGTATTGAATTTAATTTCAAATATACTTAATTACAAGAGACAGGAGGAAGTAGAAACACACATCGTTGAAAAATCCATAAAAGAATTTTTCAAAAGGATTACTATACATTGAGAATGAGTCGTCTTCATGGTAAAGAAAATGACTGTTAAACGTAACTGCTACATAGAGTTGATTAATTTTTAAATAAATTATTAAGTTCCTTTTTCCTTAAGACTTATTACGGCTATGTACAGAGTCGAGTAATCTTAGAGTTATCCCCTTATTAATTTATTATATATTTTGAATACTTTTTAATGAAATATAATTGAAAATGATTATTTCTACACTATTAAATTATATCGAACCTAAAAAACAAATTAGTATGAGGATAACTCTAAGATAACTCGACCCTGTGCATAAACCTACTAACTGAAATTATTTAATTATATATTTAATACGATACAATATAAAACTGTAATTTATATTAATTAATACATTATAAATGTATAATTTATATTTTGAATTTTTTTAGTCGTTTGACATATATTTAATTTATTATAAATAATTAGTTTTCCAAATTTTCGACCTTGCGGGTCATTTTCAAGGACTAAATTATTTAGTAAATAAAATTAATTACACATCTTAAAACTTAACTAACAATTATCCAATAAAATAAAAATATTTGGTGAAAACTTCTTAAACTATAAAGTTGGTCACATTTTACGACTTTTAAATGTAATTTTTTATTTATTATTTATTTATTTTTTATTTATTGGTAAGTTTTGACCAAATATTTTTTATTTTATTGTATAATTGTTAGTTAAGTTTTCAGATGTGTAATTAATGTTATTTACTAAATAATTTAGTCCTTGAAAATGACCCGCAAGGTCGAAAATTTGGAAAACTAATTATTTATAATAAATTAAATATGTCTTAAAAGCTAAAAAAACGACTAAAATTATTAGAAAATAGACATAAAAGAAAATTAAACAATAAATTTGAAATTTTTATATATGTAAATAATAAATAATAAAACCAAAATTCTCCATTTTTGAATTTTTTAAATTATTTATTGTCTTTTATTTGTTACTTTTCGTATGGTTATTTAGTCAACTACCTGTAATGCCTTGTTCAGACCTCAATACTGGCACATGGATTTATTAATTAAATACACATATCGATGCAATGTCTTTACCATTTAAATACACGTGGCTTTACTAATTAAATACACATATCGATACAATGTCCTTACCATTTAAATACACATATCGATACAAATGTGTTAACAATTAAAAACACAAGTCGATACATTGTGTTCCTTTATAATAATAACCTATTCTCTCTCTCCTTCTCTTTTACTCTCTTCAAAAAGAAAATAAATAAAAAAATGATTACATATTTTTTTCTCCTTAAATACTTTTCACCTCGGCGTATTCCACCAATTGTTGTTCCTTAAGTCGATACTTTTACTTATTCAGTAAAACATCTACCATTGGACACATTTCAGACACAGTGTGGACCCGTTGTTTGTCGGGCCAGTGGCTTTTCTTAAGTCTTAAATTATATTTGCGTACAGTTTGGTTCAAATCGGTGAAGGCGTGTGGATTTGTTTAAATATCATACCTATATGCTGTGCATACATACAAACACTTACTTATATAGATTGCTCAACTGCTCACTAAGCACTAATCCAATCGCAACACAATCCGCAAATGGCCCCTAACTCAACCCTCAACCCAAACGTAACCTCTCTTTCAATTCTATCCTCAAACCAGCATACATAAAATATTGGAAATATTGGCCAACTGCTCACTATATCTTAATGCAACCCCAACTCAACTACAACTCAACCCGCAAATTGACCCCTAAATTAACCTTCAATTCAACCCCAAACTCAACGCCCTACTCAATATTCAAACCAGCATTCATAATAAATTGGTAAATATATCTATAACCAGGTGTTTTGGTCAAGCAGGTCGTCGACCCTCTTGATGTAGAGGTTCCAAAAGCTTTTCAAATCTCCGCCTTGACCATAGAAACAGAGATACCATGGGTACAGACATCCAGAAGTCCAGACAGACGGAAAGACATTTTTTTTTTTTTGCGTTTTTAGACTCTGAGACTTTCAAAACTTCGTGAAAAGTGGTCTTGGACCCACCAAATGTTTCGTCATTTTTGACAGGATTTCAATACTTTGGTCTTTTTAGACCGAATATTTAGACCGAACTAAGTACATGTTCTACATAATCAAAATTAGCAGCCCTTGAAAAAAAAACTAATTTTGCATATCGTAAGAATAACCAGTCGTTCCGAAAAACTGACCATTGTTGTTTTATTATTTAATCTTGAAGGTTTCACCTAGCTGGGGCCCGTTAATATTCTTACTCGTAACAAAAAAAAAACGTTTTTGCTTATAATAATTTGGGAGATGCATACATATATATGCATTGTATATAGAACAAATCAAACATATACAGAAAAAATCAAAAACAGTTTTCACTACTTTTCCGTTTCATTTTGTTTACAACTTTAATTTGCCAAACCAAGATGGAGAAAATGAAAGAATACAATTAAAAACTTTCCTTTAGAAAAATATATAAAGCACAAACATATGTTATATTTATGTACTGTACTGCATACATATTACGGTATAAAAGAAAAATCATTGAAAAATAAAAAATAAAAACTGAAACTGAAAAATTAGAGAAAATGAAGATATTTGTTCCGAAAATTTTTATTTTGTTTAAAAGTTTGCCTTTTCATAGGATTTGTGCTTCTGTATGTTTGCTTCTTATTTTTTCGGGAAATGAAAACATTTTAATTTTTTTTTTTTAAACTAAAAATAAAAATATGCACAACATTATGTTGTCTGAAGTAAATATTTTTAATTCCTTTTCACATTATTTTTGTTTAATGTTTTTTAATTTATATGAAAATTTTGTGGTTTAATGCTTTTATTATAATTATTATAGCAATCATTTTAGTATTCTCAAAAAACAAAAACAAAAACTTTTAAAATGTATGCTATTTTGTTTTGTTTAGCATAATAATATATTAGTTCGATAAATTAAAACGAAAAGCTTTTTCTCAACGAGCTTTGTATTTTTCTGTAGCCTTCATGTTTCCCTATTATAGCAACTTTGGACATTATTTTACTATTAAGATTTATAATTTGAAAAAAAAAAAAAAAAAAAAAATTAAAATTCCAGCAGCAAAAATTTGTAAAAGTATATTATGAAACTAGGTTGTGGTAATTTTATGTTTCTTTTGTCCTTTACCTATAAATATATAAATGTTTGGTGAGTTTGGAACTTCCAAACTATTATTCTAGGTGCTTTTAAAAACTAATAAATTTAATTTTTGGTCAAACAGAAATATTTGTTGTGGTTGTTTGGTACTTAGTTAGTATTCAACGTAAATGAAAGAACCAATTAAAAGATTTTATTCCTTCGGTAGATATTATATGTGAATACTATTCCCTTTTCGTTAAGCGAAAATGCTGTTTAAAAAAAAATGGCAAATAGGATGTGCCTGTGCCACACAATGACCGCCACAATATATAATTATCTAACATACTACATATATACAAAAATAATTACGAACTAAGAAAATGGCAAAGACGAGGATGAGAGACTTACTTCTGCAAATTATTGTAAAAATATTCATCTAGTAAATTTTTTTGGGGTTAGTGTTCGGTTTGGTTTCTACTTTTACATGAAACTTACATTTTATTCGTATATATAAAATGTATAATAATTATAACAATAACCAGTATTTGTATGTACGAGAAAAATTGTTTACTTATTTTTAAAACTTTATGTATAATGTAGAATATACACAGTATACATACTCGTACTGTATACTAAACAATATAGTTTCAGCGATTTCAGCTTAATGGAAAATATTTTAGTTTACTTCCGTTTGTTACATTAATCATGAACAATTATGCTTAGTAGAGTAAGAAGAATCATAAAAATAAAAATTGTACAGTATGCAATTTTATTATTTTGTGCAGGAAATGCAAAAAGTTATTTTTTTATAGTTTCATTTTTAATTATGAACATTTTATGATGGTTAATGTGATTTATGTGAACAGTATGCTTGCAAGATTATATCAAAATAATTTTCTTCGGAAAGAGTAAAGACTAAGTAAATTGAGTAGAAAAATATCTTCAAAAGTGGTTCGCCCTACTCAGTGTAGCAATAATTTTTTCTTCAGTCTGGGAGAAGAGATACACAAATTCTAAATAATTTTAAAATGAACGCCGGACCGGTAATTTCAAATTTAATTAAAAATTAAAAATGTGAATTTGGAAATTAAAATGTACAAAAGTTAAAATTTGACAATACTATAGTAATGATTTTAAGAATTTTGGTTTTTGCACTAATCACAAAATATAAATGGGTCTAATCTAAATATTTCGAAGAATATTTGTACTATTCATACCTCGAGAATGCGCACACGAAATTTGCGCACAGAAAAAAAGCTCATTGTCAAAATATGCGAGTGCAAATTGACACTAATGTCTTTTACTTCTTTTCTTGAAGGATTTCACAATGCTGCAGTGTGGCGGGTCTATTGGATAAGCTTCAGGGTCATCTGTCTTGCCAAAAATTAACATTGGCTAACGCACGCAAGCATAGTAATCATTTCCGTGTAGCAATATTGGCAGCGTCAGTGACAAATCAATTCCATCCAATTAATCTTTTTTGAATTAGCAAAAGAAGTTACGTTATACCTCGTTCAAGTGATCTACGCAAAACAACACGATTACGACATAATATATACGAGCAGCTCAGAAAATAAATTAATGAATGTTTTAACATTTTGAATAAATTACAAACCATCTGTTTTATTCATTGGTGCATTAAAACTAATTAAACCTTATACATCAACCGATAAAAATTATTACCTATTACCGATTAGTCCGGGATCTCGGGAAATTAGATATTTTCTCTACTGCTTCTGAGGCTTAAAAGCAGCCGGGAAAGCAAGCCCTCCCCCCCACCCCCGCTTACAAATTAAAAATTACATAATTTTATTTTAAATTAACCAGCTTATGTAATAAAACGCTACACCATAAACTGTTTAATGTTTGATTGAGATTGGGTCCGAAACTTGTGATAAATATTTTTTTAGTTCATTAGTCTGATATTATTTGACAAATTGCTCCGTACATTTAGAATTTTTGTTTTGCGCTGTCCGAATAGCCTAGCCTGAATATTTTGTTGCGTTGTTTCCCCTTTTGCGGTGTTGTTGTTTGAAATAATTGTTAGACGAATCATTGCAAAGGATAAAAACGTTGCTAGAAATCTATCGGTATTTGGCGAATAAATCACGAGAAATAGTAAATTTTTTAAAAAATGGATGATGTGGTGCTTTTAAAGCTAGATTTCAAAATCGATTGTGCAGAAATTTGTTTTACTCCAACTGCTTGCTACTGATTTGCCAGAAGTAGAATGGAAATTTGAAGGACTTGCTGGGACATAAATTTTCAAGGATTTCGTTGAACAAAAATAGTCCAATAAAAGTGTTTTATTTGAAATACCTTTTTGCGGAAGATACCAGTATATTGCACAAGATAGTATCTCAGTTTATTCTTTATTTTTAACCCTCGCCACAATGTAGCAGGTCAAATAATTCTTTTCACTCTATTATCTTATTCGCGTTAACTTCTTTTTCAGTTCAGTTTGAGCGTTTGAGTGGTAAAGCGTTTTGAAGTGGTATTCTTAGTTACCCATCCCCAAGGACCGAAAATGTGTGTGAATCAGGTAGCAAAATACATCAAAACATCAGTGCTATTTGTAAAGAAGTGAATTAAGCGCCTGTGCAATCTAAATTAAATTGAATCTTGGGACACATTCAAAACGCATACAAAATTATATACTTAAACATATTGCTATTTAGAAAATTTTGAAAATTTTTTTTTGATAATTTATTAGCCCTCTTGTAAGATACAGCGATGCAACACCCTATAACCTGCCCGAAATTAAAAGGAAGACATTAATGTAAGTTTCGTCTAAATCGGCCCAGTAGTTTTTAAACAGATTTTTCGTATAGAATTAAATGAGGAAGTACTTTATGAGATTTCGTAATACTTGTTCGAGAAGTTAGTTCTTTCATGTCGTCATATATCTCCCAACGATCCTTCCGGAAACAGTATGCTACATAATGTCCCACAACGATAGAGGGACTTTGTGGTATATAATTGACAAATTAACTTATTTTGAAGGTTTCATTAAAAATTGTAACTACTTGAGGTATGTCACAGATTGAAATTTTAGTCGGATTTATGGATGGTTCAACATAAATAAACGCAATTTCGCTAGTAAAAATTTGCCATTTGTGCTGATTATTGCAAACTGGACAAATCGATAAAATAGTATCTTCCAGGCAGTTAACAAAACTTTTTAATCCTAATTTGTCTAGATTAAAAAAGTTTATGGGGATATAATTTAATAAATCTATTATAGTTTCGTCGCATGTTAAACATTTTAACACTGACTGGGCACTATAATAATTTAATAATTTCAGCACAAAAGTTGATATTTTTGTTATATTACTTGTACAATCTCTTTCAGTTCCAAATATTTGTGCTAAAATTGAGAAACGGGATTTTTCGGCACTGACTACACCATATTATCGTCTTTTAAAGCTCTAATAAGGTTAGTAAAATCGTTTTCACATGTGAAATGGTTTAATGGTTTCAAATTCAAAATACATGTAGTAAACGAATCAAAGGAACATGTATTAAAATAATTTTGTCCTGTTATTGACCCATTTTCTAAATATGAAAGATATGGACTTTTTACTAATATTTTACTTTTACCTTTCACTGTTCCACTGGATTCCTAATATAATTTTTTATTTACAGTTAAAGTCTGAATAAAATGACTTTTTCTTTCTTGTTCGGTCATTGTGTTTAATCCTTTTATGATTGGCTGATCAAAATTGGTGGTTGATTTTTTTAAAGCACATTCACTCTTTCTCCAAGTTTCTTCTAAATTTAAAATTTCAGCATACGGTATTTCTTCATTGACACTATTATTTTTATTCTTAATTGAATGCTCTTTCGACTTTACATGCTGTTTTGGTATTTTTAATGTGTTTACGATATATTCGTTTCGAATATTAATTTCTTTAAAAAATCTCAGTGTTTTGTTGGCAATTTTCCCAATGCAGCATTCCGGTTAACTCTCCATTTTATCGTACCAAAATAATTTTCAATATGGCTGTTGCTCAACCTGCGGGAATGAAAAATACCCGACCAAAACGGAAGAAAAGTCAAATATTTTTTTAAAATTATATCAAGAAATGAAGGGTTGTAATAAACATTCAAGGAATCTGTATTTACTGATAATCCAGATTCCAATTCACAATTTTCAGAAATTAATTTGAAGGTCTCGTAAAAGGGACTTTGAGAATAAAGGGTTTTATTAAAATTCCTAATATCCTCAAAATTATCTTCATCCATCCAAATCATTTCGGATGTTTTAGGAGTTTCTAAATATATACTGATATCATTATTTATAAGCTTTATAAATTCATCCAGTGCATTCAGTACTGTAGGTGTTAAATATTTTGACTTTTAGATAAATATTTCCAAACCGATTTTATCAATTCAAAATTGTCAAACAAAAATAATGATGCCAATATTTCTTTAATTATTCTAGTTTCCTTAGTTTTCTTTGTAAAGACCTTATTTATGTCATCTGTAATGTTATGCATTAAGTGCGAAACACATAAATGCAGTTTTACAACGCCAGCAATTTCAGTTTTATTAATTAAAGAAGAATAAGTCAAATTTAAATATTGAATTATATCAATTTTATTAAATGAATCCATAACTGCATTGATTTCAGCAAAGTTGCAGTCAGTAACAACTGATTCAAAAACTGGCCATATTTTTTGTTTATGCTCCAATTCTATACGATACGACCTTAGCCATGCCCCTATTGTATCAATATTGTGACTTGCACTGATCATATCCGTTATAGGAAATGGATCTGATGGTTCAGAGTCATTAATTTTAATAGGTATAACCAGTGCATAGTACAGTATGTTAGAAATATTGAGATCTGGCGGTTTCACTAATCCACCTGTTGCATCTAAATAAGCAATTAGCTTTTCTTTTGTATTACGTTTTAATAATGATTTAATCATTGATATTTGCGTGTAATTGTAGGAAATGACGTAAAACGGTTTAATAGAAAATTTTTGAAATAAATCAGAATTTAAAACCGTTTCTTTTTGAAAATCAATAAAATCGTTTGTGTCATTGTCCTGCTCTTTCAGTGCATCAGAACGAACTTGTCTTAGAACATTCTATGACTTTACCTTAGAAGTATTAAATTTGATTAGAAATACTGGATCCTCTTTTTGGACCAAATCTTCGTATCCCTCTTCAGCGGTTGTTTTCGAAATTGGTTTTTTTATTAACGCTCTTTCGGATCCTCTTAACTGACGAGTCTTCATCATTTTGTGGCATATAGTTTCAGTTGTAGTATAAATTTTGAAAATTCCGTGGTTGAAATTCTTATTTATTAATTTATACTTTCGGCATTCATCATGTCCACAATAAGCTCTAATATTAATAGATGATTTTAAGTAATCTGTAGATTTTATGTTTATTAAACATCCTGTTTTATTACTTAATAAATCGGATATAATGTTGGGATATTTAAATGTATTAAATTTTTTTGTTTCGTTCGAATAAAATTCAGGCCAACTATCTAATTGTATATTACCAACATACACATTATACTCCGAATTATATACAGGTACAGAATTTTTGTTTGGGCGTATCTCTTTTTTTGGTATCACTTTTCTTGGTTCAAAGATATCATCTGAATTTTCTGTTTGTTTATCGAAATCGGAATCAACATCATTGTGTTCTGTTACACAAATTTCTACTTTATCTTGGTCTGATAGATTACCAATTAATTGGCAGTGTTGCCCTTTTCCAAAATTGAACTCATTGAGATCCCTAATATTCAATCTAGTTAAGGCCTCAACCACACTTGTTAGATTAACTGGTTTTCGTTGCGACTTGTAATTATATTTGTCCGACATAATACTAAACGGTTTATAATAAATTATAATTGAATAAAAATAAAAAATAAAAAAAAGAATTAAATAGGAAACGAATTATTCTGTAAGTATTTGCAATACTCAAAAAATATTAACGGTACAAAACGGTACAAGAAAAAATCAAAACGGTATAAGAGAAACAGCTGAGATAAAATATTAAAAAAAATGAAATCAAATCAAACCAAAATCGGTTTTAAAGGAAGTCCAGGGAAATGCGAGGGTCACGAAGTTTTTAAAAAAACTGTTTATAATATCGTAAAAATACATAAAAAGAACACAAAAGATGTACACAATGCGAAACGAACAGAACGATCGTTGAAATATTAGTGAAACGCAACGGAACAAAATTTTCTTTATACGAGTATACTAACGTTTTTTATTTTTTTTTTTTTTTATTAGCTATTTATTGCTTGGTATTTTATTTTTATTTTCGAGTATAGATATACATGAAACGTTTGTATATATTTGAGGTAATCTCAATAACTACTGGGCCGATTTCGACGAAACTTACATTATAGGGTATGTGTTATATCGCTGTATCTTATAAGAGGGCTGATAAATAATCAAAACTGTTTTTTCATAGTTTTCTACATAGCAATATGTTTTAGTATATAATTTTGTATGTATTTTGAATCCATCTCAAGATTCATTGCTTTGTCGTTTTAGTAAAATGTTTCGATACTGAAAACTACTACTAAAAAAAATGTAGTTTTCAGCAATTTGGTATTTGCATGTAACCTAAGAATCTCTATAACAGAACACAATGATGTTGATTCGGATTTCGATAAACAAACAGAAAATTCAGGTGATATATTTGAACCAAAAAAGTGATACCAAAAACAAAAAAAAAAGAGATACGCCCAAACAAGGAGTCTGTACCTGTAAATCATTCTGAGTATAATGTGTATGTTGGTAATATAGAGGTACACAGTTGGCCTGAATTATCAGAGCCCAAGTCTTTTTCATAGAATGAAGCGTACTTAATTTGAAGGGTAATTATATTACCTTTCAAGCTAATATAGTCACTACCTGAGAACATCTCTGAGATTCGTGTGATTTGGGTTAGTGTAATAGCACCTCCATACAGATATTGAAAAATTTGGTACGTTTTGATAAATTGTAACCAGATCCCAACTCATTTTTATCGATATTTGATGCTTTGAAGTCCCCTTTCTAGGTAACTTAATCATTCTTTATTGTTGGCTTAATATACTGTGTCATATCCTGTCCATGCATACTTATGTTATACGAATTTTTCCCTGTTTATTAATTTTTAGAACACATTTTTTTATATTGAGCGTAATTCAATATATTAATTTATCTGAAATTAATTGTAAATATACCCAATTTTTATAGTTACGTGGATCCATAATTAGAATGAATATTTTATTTTAATTACTGCTTTAAAAATTATGTACAAGTTTACTTATATTAAATTGCGATATATACATATAACGATATATATATATATATATATATATATATATATATATATATAAATATATATATATATATATATATATATATATATATATATATATATATATATATATATATATATATATATATATATATATATATATATATGTATATATATGTTTATATCCTGGGATGACTAAAAATGCATACTAGCATTTCAAGGATTTCTTGGGATGGTACAAAATAATAGAATGATAGTGATTTCCTGGGATAGTACCGCGATAGTTTAAGTGTTAACAATTTCGATTTTCTGGGATGAAAATCCTGGGCTAACTTTTTATACATCGTGCAAACGAAGAAATTCTTTTGATCCTTAGAATCGATTTTTTCTTGATCATCGGTTAAATTATTTTGCATTAATCGCTTGCTATTGTTGCTGAACCTCGGAGTATGATACAATCGATCACGCACTTTGTTTAAATTTCCTCGACTAGTTTCCGCACAAAGCGTCAGCCACCCTAAGCCGTTTTTTTGCTGCCAATCTCGTCAAATCGTTTAATGGTAAGACAAATCAACTGCTCACTCAAATTCATTTGATTTAAATCTCCCCGAATTTCAATGTTTGATTTTCGATTCAAATGAAGCGTACCAATTGAATTTCGTATTGTAGAATAAAATTAGCACGCTTTTTTTCACCAAGAAATTATTTTTATTACTGACAGACAATATTTCAAGCTACATTCATTCATTTAAATTTTAGAACATAAAAATAAAGCTTTTGTTGTAGTTCATTGGAAAATTGACTGCATGTCTCAAATTAACTTCATTTATGAGATGGGAAACATCGACATGTCCCATAAAAGCATATTTGTTTGACGACATTAGCAGAAAGTTGGTATTCAATTTTTGCTAGAGCCGGTATTTCAATCCTCTTTAATCCGAGATTAAATACTAAAGTATAGCTATGAAGGTCAACAAAATGCAATTTGCGGGAAACTTTGCTTTTTTACTTCCCTTTTAAGAAAAGTGCTGCCTAACGAATGATGTTGGAAGCTTATGAACATAACATTTGAATATTGGTTTCAATGCTAAGAGTTGATTTTGATGTAGAAGATAAGGAACGCTAGGCGAAAAGCTTTGAAGGTAAGGAACTGGAAGTTTTACTCGATGAAGGCGCAAACCAAATGGAAGAAGAAAATGCTATTGGAATGATTCACAAGCAAGGAAATTAGATGCCGCACGATTTAAAAGACACATAAGGAAAAGTTGTTTGCATTGCTTGGTACTAATAGGCATGCTACGATAATTCGAAACGCAAAATCCTGGTGCGGACCAGGCTATGTGTTTGGTGGGATCAGCTATTAAGCTTCCACAATGTCGGCAAAAATACCTTTTAATTTCAAAAAATTTTATTACGGAGACAAACAGATACGTCCGTGGTGAAAGCAGCTGTTTTTATCTTATTTTTAAAAGTTATTCAAAAATAATATTTGTTAGATTGGGCAAATTTCGAGATCAAGTAAAATGTTCTTTTCTCAGCACCTGTTGTGCGTAAAGCAAATATAATATTCCTGCCCTAGGTTCTATAACTAAGGTTTAGATTTTTTATGCCACAATAATCTAAGCACTGTAAAATACTAAGTTTCTTTAATCACGACTTTATGTCTTTTAGCGTAATATGCCTTTTAAATGACTGGTAAAAATAGGATAGAAATTATTATAGCTACTTTCACCACAGACGTATCTGTTGGTTTTCGCAATGAAAAATCTTTGAAATTAAAAGAACTTTTAATCGACATATATTTCACTAATGTCCTGTAGCGGCTCGTTCACCTATTCATACATTTATTTATTTTACATTCACTCACCACCATAATCAGTTTACACACATTAATCTCGAACACATTTACAAAAGCAAAGGAACGCACCTTTTATTCCAGGTATAACAACCGCGCGATAAATAACCAGAATATCTAAACGTCAATATAGCAGTACAAAAACGAGAGGTGAAAGAAAATAGAAACGAGTCTGAAAAGTGCGTACTTAAATAAAAGTGACTTTTATAAACGTAAATTGTGCGTGTACATATTTTTTACACATAAAAACTACCATAGTCCTAATTTCCTAAACTGACGTTTTCAAAAAATATTCGTTACTATACCAACCGGTTTGTTGCAGTACAAAAATTAAAATAATCTGGTTAACTAAAGGAGAAATGAGAATTTGTTGACCACAAAAAGCCAAAATATTGCGAGTCTCAAACAAATTTAATGTAGGACTAAATTCAAGTTAAAATTGTTCTCGGGTTATCACTTCGAATATAAATGAAATCATATTAACAATTCTTAGGATAAACACACGTAGCAAATATTTGCCGAAACTTGATTAGGAAATGTTTCCTCAGTTTCATCTATTTGGCAAAAAAAAATTTTAATTAATTATTTTGAATAATTCAAAAAAATGTTTTCCAATAATGTTCTAATTGCAATGAATGTAAAAATGAAGCTAAAAATAAAAATATTATTTCACTATAAAGAAGTAACTATAATTTAAAATAAAAGTAAGCAAACATTTCTTTTATTTTAATTTATTATCAAAATGCAAGTTTTGCGTTAGAAATTAATCGTTTAAGAATGATTTAGTAATATTGTTTTCATTTTCTTGTAATACCTACTTGGTTTATTTAATCCAAAATTTATAAAATTTTCATAAAATCTGCATTCTGGTCAAATTGAAATAAAAACCTACTACAAATCGTGGTAGTTTGGCATCTGTCAGAGGGGGGCGAGGACCAAAGTTGAGTAGATTACCCCACCAGCTCCGTAATCTTCCAGTAGGGTGCGGATCACATGAGCTGTTCTGGTCATGTATTAGGCAGCTGTGTGATGGGTACAATTATGCAAGGCGTATGGTCACAATTCCAAGTGCACGTATTGCCTCCTCATAGCAACCACTGGTAACTGAGGCTATTTGCCTAGGGCTAAAGTATGGCGCTAAGGGAGAAATAAGTGTATACTATGGACATTCGAGAAAAATCTTTTGGCTTAGGGACTTTTGATTTTTTTTTTTTTGAACAAATATCATCGGCGGAAAGTCGTACAACATTTGATGCAAAAATTGCTTGTTATTTATATGGCCGACCCCAGGGATCGGCCATCTGATAAGTTTTACATGAAGCGCTTACTACGGACATTCGAGAAACATCATTTAACCTTAGGACTTTTGATTTTTGTTTAACATACTATATTTCACCGGCAGAAAATCGTACAACATTTGATGCAGAAATTGCTTGTTATTTATATGGCGCGGAACCCAGGGACCGGCCATTTGATAATGTTTACATCAAGTGTATACTACGAACATTCGAGAAAAATCATTTGACTTTGGGACTTTTGATTTTTGTTGAACAAATTTCATCGGCGGAAAATCGTACAACATTGGATGTAAATATTCCTTGTTATTTATATGGCCGACCACAGAGACCGGCCATTTGATAATTTTTACATCAAGTTCATCATACTACGGATATTCGAGGAAAATCTTATCTGGCTTCTTTATTGTATAATAATTTATTATGTATTTGCCTTGATTAGCCACATTCAGGCGTATAATTTGTATTACCATATGCGTTAAATACACTAAAAATTGAAATTGTTAGTTTTTAAGGGGTGCTATAAAATTTCCAAATAAGTACATGGTTGACTCCTATATATAAGAAAAAATCAGGGTAATAAGTTAACAGTTCAGTCGCTATAGCCTGATGAGATGTTTGAAAAATGATTTATTTTTCACAATGCTCGCAAATCGAAACTGAATTGCAGAACTCTTAACAATCTTTCCTATTCATTCATTATATGTTTTGACAGATGCTAACAATATATTAATTCATTTTTTTTCAAATCAGTGTTTTGAAAACCTGCAATATTTTTATTCGTCCTTAATTGAAAACTTTATTATAAATATTTCGTAATTTTAAATAGTGTTTTACAAGTAACTTAAAGGTTATAACAGAAATTCTGCTTTACTTTAAAGAAGTATGATAAAATTAATAAGATGTTTTAGATTTATAAATAAACAATGTTATTTAATTTTTCGTTATTTAATAAATATTAAAATACAATATTCATAATTTTAAGAATGGAATTGTGACTTAGATTAAAAAACATTAAAAAGTTATAAAAAGCTATTATGCCAGAGCTCATTGTGGTCTGTTTTTTCATTCAGTGGCAATTTGCATTTACGATCTTTGAGCCTAATATAATCATTCATTTCTGTGTAAATATTTTGTATTCATTTTATTAAATATATTTTATTTGTTTTGTTGAATAATAAAAAGACGCAATGAAATTTTTACAAAAAAATATTTTAATTTGTTTCTTCAACACCATAGAACGTTGTTTTTACTACCAATTTCATTATTCAGCTTTTTGAGGATTAATTACGATTTTAATATTATTAAAGAATATTGGTTCAGCATTATTTCTAACATTAATGATTATTTCATTATCAATTGTACTATTTCGTCAATAACATTATAATGATGGGGATTGATTAACGTTTACTATATTAACGAGTTTCTTAAATTTTCCTCTCTGCCTCTAACACTTTTATCATAATTAATAACAACTTTAAAAATATTAACGAACATTTTTATTTCATATAACATTTGTTGTATTAATAAAGATGTGGTTGGTATCCATCAATATTGAATTGTATTAAAATTTCATGTGATGTGACTCCTGTCATTGAAATCAAATTATTTTAACTAATTTGTTTAATTAAATAATTTCTGTGACTATAACAAAGAAATCATCAGATCATTATTAATGGAAATTTTATTAAAATAATGCAGATAATTGCTGTTTTAGGGACAGAAATTAAATTTTTACGGTTGATTTAAATTTAGAAACGTTTTTATATTGATTTGAGGTGGTTTCCATAAACAATAATTCTTATTTATTTGACCTACAGCGATAATTCTTGGTTTATTGCTCTACGGATTCCATGAATTAAGTGTCAACATTTTTGGAGGAAAAGGTCTATACGCGATATGAAACGCAACAAAAGTAGATGTCTCTACTGGGATTCTTGGACTAAAATGCCAAAATTTGACAAATTTGTATGGAAAATATTGAACTTATTAATTAAAAAAATATTATAAATTAAATTGTGTAGGGAAATAACTGTACCCGATGGCCTCAAATTAAATAAAAATACTTTAAAACTATTTCGATGTTTACTGATTACTTTATTTTTCACTTTTTTTATAAATTGCAACCATTGCACTTCGCTGTTCACATTTCTCTGTTCTGTCTAACTTTTCTTTCTTCTTTCTTTACATTTTCTCTATCGTTTAAAACATAAACTAATAATAATTTCATACTGATAGCGAATGCCATCTATGTACAGACATAAGAAATACAATATTTTAAATTCAAACTTATTCGTTAATTAACTTAAACTACTACATTCGGCCGTCCTGATACTCAATCGTCCCGATTGCTTGAACATGCACGACTGAATGGCTTCATATTAAACGGAGCACACACACCACGAAAGGGCTTATTCGACAACTTTTGTCCCGGCAAATCCTCGACTATAAAACGATCACCTGGTAAAAGTGACGTGACTACATACGGTCCCCTAAATTTAGGAAGAAGCTTCTGGTTTATGCCTGCGTCCGTTACTACATTTCGAATTAATACTATGTCCCCTTTTTGATAATTATGAGTAGGCTTTCGCTTAGCGTCAAATAAGTCCTTATTCTTCAATTGATTCTTAGTTGTATTTTCTACCACTTGTTCCCGAATTTGACTTAGATCTCTATTTTCATCGTTTAATACTTGTATGAACTGACTGAGTATATCATTCTCTCGCGTCTGATTAGCACCAAAAAGGGCTACTGAAGGTGTAGTATTAATAGTGCGGTTAACTGTGTTATTGAATGCAAATTCAGCATCAACAAGAGACGAATCCCAATTTTTATTATTTTCCATATCGATCAACTTGGCGAGCATAGGCACTAAAGTACGGTTCATCCGCTCTACCTGACCGTTCGACTGTGGCGAATTAGTGGCATTCTTTACGAATTTGATACCGAGAGAATTCATGAACATTTGAAATTGATTGGAGGTGAAACACGATCCCCTATCTGAGATCACACGGATTGGGACACTGAATTGAACAAAATACTGTTTTAAGCATTTTATAACTTCGGCGGTTTTAGTAGTCTTGGTAGGGAAAAATCGTACAAATTTGGTAAAGCCATCAACTATTACCAAAACATATTTATATTTACGATTAGTTACTTCGAAAGGACCGAGATGATCTATGTGGACCGTATGAAATGGTTTGTCGTACTTCCCAAATATATTTAGGAAGCCTTCTTTTTTGCCTTCCTTAGGATGAAATACCAAACACTTTAGGCAAGCCTTGATAAAGCTCGTTACCTTGTCTTTCATATTAGGAAACCAGTAGGTTCTTCGTATCAATTCCACGGTTTTACCGACACCAACATGACCGATCTCGTGACTCTGTCGCATCACGCTAATTTCAAGTACCTCAGGTACATAAAACAAAAGTTTGTTGTTTTCCTTGCGGTATAATAAATTATCTCGAACTGTAAACAATTCGATTTCGTGTCCCGGCTTAATTTTTGACATTATTTTCTTTACCTTTTCATCAGTAAGCTGATACATCGCCAGCGTCTGAGAAAACGTACATTCCGTGATAGACAACAATCCTGGGGCCCGACTCAGAGCATCTACATGACGCATTTGTCTATTATTCCTATGAACAATCACATAATCGTAGTTTTCTAGCAAGAGCGACCAACGCATTATTCTACTATTCGAATCTTTTTTTTCCAATGTTTGTTTTAAGGAATTACAGTCAGTAACTATCTTAAATGAAATTCCATGAACATAGACATGAAATCTCTGCAGAGCATATACT
Source organism: Tipula vernalis (assembly GCA_958295665.1). Lineage (NCBI taxonomy): Eukaryota > Metazoa > Arthropoda > Insecta > Diptera > Tipulidae > Tipula > Tipula vernalis. The sequence continues at coordinate 171,966,592 of OY282559.1, forward strand.
ATAGCAAGGGCCTCCAGCTCAAATGAATGATAGCGGCTCTCTGCCTCGGTAGTACGTTTGCTAAAATACGAAACTGGATGAAAGTGTCCATCTTGTTGTCTTTGTAGCAAAATTGCTCCAAACCCAATTTTGCTAGCATCCGTATGGGGTTCAGTCTCACTGAGAGAATTATAATATGCCAGAATTGGAGCCATTGTTAACTTTGACTTCAATTCGTTAAATGCATTTATTTCGGTATCCTCAAGTTTAAATACAGCGTCCTTCCTTAATAAATCATATAGAGGTTTGGCAATTAGGGAAAAATCCCGAACAAATTTGCGGAAGAAACTAGACAACCCTATAAATCGGTGTAGCTCGTGTACATTTTTCGGTACAGGATAATCTCTAATGGCCTCTATATGTTGAGATGAAGGTTTTATTCCAGTAGGACTAATTTCGTATCCCAAATAATCTAACTTGGCTTTAAAAAAATGGCACTTTGACGGGTTGATTTCGAGACAATTCTTGCGGATCAGAAGAAGAGCGGCTTCTAATAGTTTAAAATGGCTCTCGATGGAATCAGAAGCCATCAAAATGTCGTCTATATAAATTGTGATATCTCCAGACTCGATAAAGTCCCTGAAAATTTCGGAAACATAACGCTGAAAAACAGCCGGCGCGTTACTCAACCCGAATGGAGTTTTCACAAATTCAAATTGTCCGTCTGGGGTCACAAACGAGGTATACTTTATTGAATTTTCTTCAATCGGTATGTGGTGGAAACCACTTTTGAGGTCAATTAAACTAAAAACTGATTTTCCCTTAAGCCTATCTAGACAATCGTCTATTCGTGGGAGAGGAAATCTATCTTTTACAGTGATTTTATTAAGTTGTCGGTAATCTACGCAAAGACGATGTGAGCCATCCTTCTTATCGACTAAAACAACTCGACTGGCGTAGTCACTGTTACTTCTCCGTACTACTCCACGACTCAACAAATCGGCAACAATGTCTTTGATTGTCTGTCTTTCTTTGACAGACATGCGACGGGGAGTGACATATATGGGGTGATCCACCTTTAAACAAATTTTCAATTGATGTTGCACATCAGGTATTGACGCTCTTGGCGTCGAAGAATGTTCGTTTAATACATCCCTCAATCTCCTTTCAATAAGGAAATCTTCTGACACTGATTCAAAATATGGACCTATGTTATATGGTGTCTCTTCTAACGAGTCGTCAAACTCGATACTCAATATCTCATCGAAAAGAACTGCCCGATTCTTTTCCTTAACTTCACTGTTTTGTACTATTTCTACACTACACAATGCGGAGCTGTCTACACAATCCCTTTCATGGTTACTTTTAATCATAAAACTCACCTCGGAGTGTAATAAAAATTCCCGGCCAATCAAGCAATCGTGCGACATCGTATCCTCCGGAACAGCGTAGAATCTAACAAAATAAAAATTAGAATTAATATAACATTTAATATTAGCTATGCCAAAAAAACTTAATTTCGATTTATTTATTCCTATAAAATTGTCATCTTCGGGTTCCTTGAGTTCTACCTGTGGCAGTAGACTCCTTTTAATTAAGTTAATCGGACTTCCAGTGTCAATTACTGCTTTAACAGTTTGTGGTTCGCTGTCTTCTAAATTAAGTTGAACGTCAATCAAAATTTCGGTTGATTTACTTATTAACCCAATTTGTTGCTCGGTTTTAGTCAATGCATCACATGGTTGATTATATGTGTGATTAACTCCACACTTCAAACAACGTGGACGACGCTGAGGTTTCGTACATTTATTGGATACATGTTCCAATTCATTACAATTGTAACATCTCATCCGAGATTGATGATTGATGGACATTGTATTATTTGATGTTTGGTTCTCGTGTTTTGTTGAGTTACCATCGAATTTTTGTGACTTATCCTTTTGCTGATTCGATGATACTGGTACGGTGGTAAGTCGGCGATAATTCGAAAATCCATCATGTTCACGAAGAACGTGAAGTAGGTCATCCGCGTTAACGAAACGGCTCAACGATAGTATCCTAGACATCTGAGGATTATTAAGACCTGATATAACGTATTTTATTATTGATGAATCCTGCATATTTCCCGATCTTGCTAAATGTCTAATTTCATAGAAATACTGCTCATAAGACTCGTTCGCCTGTTTGTACCTTGTCGATAGTTTTGAGTGAAGGTCGGCTTCATCCAAATAGGAACCGAATGATTTCAACAGACACGTTGAAAAATCCTCGAATGTTTCGACGTTGGTATCAAGGTCGTAAAACCAGGCTTTAGCAGAGCCTGACAAACGTAGAGTTGCATAATGTAGCGCTTCCTTCCCTGACCAATTGTACATTTTCATCAGATGACGAATTCGTTTCAGCCATTGCGTAACATTTAGACTGTTCTTGGCTCCAGGGTTGAATTCCGGCACAATACTTTCTACCTCCGTTGGATATAAATAATGTGGTTGCTGCAATTGTGTTCGTGCAGCTAACGTAGGACCTGTCTGTTGTTCATTCCGGAAATTTTGCACCGAAATTAGTTCAGGTTGTTGTTGCAAAATTTTATACTGTGTGTCTAAACAATTTGCCTGATACGGTGGCATACTATTAGGAACACAATTTTGGTTAGGCGTGTAATTTTGGTTAGACGCGTAGTTTTGATTATTCCACGCAGGTATCGGCATCAAATATGGATTATGATGTATAATCGGCACATGTTGGTTATTGCAAGTGAGGTTATGTTGAACATCATTTCCAACGAAATTTGTAACTCTCGCTGACATTATTGGGGCACTCGCGCTTACCATAGATTGTGAGTACGGCATATTCACATTTGAAAACGATGACGGCAACTTATCACTTTGCAATAATGGGGTCTGCGATGTTCTGTACGTCGACGGTGTACTCATCATCGATTGCTGTTGCTGCATATAATTTGTCGGATTTCCATTAGCGGTGGAAATATTACACGGATTGATATGCGGCAAGAAATGTTGCAATTCGCGAATTTGAGTTACCGATCCCACAGTAGTCGGTGATGGGAGCTCATCATCAAAAAGCCTTCTCGGATACACGTTTGTTACATCATGTATTTCCCCCGTAAAACTCATTTTTAATTACTTTTTTTTTTAAATAATCCCACTTCCGATTATGTAGGGAAATAACTGTACCCGATGGCCTCAAATTAAATAAAAATACTTTAAAACTATTTCGATGTTTACTGATTACTTTATTTTTCACTTTTTTTATAAATTGCAAGCATTGCACTTCGCTGTTCACATTTCTCTGTTCTGTCTAACTTTTCTTTCTTCTTTCTTTACATTTTCTCTATCGTTTAAAACATAAACTAATAATAATTTCATACTGATAGCGAATGCCATCTATGTACAGACATAAGAAATACAATATTTTAAATTCAAACTTATTCGTTAATTAACTTAAACTACTACAATTGTAAAAATAATTTAAAAACATTTTATACACAAATAAAGTTAACTATCAAACAATTTGAAATACATATAAAGTTAAATTATTTAAATACATTTTTATACAATACATAAAAAAGGTGCAATGGTGTGTTGTTCCGCAATGTCCTTCAACCCCCAGCTAATAAGCGAATGGTGACGAGATGGTCACGGGCACTTAAAATTGGCAAGAAATCAAAAAAGCATGCTAAAGTTTGGAGCCTGCATTTTATAGAATCGGATTATAAACCAAATGAAATTGGTAAGCTTGGTTATTTCGAAGAATTTATAATTTAGTTAAAGTTTAACACATTTGTTTGTAATTTTAGGTAATACAAAGCGTTATTTAAAATCTAATGTGATTCTCAGCCAAAACTTGCCAAAAGCTAGCCGTGAATCGTAGGCTTCGAGATATATTAGGCGCAAAACGCGTCGTATTGGAAATGATGCCAATGTAAAATCAGATACCGCCGAACAAAATGATGATGATGTTGAAGGTGCTGGTATTAACCAAAAATCGGAGAGGTTTCTGTGCCAAAAATTAATAATATAGAGAGCAATCGAACTCAATCCACCCATATCTCCCAATTAGTGGCAATAGTGGTTTATTTTGATCCTTTGTCGGAGAAGCAATTTAAGCGATATACGGGGGCTGGCCTCCATCAGATTCGAAATTTTATATTCGTGATATGTACAAGATGTCTTTAATTATTACCCGGAACATATTTGTTCACTGGACGCATATTATGAATGTCGCATTTAAAACAGTTAACTGGTGGTCTGCACGATAAAAAAATTCAAATGCCTACACGGTAATATTAGATTGCTCCGAAATTGTAACCCAACATTCAAAGGCAAAATCCCGAATTGAACCAAAGCTTGTTCTCGCAATATAAGAACAAAAATACACTAAAATATTTGATTGTGATAGATGAAGAGGAAATGTATCTTACTGCTGATCGAGCTATATTCCAACAAAGCGGAATCATCGATCTTCTTAGTGAAGGAGACATCATTTTAGCAGATCGTGGGTTTGATATAAGTGACATTTTAGAGAATAATGGCGTTGCAGTTAATATCTCTCCATTTCTTAGAAATCAGGGACAGCTCACCCCTAACAAAGTGCTCAAAGTTATAATTGGATTAGAAAATTTTAATAAAATTTTATCATATACAATGCCGTCACATTTATGGCCTTATGCCAATGAGATAATTTATGTAGGTAATTTACTAAATAATTTTTTTAAAAAAATGTAAGCTAATTAAACTATAATATAGTATATGTAATAATAACCAAAAATCATATTCGTTTTGATGTTTAAATCAAATATTTATGTTTTTAATGAATAATATTTTATATTATAGGTTTTTCAGAAAAATCCAGTATACATACAAAATGTACAAGTCGTTATGAAAATAAAATAATTTCAAAGTACACCATAAATTTTAATATTTCAAATAACGCCAATGTTATTTCTAAAATATAATGGTTAGGCTCTAATAAAATTAAAAAGATGTTTAACTTAAAATTTGATAGTTTTTGTAATTTATTAAATTAAATTCTATTTTTGAATCGGCAACTATTTTAATTTGTCATCAAATTACCTTTCAATAAAAGCCTTATTCACATGTGTTTTTGCCCCCATTATCTTCAGCTGTTGCTTCAGCGCCGAAAACTGTCTGTTTTCGTATGTAATTTTATTAAAGAAAATCTTTCATTTATTAATTTTACGTTGAAACAAAACCATTTCGCATAGTATTTTGTTATTCAAACTTTAAAACTCACTTTAAATATTGTACTACAATAGCGCATGGTAGATTAAGCGATTTGGCCAAATTTTGATTAGAGCAAATTTTAATTATTGCAAACTTCTTAAAAAAATATTTTTATCTTATTTTTTTGTTCAAAAATCCAATTTCAACTAAATATGAAGGGCGAGTATACGAGAAAGGAGAGACGCATCAACAATCACAACGACGTTAAGCAACATTTGCGATGGTTAATACAAATCTGGATCACCGCATGGGGACACGCAGAAGTAAAGTCATGATGATGACGGAATGAAATCTCACGCCCCCCCCCTCTAAACGCCAGTCGAAAAAATAATGGGGAAAAAACAAAAAAAACAAGAAGAAAGAGCAGAAAAATGAACAAAAGCAAAATAAAAATAAATAATGTGATTAGTATAAATAATACACTTCACATTCAGAGAAAATGAGAAAAAATTTTGTGATGGGAATATATTTTGAACCGCACTCTAGCTAAACTTGAAACAAAAACTCAAATTTCAGGGTTTATTCAAAACAAAACAACCTTAGAAAATGTGGGTAAGACCTCTACTCCTCTATCTAAACATGTGGTTGAGGTTTTTCGCTTTTTGAAACCAAAACTAACGTGTGAAATGTGAATCTTAGCCAGAATATTAACTACACTTTATTTTAATTCGAATGTTAATAAAAGGTGGGATTTCTGGAAATTACCCATCAAACCTTTTGGAAAAACTGCAATTTTGAAAATTTGTGAATGTTCTCTTCTGGCTAAAGTGCATTATGCACAAATGTGAATCTTGGCCGGAATAATACCTACACTTTGTTTTAATTCAAATGTTAATCAAAGGTGGGATTTAAATTGTGGATTTTCTAAGGCCGATTCTGGCTAAAGTGTAATATGCACAAACGTGAATCTTGGCCAGAATATTAACTACACTTAGTTTTAATTCGAATGTTAGTAATAGGTGGGATTTCTGGAAATCGGTCGTATAACCTCTTCGATAAACTGAACTTTTGATAAATTGTGAATGTTCTATGGCCGATTCAGGCCAATATAAACTATTTTCAAGGTTAGTTTAGTAACGCGCTTGCACAACCATCGTACACCGAAAAATATGATTTTTTAGGTAAATGGAAATATATGGGATTTCTGGTATTATCACACCAGAATGTGTGAAGATCTCACGTGAGAAATCCCATTCTGTTTCCTAAAGTACGCTATGCGCAAATGTTCTAATTAAAGGCACAAAATTGCACAATCCCAATGGTTCGAAATATATATATAGAATACTTAGGTTTTCTAAAATGGGATTTCTGCTGTGATGTAAACGGATTTTGATTGAATAATATCCGAATAGAATATTTACGTTCAATCGGGCCTATCATCGGTAATTTTTTATTGAAACTTTAAATGATATCCGAAACTGTAATTGTTTACTGTTTAAAAGTACAATTATTGCATAGTTCGGTTAATGTCAACTGTTCAAAATCTTATATTTTTGTATCTTGCAGAGTTATAAGAAGTTGAATCATTTTTATAAGGATTACATTTAATCCCGATTTTCAGAAAGCAGCTAAAAGAAGTATGGCGGTTGCTAGTCACAGATTTAAATTTAAATTTTAATTTGGATGGGTTGTTTGGCTGGAACAGTTATATGTATTATGTATTTTTATGGTTTGGAGGTTTTGAGGCAGGTTTAAATTATTAACTTTAGATTTTTAATTGTGATTTAAAATTGCTTGTTTAGTTGTAAGGATTAGAGTTAATATATGGTTTCATATATTTAAAACTAATTATGTTACTTCACAATTAATTTACAATTTATTTTAGGAATAAAATTCGAATTCAACTTAAATATTTATCAGGTTAATAGAAGGAATGTGGTGTTTGATTATTAATTCTAAATTTTAATGTATAATTCGAATTGTTTGTTTAGTTGGTACTGGCCTCAAGAGACACTAAGAAACAGAAATTGACGTGTAATTAGAAATTGTGCTGTCCTGTGCTAATTATTTTTACTATATAATTACTAACAATTTACTAACTATCGGCTATACCTAGGTGTCTGTAACCGGGCCGATTCTGTCACTTCTAACTGTCCTATCCTATCCTTCGGTTTTGTTGTATGTGAAAGGGTGCACGGTGGGACCCGGCCAGGCGTGGACATGATGCTGTTACATTTATGTGGTGTCGTGGGTGGTTGTGCTTCCCTTGTTGTAATGGTGCTTAGGTATCTTCAGTGCGGAAAGCATTCACCTGTGTTATAAAATTGGTGTGACAGTTTAATGACCACATCACTAACACGGGATTTCTTGCTTCATAAGCTTGGCCGTGCATTCAAATCAATCAATCAATCAATCTTGCAGAGTTAAAGGAAGTGGTTTATATTTTTGTAGTATTATTTCCAGTGGGCTGTTAACTTTTATAGCAGAAATGGGATAGTAAAAATTCGTTTTTAAATCAAAGAGAATTCAAGTAGCAATTATTTTTGTATGTTCATGAATTTTACAATTTGACCAATAAAGAAAATTTGTTTTTTGCTATTTAGACTTACCACCAAGCAATTCGTATTTGAAATGTGCTCTTACCTATAAAGAAAAAGAAAAATTAATTTAGTATTGGGTATTTTATTAATTTTTTTGTTTTTTAATTAAAAAAAAAAATATTATTGTTGCAAGCTATTTGAGCGATTAGTAATGCTCTGAGAAAAAAGAAAAAATTGTATAATTCTAAAACCTACTATAATTATCTACCTAGAAAGCTCCCTAGAATCATTTGCATACTATTTCTGTAGAAATATAGCAACTACTGATTGTACTAGTGAAATGAGATCGTTTATAAATACGGTTGTGAATTTAGTGTAGAAAACATAAAGAATCGCATACTACGAAACTAAAGGAGAGTAAAATGTGTCGTAAAAAAATAATTTGACTTACAGGTTTGGATGAATTTCTTATAATCATGGTTCTAAACGTTAAAACTCGTAATAACGATGTAATACCAAGATACCGATATTGCATGGTAGAAAATAGTGGGCTACCAGTATCTTGGGTACATAAAAATAAATCCTGAAGTGAAAATTTAATTTAAGTAATATTGGGTTTCTCAGATTTGAAATAACGAAATCTACGGCTACACAGGATGTTCCCACGAACTTATATTCTGACGAAATCAATCAAGCGAATAGGTAGCATTTGCATTATTTATAACGTTGTGATGCACTTTACACATAACCAAAACTAATCCCACAATGATGCATTGTTTTATCTGCCAACGACGGCCTTGATAGAGAAGAAGAAACAATGATGATGAAAGAGTTGCAATAAATCCAATGTCTAGTTTTAAAGGTGTTTTTTACCAACATCAAAAGTCCTTATAAACGTTCATTCGCGTTAACTTTTGGCAACAATCGGAAGCAAAGGGCATCTAAGCATGGCATTTGGGGTAGAATAGAATAAGTTATTTAATAGCAAAGAGATTACTATTCTAACATGGAGATTTTCCATGCTACAACTGTTCCAGACTATTCTTACTTTAAATATCACGAAGTTTCATAGAAGTTTGGGTTTGAGTATATAAAAAGCGAATAAGATAAAATTGGATGATTAGTATTTGGAAAGCGACAATGTAAAGATTAAAAAGTGATTTAAAGAGTGAATTAGTGCGATATAAAAATTTTCAGTGAATAGTAAAATTGTGCGATTTTTTATAAAAAGTGACTTTGTAAATTATTGTAAATAAATTGTGTTGCATTAATTTTTGGTGTTCAGTAAATAGAAAATAAATATTATTTTTCTACGAACATATCGAAAGTGACGCTTTCGACAAGAATTTTTTATTTAAAATAAGGCAGAAATGGATGCTTTCGGACGATTTCTAAATTGTACTACGATTTTAAACAATTGTTGTTCATGAAGATTTTCGTAATGTGATAATGTAACACATGTCTATGATTACACGATTTCAGTTTTTGTATTTTTTCTTGAACACATTTAGAAGAAGTTTTTTTAATAATGAATAATTCTTAAATTTCGTAGAAAAAAAATTAGTGTAAAACTTGTCTAAAAACGTGTAATTGCAATACTCAACTGATTGAAGGCCCTGGAAATTTCACTTTCCTACTGCAATGTATACAATATACTATTTGAAATTCATAAGAACTTGTAAGGAACGTGGATGTGCATAACAAGTGTAATACTTGAATGAAAACTTATAAAAACTGTTTCGATATTTCTGACCATGATAAATACAGACATATAAAATTTAATTTGCCCTCTGCGAGATTTCAAAATATTAATGAAGATCTGCCTGGCCCTCTACTAAGCGAGAATCACAAAATTTATAGTTACCAAACTAAAACTTTGGAGGGGCGTTGTAGCCGCTTAAATTTATAGTTTGATTTTTGAAGATTTGCCCGATTGAAGGTTAACGAAATTTATCCAATTACTTGTGTTTACTTAATCTTTATTGAGATGGCTGAAATTTCTTATGATAAAATAGTCTTTATAAGTAAATGTTTATCCAAAAATGTATATATACATTTCAATAATCGGATCATGATTTTTTAACAATTTTATCACTTATTGTACAGCTGGTTGGGAAATTTTAGTTTAACATTTTAAGTATTATTTGTTTATTCAGTTTAAGAAAAAAAAATAAAAATTTCAAACGCGAATGTTATTTTCCATTAAACCTGAAAGCTGTAGCGCATGCTACATGCTAAATGGTTTGATGCCACGACATTTTCAACATATACGAGCGAATAGTTGAATTGCGTGAAATCCGTCTAGTAGCCGCTAATCACTATTAGGATAAATTTGAACAGTAATTGTCTTAACATATTTGTGGTTTACTCGTGGACTAATATCACTAAAATGCGATGGGGTGATGATGACTTGAATGAAATATGACTGAGGTGATGATGACTGGAAGTAAAGAAATGGGAAAGAAAGAAAGAAAAAATCGGGTCGATCCTCGAATGGGAGAGTGACGTGCTAGTTTATCCACGCGGTATTATTTTAAACAATCGCATAAAAAACAATGGCTAAAAAAACAGTGTTGGTAGCGGCTGTGAGAACAGTGGCATGGCAGCCCATCACAGTAAATTATCAACATTCAACAAATAAGTGTTTCTTAAATCATCATCCGTGTTTTAACGGAATTATTATGTATGGCAATAACAAAATAAGCAAACATTTCTTTGTTGTTGTGAATACTTATCTCCTACATCCCCAACATCACCAACTTAATTATCCAGGGCGCGCGTCATTGAACGATAAGTTAAATATTTTGTTTTGTTTTTTGTTGTTAGTGTTTGCATAGCTTATACATTCATTTCCACCTAATTTATTTATTTAATAATTTTTTTTCTTATTTATTAGGAATCTTAAAGATATTAAGATGCAAGTAGATGCATATTAAATACGAGAATGTTCATTTTCATTGATTTAATTATTAAAACATTTGCTTAAAATTTTCATACATTAAAATACTGCTTTGAGAAAAAAAAAGATTATTACAAAAAAAAAACAATTCAGTCTTAGGACATTAGCTCACTTAACTTAGCGTAAGGATAATTAATGCTTTCTGGATGTACACAATATGAAAATAATTGTAATTAATACGAGAATCTATATTTAATAATTATTTTGATGAAAAATGGCTTCTTATCGTAGGAGGAGATAAATGGATGCGATGACTCTGACGGCAATCAAGTTATGTAGTTTACTATGCACACTTAAATTTGTACGGTTCCTTGTACTGTAGTCGTCAAACGTGTGTTTTAGTATGACCTTCCCAACCTTGAAGTGTGGTAACATGCGCCGACAAAACTTTTTTTAAACCATAGATTACAAAGCTCTAAGTTCAATCATGACTCCTGACGCCATCATGTAATTGTATAACTTAAATTAATTCTGTTAAACCGAGTATTTTTCATTTTTCAAACTCTTCCTAGCTACTTACATTAGGAAACTTTCGTTATCAAAATTTTTAATTTCAATTATTCTAAAAAATGTACCCTTGAAAATGTCGCAATATACCGTCAAAACGTCGGAATTTTTTATGAAATAATTAATAAAAAATAAAAAATTGTAAGCTTTGTAGCAAAATTTCATAAACTAAGAAATAAGTGTGAAGAAATCCTTGAAGAATTGTAGTCACAAATGAAGAAATTTCAGTTGAAGAAATCTTAGAAAGTCCTTAGATTATTTTTATAATAAGTAGAATTCATTATAATGAACATATGGTTTTTTTGGCTATCAAAATATAAAATTGGGGTTTGTTTACTGTAATTGAAATCAATTTTAGTTAAATTTCTGAGAATAAGGTGGTAAGTACAGATCTGAATTTTGAAAATACAAATGAAACAATTTTATCAAAAATTAGATTTGACGATTTTCAGTTTGTGCTTGTGTAACGGGACGACTAAGTTCCAACTAAGTTGCAATCATAATGTATCAACTTAGATGGTTGATTTTCGCCCCATTAACAGAATTTCCTTGTAACTCTACATATTGGTGACTGCAGCACGTTTGCCGGCTAGGTGACGTCGGTGGGCGTAGTTCTTGTCACCAATTACAAGGAACTGGATGTGCTGCGATGGAGTGTACACACATTAACGACTACACAGGTTGGACAAACAAACATGGAACGTGCCTCGTTAAACTAGGTGATATTTTATATCATATCACAGATGAGATCACATTTTCAATTAAGTAAATAAATTGACAAAACCAAAGTAAAGGAAACTAAATTAAATCACAGCCGTATTCTATGGTGGTCAGGTGACGGACCACGTGCTCTCCACCCTCCGCAATGGCAACACAACGAACTTATATTTAGTGTGCCCCATATTAATTCCACTAATGTACGGTAGTCCATACTAACACTAAAACTATTCACACATGATGATATTGTATTAAGCTAGGAACTTAAACACTGTGTAAGAACAAAAATATAAAAATACGCGACAATAACTTGAAAGAAACAATCATGATTCACGAGGAATAAGATAATTAAATAAACAAACAGATGATTTTTGGTACAATTGTAACGTAATTATTCACAGAATCAATAAAAAAACAACAATGAATTACAATCATAAATAATAGATAAATAGGTAAATAAACTTGTATGTATATAAATAAATAACATATATTGTATAAATGTATAAATAAAAAAAAATTATTTATTAATAGTTACTTATAGTTAAGCATTTCTAAATTTTTTTGGATCCGCGGTCCTTATTTTAACTACACCTGAATTGCATATTTATCAATGCGAATTATTGAGAATGATCAATTGGATTTTATAACAATAACAATATAATTATATGTAATATAAATAAATAAATAAATAATATAATATAGTAGTGGTCGAACCACGTAATAAAAACTTATCTGTTTCCCTTATTTATTGTTTCTATGATGCGATGGTGTTGTTAGGTATAGCGGTTTGCATCAAATTCTTGTGACCTTTCCCGAACAATCTTGTTTGTTTTTATTTGTTCACGTTAAATATTTGTCAAATCAAATTTGGACAAAACAAATTTAACAACGTCGCGGAAATACCCGTTGTGCGGTCTATTTTCGCACACCCTTTTCCGTTATCACTTGAAATGGGGCTCTTTAAAAAAAATAACAAAACATAACAAGGTTTTCATATCACAAAATGGGTGTTGGGTGCGTCTCAATAGGGTAGGGGTTGACCGTCTATAGCCATGTATCTCGTGGTCTATATTCCAACGCTGCAACTATGTAGAAACCACCAAATGTGTCTAGTATACCTCCACGTGGTAACACCCGGGCAACGATGTGAAGCATCGGCGAAATACTAGAGGCGAGTGCAATACACTATAAATGAGCAATGAGCAGAACAAATAAGGAAACTAATACCCCAGGTGGTACACCTGTTTCCCAGGTAAATCCACCCTCTTCGGAGGTCGGTCTCATGGATTCTGGGGGAGACCAGCCATTGCTATATTACAATTATTTTAACCAATCCCAAGACATGTTGGTGAATAAACAAGCTCATTTGAGTGAAATAGAAAAGGATAATTCACATCCCTTCCAGAGGAGTAACAAAGTCGCGTATTCTCCGAAAAGAGGCGGTAGTCCCTCCATTGAGGCCAGCAGCCACAACACTCGTTTTACAAACGAAGAAAAGCTTCACAATGAATTGTGTAAAGCTAATAATGCATTAGTTGAAGCCAACAATATAAATAAGCAACTGAATGTTACAATTGCATGGATGCAGGAGCGTATGAAGACGCTTGAAAACGAAGTTAAAGCACTTAAGCCAAAGGAGGACATCTGTTCTACTCCTAACCAGAATACAACTCAACAAGAGTATCATACGGATGAAGAAGAACTAGCTCGAGAAACTGAGTGGATTAGAGTTAAAGGTGGGAGAAAAAAAAGGAGACGGAATAATACGCCCTCCCCACCTCAATTAAAGGATAATGTTCCAAATATTATCCAGAAATAACCAAAAAAAATACCTCCACCACCACCAATAGTAATAGATGAAGTCAAAGACTACGATGTACTCTATGAAAAAATAAAAACCATAACTGCTACTGATAAGTTTAATGCAAAGGTGATGAATGGAAACACCATCAAAATAAACTTAGAAGATGCTGAAACATATAGAAAATTGACAAAAATGTTAAATGAAGAAAAACGTGCTTGGCACACGTTTGAAGATAAACAAACCAGGCCAATTAGGGTCATGGCTAAAAACTTACACTCTACGTGTAAACCAGATAAAATAATTGATGACCTGAAAGCAAAAGGATTTAAGGCAACTGAAGCATCGATTAAGCTAAAACGGAGAGGCAAAGTACCTCTCAACATGTTTATGTTGACCTTCGATACTGATGAAGATATCGAAAAAATTTATCAAATTAAGTACATCTTGGGGTGCAAAGTGGTTATTCAGCCTCTAAGAAGGTCTAAGCTTATACCACAATGTAAACAATGTCAAGCCTATGGACATACACAAAAATATTGCAACAGGGAACCTAGGTGTGTCAAATGTTTAGGGAAACATCATACCAAAGATTGTGTAAAAGCCCAAAATGTTCAACCTAAATGCGTTCACTGTGGAGAAAACCATCCGGCTAACTACAGAGGATGCAGCGTTGCTATTGAACTGCAAAATATAAAAAATAAGAACGTGATTGCTAAAAATCCAAGTTCATTCAGGAAACAAGCGGTTAAGATGAACCGACCCGAAGTAAATCGTAGAGTGTCGGGAACTACTCAAGGACAATTTGGTAAAATGACTTATGCTCAAGTAATGATGAGCAACGGAAATCCAGGAAAAACTGCTCAAAATGACGATATAAGTCAAACACTTAAATTAATTTTAAGCAGACTAAATATATTTGATAAGCGATTACAGAAACTAGAGTACAGCACTAAGGGAGCCATCCCTAAACAGAAAAATGGTCCAAGATCTTAGAATCTTATGTTGGAATGCCAATGGACTGATGCAACATCAACAAGAACTGCAAGTGGTCCTGGACACAGAAAAAATCGATGTATGTCTCATCACGGAAACACACTTCACTAGACAATCAAACATTAAATTTAAAAATTATCAAATATATCACACTATTCACCCTGGAAACACTGCTAAAGGAGGTAGTGCTGTTATAATTAGAAATAGTATTCATCACTATGAGGAGTTAAAATATGAAACGGAAGAAATACAAGCAACTGCTGTTATTGTCAAATCCAAAAGTAGTTCTATTTGTATTGCTAGTATTTACTGCCCACCGAAGCACTCAATGAAAGAAACAGATTATCTCGAGTTCCTCAGTAAATTAGGGAAACGATTTGTACTTGGAGGAGACTTTAATGCAAAAAATGTCCACTGGGGATCCAGATTAACAACAACTAAGGGTAAAGAACTCCTAAAAGCTATCAGAAAATGCAGTTGTGAAGCCCTCTCAACTGGAAAACCAACCTACTGGCCAACTGATCCAAACAAAGTACCAGATCTGATTGATTTCTTTATAATAAAGAACATATCTGTAAATTATGTACAAGTAGATGAAAGCCACGACTTAAACTCTGATCATTCACCAATACTTCTAACGTTAAGTGAAAAAATCATTCAGAAAGAAAGAAACCCTTTCCTAGTAAATAATCACACTAATTGGGCATGCTTTAGACTATCGCTAGAAGAAAAAATTAACTTAATGGTTCCATTAAAGACTGAAGAACAATTAGACAAAGAAGTTCACAAATTTGTAAACGATATACAGCAATCAGCTTGGGAAAATACTCCTGAAATTAAAACGAAAATCAAGGGAAACAATTACCCTATGGAAATTAGGGAACTCCTCGCAGAAAAAAGAAGAGCGAGAAGAGTATGGCAACAAACAAGGGCCCCCCAAGATAAAACTCATTTGAACAACCTCACTCAACAATTAAGAAGAGAGATCAAAGAATTGAAAGATGAATCAATCAGCAACTATTTAAGAAAATTAACTAATGATAACAGTACTGATTATTCTCTTTGGAAAGCAACCAAAAGAATCAAAAGACCAATAATGCAGATTCCCCCAATAAAAATAGCAGGTGAGAAATGGGCTAGAAATAATGAAGACAAAGCTCGAGAATTTGCCGAACACCTCGAAAAAATATTCCAGCCACATGAAGACCAAACGTTGGAAGCCGAGATAACTGAACAAGCTGTGCAAGAAAGTAAAGAAATCCTACCCACAACACCAAAAGAAGTCATGCGTGAGATAACAGCTAATATGAATACGAAAAAAGCTCCTGGGTACGATCTTATTACTGCAGAAATCTTAAAAGAACTGCCAAGGAAAGCTCTGGTGAAACTCACCAATCTTATAAATGCAGCATTTAGAATCAAATGTGTACCAAGCTTATGGAAAATTGCAGAAGTAATTATGATCCCAAAACCTGGGAAACCACCACACATAACATCGTCTTATAGGCCAATTTCGCTATTGCCAGTCATGTCCAAACTCTTTGAGAAGCTTCTGGTAAAAAGATTAAATCCGATAATCGAGAGTAAAAACTTGATCCCAAATCATCAGTTCGGTTTTCGCAACCAACACTCAACAATTGATCAAGTACACAGAATAACCAGTATAATTTAGAAAGCATTAGAGGAGAAAAAAGTCTGTTCAACAGTATTTCTAGACGTTGCACAAGCGTTTGATAGAGTGTGGCATGAAGGACTTAACCACAAGTTAAGGAATCTTCTACCAATGCAATTTGCTAAGATACTAGAATCATACTTGAAAGATAGGTTCTTCAGGATTAAGTTAGATGATACATTTTCTGAATTGAAAGAAATCAATGCAGGAGTTCCACAGGGCAGTGTATTAGGGCCGGTTTTATACCTACTATATACTTATGATCTTCCTACATTAGAAAACAACACAGTGGCAACTTTTGCAGATGATACGGCGATCTTAGCTGTTGGAAAAAGCAACGAAGAATCAACACAGAAGTTACAATCAGCTATAACTCAAATATATAAATGGACAAAAAGATGGAGAATAAAACTAAATGAAGCTAAATCAGTTCACATCAACTTTACAAACCGACGAATCGAACATATTCCGATTAACATAAATCGGGAAATAATACCGCATGCGAACACAGCTAAGTATCTCGGCATGACCCTGGATGCTAAACTACGATGGAAAGCACACGTCAAGAAGAAAAGTGAAGAATTAAGACTTAAATACAGAAAAATGTATTGGCTGATGGAAAGGAACTCTTCTTTATCAACATACAACAAGCTTCTACTTTATAAGCAAATATTGAAACCGATTTGGACTTATGGTATTCAGCTTTGGGGTTGTACCAAACAGAGCAACGTAAATATCATCCAAAGATTTCAGAATATGGTATTAAGGAACATCGTTGATGCACCTTGGTATGTCAGGAACAATGACCTTCATAGGGACCTTAAAATGAACCTCATCTTAAATGAAATCCAGGAAAAAGCACGGAGACATGAAGAAAGGCTCCGCCAACATGTGAACATTGAGGCAACTCAGCTCCTAAGCATCACGAATTTAGTTCGCAGACTTAAAAGAACCAAACCTTTTGAGCTGGTGTGATTGTCAGTTTAAGCAGCATTATGCTGATCTAAAATCCACAACAAAGATGTGGTTTACATCAATTTACCAAACACTATGGAATGCCAATGGGAAGAAGCCATAGATTAATTTAAGTTAGTAAATTAAGTCAGAAACAAATTGCTAATTAGTCCAGGAGACTAGATTGTAATTACATAAAATAAATAAATAAAATTTATTTTAAATTAAAAAAAAAAAAAAAAAAAAAAAAATATCACAAAATAATATATTCGCGCCCGCGCCACACAATCACAAGTAAATAAATATATATATACCTGTTCTGTTCTTCTATTTCCGCGACAATATTCGTTATAACACCGTATTAGTATTATTTCCCGATTTGATCGAACATACATAAAACTGTATGTGGATATTTTAAATCACTAATTTTTTTAACCGTACTAATTAACTCGGTTTTAATTTAATTTAATTTAACAGCCACTAATATGGCGACTATTTATTTTGTCTTGTTTGGTGAACAGAACAAAAAAAACACTTCACTGGTGCACTGTTGGTTTCACTTTCTTCCGTCAACAAGACACAATCGATTGACCGATTGCATTTTGCATTCGATTATTTACAATTCTTGTTGTCGTAGGAGGGGAAAGAAATATAAAAAAACCAACAATCAAAACAAACAAGCAACATCACCCTCTATCATTTTACCGAAACAATTATGCCAATAATCAATAATTGACCCGCAAGGCCACATTCAGGGAACTCAAAACAAAATGCCAATGCATACAGATCTCGTCCCATGAATCAGATCCCACCGTCCAAGACAAAACAAAACTTATCAGAAAGGCGAGAAATCAACCATACGTACGTAAGTTCCTCGCCTGAACGGAACATCATCAATGTTACACTTGGACCCTTTAGATGAACCGGATCGTTGCAAACTATTTTAAATTTTTCGTTAAAATTTTTTAACGCTTTTCAATCAGGGATTACTAGGACCACACTTATTATAAAACGAAAATCAAAAAAAAATTCCAAGTCCCCGGTTCCAAGACAAACAGTGGTCGAAAAATCGACCATTGGTCGAAAGCATATAAAAAATTTAACAAAACGCAACTTATTAGAGAATTCACTTTTATTGAAAAAATTAAGATAGAATTTATTACATAATAAAAACTTAAATACTTATTTATCGTGATCCTCCGTGAAGCACTTATGTATGCAAATGCACGTTGCATTTCAAACAAATGAAAATGGTGTTTTTATGACACTCCCTGCAGCGTCGTGCTCTGCCTTCCTGCTCATTAATATAATGACGTGTTCTCCTGTGACGCGTGGTAGATTTTTCGGTTGATTTGGTTCAATGACACCTCTGTCAGGTTTGCCTTGTGATGTTTCATCCGATGTAAGGAGTAATCCTTTGGTTACTTCAACTTTGAATTTTTTTTTTGAGATATTACCAATCCAATCCGCTAATCCAGAGTGGGCATTACCATTATTTGGAACGGATTGCAATGTGATAATTTGAGACGCTGTTGTCATGCAGATTGACCCCCCCCCCCATCCAACGATTATAATTGGAAATAACCTAAGCCGGAGGAATGGTGATATATTTATATTCCGATCTATTGTAACGACGAACGTTTGTCATCGGTTCAATAAAAGTTGTGGTTAGTACATATTGTGACTTCCTTGTTATCACTCCAACGGACAAGTAGAATGCGGTTTTGGTATCAAATACGTGGTCTGTTTTATCTTTTTGGCAATTCCTTTTTTGTTTTCATTACTGCTCCTAGGATCGTACGTTCAGAAAGTAGACACATAAGATAATAATTAGTAAAAAAAACCGACGAGCATGTATCCGAGACACAACGTATTAACGTAGGACTACGTAAAAATGAAACAACTTTATTTATAGTTAAATTGAAACCAACATTTAGAAATTAAGAATTAAAACTGTTTATTTAGTAAAAAACCAACACATAATCAACTCAATTTAAAATTAATTTTCATTATTTTGTTATTTCAATTAAAGTTACATTTATAATAAAAATTTAGTATTTTCTGATCAAAATAAAAATTAAGTAATAATAATATAGAAAGTTACATTATGATTACGTTATTGCAAATATAGGTCTATGCTAGTAAAAGTAAGTTATGAAATTCCTACATGAAACATTATCCACTGATCTTACAAATATCATATCCAAACAACAGTCACTCACGGTTGTTGTATCCGTTGCACTGGAAACCAACCTCAAACTGAATTCTTCTTCCTTTTTAACATCCAAGTTAAAGTCACCACACAGCATATAATCAGAATCGTGTCCTGCTGTCTCTCTTTTGATGATGATGTCACTTTCGGCGTATAATTGAGCAAAATTCGCAGTAAGAAGCATCGTATGTCACTTTGCGTCGTATTCGGCGAGATATAAACAGAAAGAACAATCGCTTTGTGGCTGTTGATAGTAACTTCCGCCCCACAGATATTCTCTTAAATTTAGTTATGCAATGAAATCCATTTATATTTATACTCGAATCGCTATCAAGCCAAGTTTCACTAATAATTAACAGATCTTTGTATCCTAAATTCATTGGCTTGCCTATAGCATGCCTGATGGTAATTTGGAAATTTGTTTCTAACAGAATCGATTAAATCATCGGAAACCAAAATCGATGATTTGATCAAATTATTTTTTATCATATTTATTAAAATTATGTAATTAAAATCCACTAATAGTTAATATGGGTAGAGTATCAGCAAAATATACTAGTTTTGTTGAATATGTTTGAAGTATATAATTGAAATAGTGCCTTGAGTCGCAGTACTATTATTTAATATTTCTGTTATTAAGCTCCATGTTTTCTTCGGATTATTGCAATTTTCAAAAAATCTCTTACAATACGGTTTTTTAGCAGAGATAATACCCATTTTTAATCTTTGTTTGTACACCAAAAATTTGAAAACAAAATTAGACTGATATTTCTTAAGCCAAGGTTTGCAAATCTTTCGTTTTGCACTATTAGCTAAATCTAACAGTTTGGTATGTTCTTGAATAAACTGGCACATTTGGTTGGGGAACGCAAAGAAAATGTGTCTTCACTTATTGGAAACTGTTGGAAACACAAGGATTGATAGTTAAGGCATTGCCACAGCTATTTTCGCGCAATGCGATGCGATTTTTTTCGTAACAAACTGTTATATTCATTGGTTGAAATTATTATTTAATAAATGTGAGTTGAAATTATTATTTAATAATTGTGTATTGCACACACAACAAAATATTTTATTATTGCGAATTTTTCGATAATTTTGTATTGTACAGTTCCATGTCTTTTCTTAAATGTCAAAAAAGTGAGGTTAAAACATGCTTTAAAAAAATTCGTATGTCTGTGGAAAGTTTCTAAACGCGAAAAAAGTTTTTTCTCCCCTTCTTTGTTTTTTCATATATTTAGTATCAAATCTATTCTAACTGCAGTAGAATTTGAAAAGAAAAAACAAATAGCATCGCACGAAAAATAGCTGTGACAAAGCCTTTAGTCTTGGAAACTTTATACAAATTAGGTTTGTAATTTTTATTTGAATATTGGTAGTTAAGTATCGATAGTCCAAAAAATCAGAATCGCCATACAAAATTGATATAGGTTTATTCAATGAGGTAATTACATGATCCAAGCGACTGTATATTCTAGATTTGCATTTAACCATATAATCTCAATAGTACATATCACATTTGTATTTATTTACCAAATTATCGGAAGAGTCAAAGAATAAATCTATTTTATTAAAGTCGCCAAAAACAATTAACTGAGAATAATTTTGCAGTTTGATTTCTAAATTTTGAATAAAATCGTCGATACCGGAATCGGGCGTACGATAAAATGTACATATTCTGGTACCGCCTACAAGTTTTAGTGCCATAAAGTCAAAGTCTCCTTTAACTTCCTTTTCTTATAAAACAACATATAAATCATTTTTTACAAACATGGAAATACCACAAAGATCATGTGTAGGGAATGACACTTGGCGAACTAGATGAAAATCTTTGAAACGACCAATGTCCGCAGAACTTAAATTATCATATTGGCTACACGAATATTTAGGTTATGCAAAATACAGGTTGGTTGAAAAGTATTGAAAGTGACACCTATTAACCGGTAGAGGAATCAAAATTTATACGCCATTTTAATATTTCATCTTTCATTTGAACACATAAAAATGTTTGTTTTGATCTGGCATTCATTCTTTATTTACAAGTCATTAGATAAGTTGACGTGTCAGTGTATTCGTTTACAATGATAAAAACCGAATATCGTGCAGGGATAAAATTTTTTGTTTTGGAAGGTTTATCAGCAACATAAATTCATACAAAAATGGTAAAAGTGTTTAAGGAATCTGTTCCTTCATTTCCAACTGTGCATCGATGGGTTTTAGAGTTTAAACGTGGTCGTTCAAGCGTTGACAATGAACCATGTAGGCTACGTCCAAAAAGTGCAACAATACCAGAAATCATTGAGCAAGTGTATAACATTGTTTGCGAAGATCCAGGTCTGACTAAGTGTGAAATTGCTGATATCATAGGCTTCTCGGACGAATGAGTACTTCATATTTTACATGAAGAATTACGTTTGAAAAAACTATTTGGAAAACTGGTGCCGCATTCTTTAACAATTCAACAAAAACTGAATCGAAAACGATTTTGTGGGGAGATTTATAACTATGGATGAGACTTGGATCTACCACCATGATCCTAAACTGAAACAAGAACGTTTACAGTGGACTGAAGGTGGTTGTTCAGCTCCAAAACAGGTGAAATCAGAACGATCGGCAAAAAAGGTCATGGCATCAGTTTTTTTTGGATGCAAAAGGGATTTTGTTGATTGATTATCTTAAAAAAGGTAAAGCAATTAATTCTGAAGATTATTGCAACCTTTTGGACCAGTTGGATAAACAAATTCGTGAAAACGACCCGCTTTACAGAAGAAAAAAATAATTTTTCATCAGGACAATGCACATGTTCACACGAATCATTTGACGATGGCTAAATTGAACGAATTAAAGTACGAATTGCTTGAACATCCACCGTACTCACCAGATTTAACTCCCCGCGATTACTATCTCTTCAGAAACCTGAAACAGTTTCTTCGTGGAAAGCGTTTGTCGTCGAATGAAGAAGCTATTGTAGCTGTGGAACAGTATTTTGCAGAGCTTCCGGAAAATTATTACAGAGATGGTATACAATTATTGGAGGATCATTGGAATAAGTGTATTGAAGTTGAGGGATATTATATTAAAACTAACTAACTAACTATATCTCAACAACGATCTTGTCAACACGAGCTATCAAACATAGCAAGACGAAAATTACAAATTAAAACGCCCAGGAATTCAGCAGACCCTTTATTTTAATATTATTATTGAAGGGCCATGTGGGCGTTCAGCCATCTCGCACTGCGACCTAAAAGATCTTTTGTACTTGAACCATGCTTATTAATTGTCTGTGCAGTCTATTTTAGTTGTCCGTCACTCTCGCTCCTAGATGTTAACTACAGCATATATGGACTTCTGCTAGAAAAACGGTAGCATTGGTAGACAAAGACTTCGAGACGGCATGAATATACTCCCGCATATTCATATCCCTGCCCCATCTTGATTTTACTCTTACGAGTTGCTGAAAGCGGAGTTGCGGAAAATGGCCTGTAGTCACCGAGATTTACTACAGGAAGGCTAAATAAAACTGGAGGGCGTCTGGTATCCAGAGTCCGCATACTTTGAACCGATTAACGCATCAGCCATTCATCCATCGACATATGCTATTCGTCCTTTGATTATGGTTTTTTGTCAAGGATTTCTCATTTAGCGTCATACTTTAGCCTGTGCCAAATGACCCCAGTTACCAGTGATTGCCACGAGGAGGCAGCACTTACACTTGCGAATTGCGATCAGGTTACCCCTTACACAATTGTACCCATAACGAAGCTACCTAATACATGACCAGAACAGGAGACGCGATGCGCACCATATTGGAAGGTCACGGAGCTTATAAAATAATGTTGGCCCGCCCCCCTTTCAATAGACGCCACATCACAAACGGATGACCCATAAAATTATAGAAGAGAAGTGTAAAAGATCAAATCAAACGAAAGAAGATTATGAAGAATACAGCTAGTTGAAGGAATGAAAAGCATTAGAAATATTGGCGCGATAAAAGTAAGAGACGGCTATTCGTTAGTTGAAGAAACAGGAGTACGCGCTGGCGAACTTATAACATAAGGTACGTTAACGTTTGGTTTTCTATTTAATTATTTTATTTCAAACAGGACACAGTCACACCAGCAGGATCATCGCCACAAGAATTATGTAGATTACCAGGACCTTCTCAACCAGGACCTTTTCAACCTGAGTCCATCTCAATCAGGACCTTGTCAGCCTGAGCCATCAGGCATAGCAAGACGATAATTACAAATTAAATCGGGCAGGAAGTCAGCAAGCGAACAGATTCAAATGTCAAAAAGGTGTCTTTTTGACAACTCTTTCTACTCTTCTGAGCGTATCATCGTTATTGTTACTTGAATATAATCAAAACAATTTTGCTTGTTTCGAAAACTAAAAATAACAATAGAAAAGATTTGAATTCAAATTTGAATGGATGCAATGCACGAGATAATTATTGTATTGTTTATAAATTTTGAGCTTTAGTTTAAGACGTATGTATATTATAAAAGCAACATTTTTTAAAGTTCATAAATACCTTACTTACCAAGAAGATATTTACTGGAGGTTGATTTTTCATTGAAATAGAATTACATATTTTATGAAAATGTTCGTAAAAAAAATAAGATAAAAGCTCATAATTCTAACAAACTAAAAATTTAAATGAAAACAGTCGTTTTACTTGATAGTTTCATAATACAATAAAATTGTGTGTGCCTTGTTTTAAGCTTAGTAAAAAATACAGTCGATATTGACGACTCTTATCAGAGCCTTCTAGAGTATAGAGCCATAATCTTAATGACGTATTTTTTAGAAGCTTTTTTAGTGGTATAACTTTTCACTGATTTCCATAGGAATCCATAGTAAAAATGGCGTTTTTTTAGCTTCAAGTTTTTCAATGAAAAAAGCATAAATATTATAAAATGTTTATATAAAAGTTTTCTACATATCTTTAATAACAATATACAAGAAGGCTATATTGGTATTAAATAAATATTAATTGCAGAAATATTAAAATTAAATTATTTCTAAAATATATTTTTCGAACTTTCATTGTGAAAAATACATCAAAGTTGGCTCTGACGAATTAAATTAATACTTGCCAAATTTATCTTTAGTTTTACTAGTGTACGTAAGATGTCTAAAATATTTCCAGAAAAATATGAAAAAAAAAATTATTTAATCACAAAATTATCACACGTTTCTACATTTTGTGAATTTAGTTTGCTTTCCCTCCAATTTTTGAACTTGAAATTTCCCCAGGTGGTAATTTTTGGTACGATTTTTCCAAATTTTCACGGCCATCACTGCCATCTATGTAATGTATATTGACTTGATGACCAAACGAATCGTAGTAAGCTTTTATTTTAATTTGACCAGAATGCTGTTGTTATGAAATTTTTCTTATATTTTGGTTTAAATAAATCAATTATTACAAGAAAATGAAAACGATTTACTTGAACGACATTCATAATATGTTGAAATTCAAACATTTATGAAAGTATTTCAGAAATCATAATTAAGAATTTGTAAAGTTTTCATTTAAAAATTTTTCTTAGGAAAAAAAGTGATTTCCCATATGTTTTGTGTGTTTTACTATGAAAAGTTTCGTTTTTTCCTCGTTTCTAATTCCCTTATAAAAGCTCAGATTTTTTGATTATGGCTCTATAAAATACAGGGTGCTCTGCTCTTATTTATACTGTAGGCTTTGATAATGCACACACTACTTTACAGTTAAAAGCTTTTTGAAGGTGGGTTTTGGAAAAACACAATTTGTACGTTTGTAATTTCAATATTAAAAAGCTTTCAGTTTAAATTTTATTTGCTTTCGTGAACATCATACTTTGAAAGTGCTTAATAATAGTAAAGTGAACAGATTACATCTGTTTTTATCAACAAAAAAAAAAAAGGTTGTTCAATGTAATAGTCAATATATGGCTTTTAATCTTTGTGTTCTACATAAAATTTGAAAGCCAAATTTTTTGTAGCCTAAAATTGATAAAATAACAAATTTGTATCTTGTTAAAAATATTAACTATATATTTCTACATGTATAACCATGCCAATGTACAGTGGGACTGGCTTACGCCATCCAACAGCTAAAAACAAAGTTAATTTGAATTTTTTTTTTTTTTTTTTTTTGAATTTAATCTGATCCAAAAACCAAACAAAACATCAAAAAAGCTAATAAATTTTATGTAAATCAAATTGACTTTTATCAAAAATTAAATCATAACACAACAAAATTTGTATTTTTTCGTGGCTTTATCGTATATGGTTGTATATATTCATAACCTCTCTTTAAACGATATTCAAAGGAGGTATATGTTGATATCCGCATCCATGTTACGATATTATACAAACTAGGATTTTTGTATATTTTTTGTTTATTCTGCTGCTGATATCATTCCATTACGTAGATTAAACTGAAATATGGATGAATATTAAACAAAAAAACAAACAAAAAAATATTTGGATTTTAAATGTGATATAAAATTTAGTTCAAAGTTTAATGTTTGAAACGAATATGTATGTATGTTATAAAATATTCCAGAATCGAGTGAAATATTTGTATACATATGTACATATAAAAGAAGAATATAAACAAACAACAACTAAAAATTAAATTCTATTGGTGATTTTGCCATTTTGATGATTTCCCCTAGTAGCAATTTTTAAAGCTGCGAGCAACAATGAGCTCTATTACAGTCCTAAAACTGATAAAATGAGCCAACGGCTCTACAAGATAAATATTTTATACTTGTAGCTTTACGCAAAATGTATGCTGCTCTAATTCATTGTTTCTTTATGGTTATAGCCCTTTTTGCTTGTAGAGCATTTAGTTTTATTAGTAATCTCCTCCTATATAGCCTGGTATGTCAAAGAATAAAATCTTTATAAAAGCCTAATTTTTCCTGTTTAAGAGCTGTTTTAAAGCAAGTTTAGAGTTTATTGTTTATTTATTAGTTTGCTGTAATATAACATAGCCTTACACTATTTTAGTGCTCATCGGTAAATTTGCAGTTAGTTGGCTTGAAGAAGGATTAGTTTAGTTAGTGCCATTATAAAGCATTTCTTTCATTTTGTTTTTTCTTAATTTTAATATGTCACATTTGTACGTATAATCATATCTTACCAAATACTACAGTGGCTAAAAAGTTTGCTAGCAGTTTTTAATTTTGTATAGAACTAACTGCTGTAATAAAAAACCGATTTCCTATGAAATTCGGCCAATACCTCTACTACAGAAAAATGTTTAAAATATAATGCTACTCGTTCTACAGAAACTTCAAACATAGGATAAAATTATTATCTTTTAGTAGATCCAGTATATATTAACAGTAACATAAGATCACCCATTTTTGACTGCGTCTCAATATGGTAGGGGTTGACCGTCTATAGCCAAGTTTCTAGTGGTCCATATTCCAACGCTGCAACTATGTAGAAACCACCAAATGTGTCTAACTGTCTAGTGCACCTCCACGTGGTAACACCCGGGCAACGATGTGATGCATCGGATAAATACTAGAGGCGAGTGCAGTACACTATAAACGAGCAATGATCGGAATAAATATGGAAACTAATACCCTAGGTGGTAAACGCGTTGCTCAGGTAAGTCCACGCTCATCGTGGGTCGGTCTTTTGGATTCTGATTGATTTATATGAATGTACAGCCAAGCTTATGAAGCAAGAAATCCCATGTTACTGATGTGATCATTAAACTTGTACACCAACTTTATAACACAAGTGAATGATTTCCTCACTGAACATACTTAAGCACCATTACAACAAGGAGAGCACAACCACACGCGACATCATATAAATGTGACAGCACCATGTCCACCCCTGGCCGGGTCCCACCGTGCACCCTTTCACACATAACAAAACCGAAGGATATGATAGGACAGTTAGAAGTGACAGAATCGGCCCGAATACAGACACCTAGGTATAGCCAATAGTTAGTAAATTGTTTGTAATTATATAGTAAAAATAATTAACACAGAATAATGCAATTTCTAAACTACAACTTATTCATTACTTGTTGATTCTGGAGGGTTGATTCAAGCTGAAGTTTAATTCTGAAACTACCAAGACATGTTGGTGAATAAATCAGCTCAATTTAGTGAAACAGAAAAGGATAATTCACATCCCTTCCGGAGGAGTAAGAAAGTATCGTATTCTCCGATAAGAGGCAGTAGTTCCTCCATTGGGGCCAACAGCCACAACAATCGTTCTACAAACGAAGAAAAGCTTCACAATGAATTGTGTAAAGCTAATAATGCATTAGTTAAAGCTAACAAAATAAACAAGCAACTGAATGGTACGAATAATGGTAGCAATTAGACAAAGAAGTTAACCAATTTGTAAACGGTATGCAGCAAGCAGCCTGGGAAAATATCGATGAAATTAAAAAAAAAATCATGGGAAACAACTACCCCATGGAAATTAGGGAACTCTTAGCATAAATAAGAAGAGCGAGAAGGGTATGGCAACAAACAAAGGCCCCCCCAAGATAAAACTCATTTGAACAATCTCACTCAACAATTAAGAAGAGAGATCAAAGAATTGAAAGATGAAACAATCTGATGAATTAATGATAACAGTACATTTTATTCTCTTTGCAAAGCAGAATAGCAGGTGAGAAATGGGCCGGAAATAATGAAGACAAATCTCGAGAATTTGCTGAATACCCCATGTCCAAACTCTTTGAGAAGCTTCTGGCAAAAGGTTAAATCCGATAATCGAGAGTAAAAACTTCATCCCAAATCATCAGTTCGGTTTTCTCAACCAACACTCAACAATTGATCAAGTACACAGACTAACCAGTATAATTGAGAAAACATTAGAGGCGAAAAAAGTCTGTTCAACAGTATTTGTAGACGTTGCACAAGCATTTGATGGAGTGTGGCATGGACTTAATTACTGGAATCTTACTTGAAAGATAGGTTCCTCAGTCAAGAAATAAATCAATGCAGGAGTTCCACAGGGCAGTGTTCCACAGGGCCGTTTTTATACCTACTATACACTTATGATCTTCCTACATTAGAAAACAATACAGTGACGACCAGTGATGGGAATTTGAACGTTGGTAATTATTTTCTACTAATTACCAACTTTTTAAAATTTTATATGGAGGTAAGTCAAAAATGTCGGTAGATGTTGGTAATGTTGGTAAGTGTTGGTAAACCGATTTTGCTTTGTTTAATATGTTGGTAAATAAAAAAATAAAAAAAAACAATACGATCTGTCAGTTACTGTCAGTTACAGTTTTCAAGTTATTTAACGTCTAAAAATCAAAGCAAGTGGATGTTTTTTTTGGTTTTATACGCCTTATACGATACCTGTTAACGTTGTACAATTTTCATTAAGTTCTATTTTTATTGTGTATTTTGGTTATTATTTTGTTGGATATTTTATGGAAATCTAGCTAAACGATTGAGACGACGAAATGAGTGTAAAAAATAAAATTAGAGGTAAACCATTTCATGATTATTGGGAAGAAGGTGAATACGAAAAAATAACGGTAGTTTACAGTGGACGGACAAGAGTAGCTGCACTTTGCAAATATTGTGCGTGTGTTTTAAAAAATACTACCAAATCGGGGCTAGAATCACACCGGTAAGTTCATATAAATATTACTTTTTACCGTTTATAGTGCATATGACCTAGATATGTTTATGTTTAAATTTTATTCCAATTTAATAGAAAATGTTGCAACAAATCGGCAAAAAAAACAAATGTTGTTAATTTAGATAACGATATCACTTCAGATTCAACCAGTAATTCGATATCAAATGAAAACATAGATTCTGATTCAACCAATTGTTCAATTTCAATCGAAGAATCTACATCAACTGAACCGGCGGCGCAAATGGAAACTGTGCAAAATCAAAATATTGATGAAAATATTATAACAACGGCTGAGATAATTTTTGTGGAAGATGATCAGTTTTCTACACAAGAATTATTTGACGCGTATATGAATAGAAACGTAAAATGATTTATATGAAATTTGCTATTCCTAAAATTAATACATTTATGTTTAAATAGGTCGAAGAAATCAGAGAATCACCATCTCTATATGTACAACCATCTTCATCTCACACGGTAGTCCAACTAACATCTACATTATCGGAGTCAACGCTTTCAACGCCATCACCTTCTGATAATCCCTGACCATCACCAGAATTAGTTGTTTCAAAGGGGGAGAAAAATAAAAATCACTTTCGAAGTCCAAAGGTTGTTAAAAAGCGAATGAAACAAAACCAGAACGCTGGAAACAAAATTGACAAGTACACGGATAGTGTAAGTGCCACCGAAAAAGAAGAGATTGATGATCTTGTGGCTAGATTTTTTTTCGGATGTGATATTCCTTTCTCAACGGTAGAGTCGGATAATTTCAAAAATTTAGTGAAGAAATTGCACCCAGCATATAAGCCACCTTGTCGAAAAACGTTAGCTTCATCTTTGCTGGAAAATGTTCATAGAATGATTTCAATGACCGATACCCAAAATTTAGGTAAAGAATCCGTACTTCTCATTGACGGATGGAAGAATTCCGCCGCAAATTCAAAAAATGTTGTGTGTATGCTACACACCAGTAATAATAAACGTGCATTTTTAGTGGCCTTTGATTTTACCAGCTTGTCGGAAAGTGGGGTGGAGTTAGCTAAGGTTGTAGAACAATGTATTACAATAGCAAGAACTAAATTTAAAACTGAAGTGTATTGTGTCGTTTCGGACAATGCCAGAAATATGGTGAAAATGGGCACATTGATTAATATTTGGTTCTCTAATTGCAATAGTCATACTGGCAATTTGTTAGCTAAAGACGTTGATAATAAAAGTGAGAATCTTTTATCTCAAATAACACCTATTCTAAAGGATTTCAAGCAGCCAAAACTGGAAAAATCTCTTATTGATCTTGGTGGCTCCAAGGTTTTATTACAGCCGAAACGCGATGGTGCAGTAGTCGAGATTGTTTCCAATCATTTATAGAAAATTTAAGTTTCATGAAACAATTAGCCGCAGTTGTAAAAAACCCGCAAACTAAAGTAAAATCTGAAAACAAAATAAAGCTGTTCGACGATAACCTAATCGCTAACGTAAAAAAGCAAATTAAAATACTAGATCCTATTTGTGCACTGATCAATACCTGTCAAAAAAGTGATTGTTCTCTTGGTGAAGCAGCAGAAGAATGGCTTAAATTGGAACTACCTAACCGATATGACGAACTTCTAGAAAAAAGGAAAAAGATGGCATTAACAACTTTGGCTATGGCTGCCAATAGAATTCATCCTTTATATCGTGGAAACCGCTTATCTAAGGATCAGCTAGCAGAAGTTGAAATATTTTTCCTCGATAATTTAGATGTAACCGGCTTAGAAGGCTATCAACGATTTATTAAGAGTGAAGGCATTTTTGATGTGCTGAATAAAAAAATAGGATTGCCAGGAATCACTTACTGGGAATTTGCAGCGCGTCATTTTCAAGATATTTCCTCTTTGGCTCTAAAATTATTAAGAATACCGTCTTCGTCCGCGCAACTGGAGCGACTATTTTCAAATTGGTCTTACATCCACTCTAACGTAAGAAATCGTCTGGGATTCGAGCGATCAAAAAAATTAACGAATGTATATTATTCTTTAAAAGTAGCTGATACTAATAAAACAGATGAACACTGACTGAATTAAATTTAAAATTTTGCATTTTTAATTTTTGTACCTGTAATTGAATATTAATCCACTAATTAGTAACCAAACAACTCCAACTGCATTGAGGTGAAAACAACCAACAAATATATTAACCAACATGTTGGTAATCTGTTGGTAAATACAAGAAAAAAAATAAATAACCAACAATGTTGGCCAACGGAAACCATCGTAGGTTGATAATTTTGTTGGTATATGATTGCCATCACTGGTGACGACATTTGCAGATGACACGGCTGTTGGCAAAAGCAACGTAGAATTAACCCAGAAGTTACAATCAGCTATAACTCAAATATATAAATAGACAAAAAGATGAAGAATAAAAATAAATGAAACTAAATCAGTTTACATCAACTTTACAAACGGACGATTCGAACATATTCTGATTACCATAAGTCGAGGAATAATACCGCATGCGGATACAGCTAAGTATCTCGGCATGACCATGGATGCTAAACTACGATGGAAAGCACACGTCAAGAAGAAAAATGAAGATTTTTTTTTTTTAATAATTTTCCAAAAAAAATTTTACATTTTAAAATAGGAAAATATTATAATATTTTATGAAAATTTAGTAATCAAAACAAGGATGGGAAGAGAAATAAACAATAACAATTATTACAACAATAATAATAATAATAATCGTAATAATAATATTAATGTTCTAATAATTTACAACAACATACAACTTATGTAGAACAACATACAACTGCAAGCATCATGAAAGTAACAATAAATCTAACAACAATAATTTAATCCAAATGATAAGTATCATACATATTCTCGATATATTCACTGAACAAGTTTTTTTTTCAAATATGATTTTAGCTCCGAAATTTTCTTATTTTTCATTTCATCACTCAAAATTGAACACCTTTATAAAAGATACTATTCTGAGTCGTACTGTATTTATAGTTAGGTTGGCGATAACTCAGAGAACTACGCGTAAGTTTTTTAGATACAGAAAGATTTGTTTGGAGTTCCTTATTATACCTAATTGTACGATGCCTTAATATAGTGATGTTATATTGATATTTAATTAGCAATGAGATAGGACGAATATTCGCGCTATAAAGAATTTTACTTTGAGTATGCTTTGGTAGATTTCTTAAAGATTTTAATCCTTTGTTTTGTAAGATTTGTAAATCTTTTAAATGAACTTCACTAGAAGAACCCCATACCGAATTAAATACATTAAATGACAATGAATATAACTGAAGTATAAGTTGTATTTTACTGAAGCAGGTATAATATTGACCAACACGCAGAAAAACTCCTATAATAGGAGAAATTTTATGTTTAATTTCATTAATGTGATTGGTCCAGGAAAGTTGAGAGTTAAGTAATAAAATCCCAAATAACGAACACAGTAAACACGTTTAATTGATTCGTTTCTGAACCCAATTTCTTCAAATATTAGTGATGGTTTCTGTTTAAGGTAGAATATGATAAAATTTGCTTTAGGAATACTCAATACTAGTTTGTTGCATTCAAGCCATTCGTTGATAATAGCCAAATCTCTCTCCATATCAATTTTAAGTTGCTCGTAAGAATTTGAACTATAAATGAGGGCGGCACTATCTGCAAATAGCTGAATTTTGCCTCTTAGATTTAAATTAAACACGTCGTTTACATAAATTAGAAAGAAGGTGGGGCCAAGAATAGATCCTTGAGGGACACCAACGGATGCATTCATTTCATATGATTCATGTGTACCAAAGCAAACTGTCTGCTTCCTATCAGTTAAATAACTTTTTAACAATTTTAAGGCAGTGCCAGAGATCCCAAAATTCATAAACTTATCAATCAATATATCATGATTCACACAATCGGTACCAGAATATGCATGCTGTGGCATATTTATTTTCAATAGACTCGTAAATACCTTCGACAAGATTTAGTACAGCCGAAGCAGTACTACAATTTTTGGTAAACGCAAACTGATTTCTTTGAATGAGGTTATTAAAGTCAAGATGGTCTACTAATATTATATGAATTATTCGTTACAATATTTTAGAGAGAGCTGGAAGAATAGAAATTGGTCGATAGTTATTGATTAACAAACTATCACCAGATTTCAGTATAGAAATAACACGAGTTATTTTAAGAAACGCTGGAAAGACACCTTCATTGATCGAAGAATTTAATTTTACTAGAAATGACGTAGATATAATATCAATCAAACTTTTAAGCATACTGCCTGTTATATCATCTTAACCGGGTGAGGCGGATAATTTCAGTTTATTTATAATGTTTCTAAATTCTTCAATAGTTACTGGTTCTATAGCTATCAGTGGCCTTATAATATGGCGTGGTTCAATAATGAAATATCCAGAAGTTGAGGAACTTGAGATTAATAGCCCAATTATTGTGGTAAAGAACTTATTAACACTAGAAGTACCAACCGGTCAAAATGACCGGTTTACATTTATTGAATTCATTTTTTTAAATTATTATGTTAGAATTGTTTCCGAAATTTTTGATGATTTTTAATATAATTACTTTATTCTCATTTCAAAAGTCATCACAAATTTCTAAAATAATTCTTACATAATAATAAAAAAAAAATGAATTCAATAAATGAAAATCCGTCATTTTGACAGTTCGGTAGTTCTAGTGTTAAACTCGTTCGCAATACGCGGAAATGACGACACTTTAACGTTAGTAGTAGTGGTTATTTTATTATCTTTAATTAAAGTAACAATAAAGTCATATAGTGAATTAAAATCTGGAATGGTAGATGACCAAATTTATCCTGGTTATTATTTACACACATTCTTGACATTCTTGTGGAGCTAAGATGGTTAGATATGAAATATCATTTAAATTTATTACACCATCTTCGGTAGTTTGTCCGGAAATGAAAATTTATTCTTGCGGTGATTATCGTCATATCGAACCATCTTAGCTCCACAAGAATGTCCCCAATATTTGCATAAGTCAAAAATGGACCATGGTCTATATTTTATTAGTAGTTTTATTTCCGGACAAACTACCGAAGATGGTTTAGTAAATTCAAACATTGGGCGTTAGCCGTTCAATTCAAACTTTGGGTGATTATCGTCATATCTAACCCTCATAGCTCCAAGAGAATGTCCCCAATATTTAAATAAGTCAAGAATGGACCATGGTCTATATCTTATTAGTAGTTTTATTTCCGGACAAACTACCGTAGATGGTTTAGTAAATTCAAACATTGGGCGTTAGCCGTTCAATTTAAACTTGCGGTAATTTTTGTCATATCTAACCCTCATAGCTCCAAGAGAATGTTCCCAATATTTGCCTAAGTCAAGAATGGACCATGGTCTATATTTTATTAGTAGTTTTATTTCCGGACAAACTACCTAAAATGGTTTAGTAAATTCAAATATTGAACGTTAGTCCTTCAATTTAAACTTTGGGTGATTTTTGTCATAAATAACCCTCCAAGAGAATGTCCCCAATATTTGCATAAGTCAAGAATGGACCATGGTCTATATTTTATTAGTAGTTTTATTTCCGGACAAACTACCGAAAATGGTTTAGTAAATTCAAATATTGAACGTTAGTCGTTCAATTTAAACTTTGATTGATTTTTGTCATATCTAACCCTCATAGCTCCAAGAGAATGTCCCCAATATTTGCATAAGTCAAGAATGGACCATGGTCTATATTTTATTAGCAGTTTTATTACCGGACAAGCCTCTGAAGATGGTTTAGTAAATTTAAATATTGAACGTTAACCGCTCAATTTAAACTTGGGCTGATTAGCGTCAGATCTAACCCTCTTAGCTCCAAGAGAATGTCCCCAATATTTGCATCAGTCAAGAATGGCCCATGATCTATATTTTGTAATTAGTTTCATTTCCGGACAAACTACCGAATATCGTTTAGTAAATTCAAATATTGAACGTTAGCCGTTCAATTTAGGCTTTGGGTGATTTTCGTCATATGTAACCCTTTTAGCTCCAAAAGAAGGTCTCCACTAATTGCAAAGTCAAGAATGGACCATGGTTTACAATATGTTTATAGTTTTATTTCCAGACATGGTTTTGCAGTTAATACGGTGTATAATTTAACAGAGTATTATTATCTCTGATTTATATTCAATTTTTCATTTGTGTGTTTCAATAAACCATTATTGATTACAATTAATTGATTGGTTTACTACTACACTAAAACATTTTTAAAATTTAGTAATGTTTTAGGAAATAATTCACTATCGTGAATTAGTACTAATATTATTGCATTGATTACTTTAACAATCAACGCATTGTCCTATTCAAGTGACAACCATTCTTTAATATTTTATTAAATGTTACTATCGTCATAGTAATTTTTCCGAATTATTTTTTAGAACTCTTTCCCATAATAAGCCGCTATTCCGTGGGCTCCTATATTTTATTGCAATGTCTCCTTACAATTTTTTTCCGTGTTGGTCTCGTACCAGCTTGCACCATCAAAATAAAACTGCATATATATTTTAGTATTTACAAATCACAAATATTAAATAAAGTTTTATTCAATCGAAACAATTTTACAAAATTGTTATAAGTAAAATCAAATGTCTATATTTGGTGTACATAATTCGTTTGTGTCGAAATTACTAATTTTGCACAATTAAATTCAAAAATCAAAAATTTTATAGAGCTTTATGCTCTATTTTAAACGTTACAGTTGCTCGTATTTACATAAGTACCTTATAGAGCGGAGATACGCTATAACAGCGATAAAAACTATACTTATCGAGCGAGGAGCGCTTCTAAAGCAAAATTTAGAGCTTGCGGCTTTATAAAGTAGTTCTAAGGGCGCTCATATCTAGAACAAAATTGTTACTTGGGATGTTACTGATGATGATGATGTTGAACAACCTTTAACAAAAATAATAATAATTATAATTAAATAACTACATACATAGTTATATAATACATAAACAATGTATGTAATGTTTATATAGATTGAGCTATGTAAAATATTTAATTTTTTTTTAACAACATTTTTGTGTGTTTCTGTTAAAAATATTTAACTCAGCTTACAAAAAATAAAATAAATAAATAAATAACAACAATATTACGTTCTTCATATAGCATAGTACATAAGTACAAACACGAGTCGAGAAGAAAATGTTTGTGCTACATTCGGAAAAAAATTTGTAACCCAAGGTTTAAATTTAAAATATTTTTTCATTTTGTATTTTATTTTCCTGAATTTTTGATAACAAAAAAAAATATTTACTTCTATACATACATGTATGTACAACTCTATACGTTAGTTAGATGTACGAGTTTATAAATTGGTGCTTTTTGTTCTAAAACGCTACGGGTTTTCCACATTAATTTATATTTCTTTGCTTGTTCCTCTTTAGACACCCACACCAACAAAAAATAAAAGCATGGCTCGAAAAGACAATCAAATTACATTATTTGTTACAAGTACATATATTCATGTATTTTATATATTAAACATACATATACTATGTATTACATATTATATATTTACGAAAAATATAACTTACAAGATTTTCGAGATTGTACCCGCCATTAAACAGTTTTTATGTGATGCTTAATTTTTGGTTGGTCGTTCTTTATGCAGAGGGAGCAAAAAAATATTTTTCATCCTAAAAAATACTTTCAGCGAAACAAAAAAAAAAAAAAAAACATAAAGTTACAGCCTAAGGGTTTCGTTTTTCAAATTGTTGGGGTACAAAAATATGATAAAATCGTAAACAAATTATAATGGTTTTGGTTGGGCATCAAATTGGAAAATCCGGGTTAAATCATTATCAAAACTGAAATTCTAGAAAACTAGGCGTGTCCTAATAGAGACAGACTATCAATTTCCAAGAGATTTCATTTTTCTAAAACACAATTTAGGTGTCGTTTAGGGTGACCAGACGTCCTGGTTTCCCTGGACAGGTTCTGGGTTTTCAAACTTCTACCAGGACCGGGAAAATGTTTTACATTGTACTCGTTTTTAGATAATATTCATTAAGGTTGCTAAACTTATTAGCGGGAATACAAATAGCCCTTTTGGACATAGGGGGAAGGTGAGTGAAAATTTTCCTTTATATTCAGTGGAGCAAAGAGAGGAACTAATTTCAATTATGTAACGCGTAGATTTTTTTAATTACATACATAGTGAGTAAGTATACCTAACGTAT
The DNA here is from genome assembly GCA_958295665.1 of Tipula vernalis. Classification (NCBI taxonomy): domain Eukaryota; kingdom Metazoa; phylum Arthropoda; class Insecta; order Diptera; family Tipulidae; genus Tipula; species Tipula vernalis. The sequence continues at coordinate 172,003,983 of OY282559.1, forward strand.
ATATTTTATTTAAGAAACGAAACCCCACCCCAAATGATACGATCCAAAAAATCGTTCAGGACATGATTTAATCAATTTTAGATTAGATACTATTTAGAGAATCAGTTTAATATCTCAGATATAAAATTTCAATAAAATACTACATTTGGTATTAGCGGTACAGTGGACAAAAAATTGCTTTTCGTGGACAAAAATCTTCCTCAATGTGAATTTTGAAGGGATCTGAATATTTTTTTTTTTAATTACTCTGGAAAGGGTAACCTCACCTCAAAAGAGACAAAGGATTACTATAAATTTTTATTATAGAAATGTAAATCAAAGTAATGTAATTCAAAGATCTATTCGAAATATTTAAACATACCAAACGACGCCGAAATACATTTTTTTAATGAAAATAACGTTACATGTTTGGTATTACAAAATATTACATAATAAAATGAGACTCACCTAAATTCATTTTCGTTCTTTAATTTGTGAATTTTTTATGATAAATTTAATTCTGTAATTTTTTAAACTCATTTGATAATTGTTGCACATTTAGGCTAGGATATTTCGAAATCCGGATTCAGCATACAAAATTAGGTCGAAAATTACTGACAACTATCAAAACGAAAGAACTTGCAATCTGAGTTACGCCTTAAACCGATAAAAATAAAATTTTTGGATTTTAGAAGCCTCATCAATAAGATCAAAAGTTATCTTTCTTAATAATTTTGTTAAAATCTATGTTTTTATTTACATTTCTGCCATTAATAATTTCCAAACAGTAATACTTTACGTTTTTTAAGGTTAGGTTACAGGTTAACGGAAAAGTAACAGCGACGTGCTGTAGCCTACCCTTTCCAGAGTGATACAAAAAAAAATTATTTAGATCCCTTAAAAGTTGAAGTGGAGACAGATTCTTGTCTTCAAAAAGACATATTTTGCTCACTGTGCGGCGGGGAAAATTATCTGGGTTGGCTGTGTGTGGAAACTCTGGGCCATAAATCGAATATTTTTACTTTTTATTAATTATTATTTATTTATCAGACAATCTGTAGACCATAAAGTCCAGTGTCGATTGCCTTATCAACAAAATATAATGAGATTAAATTACACTTAAAAGTGCCATACATAGAAAATTTATACATGAGTAATTGCGGAGAAATAATCTCAGACATGAGCTGAATTTATTATAGTTACATGCCTTCAATTCATTTGGCAAGTTATTGAATATTTTAGGTGCCAAAATTAAATAAGAATTTTTAAAGTAAATTTTTGAATGTATATAAGATTTTTCTTTCTCTATTGAATAAAAAATCTTTATAACTTTTAAAACAAATAAACGTTTAAGTGGAAAAATTTCCAAAAACCTGAAATAGCGGTCAATATTTTGTTAATTTTGGTTTTGTACTCCTTAATCTTTATGAAATGCTTTTGGGCAATTACCACTGGTAAAATCCTAGCGAAATAACTCCTCAACAGATCAAACCATACGAGTAAGGCAACCTCGACTCCACAAGCAAAAAATAAACAACGTTCAAAACACCAATAGGACAGACAAGAATCAGAATTTACATTTTACGAATTACCGATATCATATAATTGCAAAGATCCTCAATATGACACTTCCAATTCATGGTGCAATCTAGGTGAGCAAGATATTTAAAACTTTGAACACATTCAATTTGAAAACAATCTTCCATACAAATAGCTAGCTTTTAATTTAAATCATGATACATTATGTTCGGTTCGGCAATATTAAAACATTCAGTATATAAAACAAAAATTTAGTTCTCGAACTCAAGGACATGGAATGTGTGACGCACGATTTTCTCAATAAAATTAAATCGCTTTGTAATAGTTCAATGTTACTGTTTCTATGTGGTTTGTTGTACATAAAATAAACAAGGTTATGAGCAAAGGCAATTACTTCAGAATTAAACTTAGCAAAAAATATAGAATTGAAATAATTTAAAACCAGCAAGGACCCCAGAACGGACCCCTAGTTTTGAGTAATTTTAATTTAACTATTTTTGTTTGCCATCTCTTAATATGAAACTTGACTATTGACTATGAGGTTGGTAATATTGCCCTTCCCGGTTGAGTTAGAACATTTGAGAGAGGAAATAACTTCTAAAGTTTTAAGAGGGAAATTTTCATAGAAAACAAATGATGAATAATCTGATTTGCTGTAAATAAGTTTTTTTTTTAAATTATTCGCGTTATTAATATCAGTTTTTATCTCAGCGATTTCAAGGTTATTAGAAATTGAGTGATTCTCATCCACCACAATTTCTTCAATTTCTGTATGTTTCTTCCCTCTTGTTTATTTTTATTTTATTAATTGGGTAGCAAACAGGTTAAACCCAATAACATGCTACCATATTAACCAGCCGTGATTTTTTCATCACCCGCCGGGAATAGAACCCGGAACCTCCGGAACTTAAAGCAAGCATACTAACGACTGTGCCACCGAGGCGGTTAATAATCGATGAAGTAATTTCCAGCTCTATGTCACCTCTAGAAGCTTTATTCCCTGTCACCTCTAGCACTGTTAAATTTAGATTGATAGTATAATATTTTGGTAATATTCAACTCTTTATTAAAAGAATTACATACCACTTTGACATCATTTTTTAAAATTAAGGTATTCGGAAATTTGCCCAGTTTTTTAGATAGTTTATTTTTAAGTTTTACATTACGACATAAGCCTTTAGTCTAATGGTTTGATAATATATTCTTCATTTTTAGTACAACAACGGAAGTATTTTTATGCAAGTAGTATTTCAGTAAAATTAGATTTCGAAAATTTGTAATGTTACGTTTAGGTTTGTTCTTGACTTCGCAGTTCAAAATGCAAGAAGTTGGCACAATAAGAATAGCTGCCATATAATGATCGGTAAAATTAATATTTTTTACTAAAACCAAGTCTAAAGAAAAAGTGATTAATACAAGAAGAGGAAATATTTACAATTCTAGTCGGAATATCAATCAGAAACTTCAAGCCGTGAGAAGCCATCATAAACATATAGTCGTTGTAACATGTTTGATTAAGAATATTGACGAAAAGGCACAAAAGGCAATTAAGATGGCCATAAAATTAGAAACAATGATAAATCAGAATACTACCGTCTGAAAAATTTCAGTCAAAAAACGAAAGGCGTTTCATTCATAAAATTTCCCATACAAATATTATAAAAACAGAGTTTCACGTTTAAAAAGGAACCTCTGTCGAAAAAAAATGTGTTTCGGTCAGAAAACAGTTTGATTGAAATGCCTTTTGTGTATTTCAAATGAACAGCCTTCTTTAAAGGTAGTTCAGTCACAAATTTTTCGACTAGAGTAGCTTTTGGTAGGTTTATTTCCATTCCCAGAAATTATGGAAAAGGAAGACTTCTTTTTAATATTAGCCTGAAAATCTGTATTTTCCAGAAAATTTCAACTATAACATAAATATCACTTTTTACAACAATTTTGCCTGGAACTTCTTTTTAATCGTTTGACAGAATCTCATTTTCAAAAGGAATTTCAGTTAAAAATCCAAAAAGAATCCCAATCAAAAAAGTTTTGACTTGAATCTTAATTCAGTTTATGATTGAAATACCTTCTGAAACGGCATTTCAGACCAAAAAATATTTTGACTGAGTTGCCTTCTAATTTTTAACAGAAACCCCCTTCTTTTTTGACTGAACTGGTTTTGATTGGAGCCCCGGAGCCAATGTACCGGTCTACGAAGGCATTTCAGTGTAAAAAAAAAACCAACCAAAAGGTATTTCAGTCCAAAAGTTTGTAACTGAAGTACCTTTCAAGAAATTTGTTCCGTTCAAATATACAAAGACATTTTCTGGCCGAAACACCTTTTTTGGACTAAAGTTTCTTTGTTAACGGAATTTTAGTTATAATATTTGTAAGGGAAACTTTTTGATTCAAACTTCTTTCGTTTTTTGATTAATATGTTTTTGAGTATTTTCCTGGAGAACAATCTTTGGTGGAATTCCTTTTCAGGGGCCCTATTCTCGAATTCCACATCTATTTTCCTGTCAAAATTCATCAAAACGCTCGGAAATTGTAATTTGTATATAAAACACATACGGCATGGAGATTTTCCTATATGTGGAATTTCTTCCACCTGCTAATACCCATTCGGAAATATTCCCTTAGTACCGTAAAAATTCAATTTTTATGAATTTTGACAGATATCCACATATGGAAAATAGATGTGGAATTCGAGAATAGGGTCCCAGTTATTTAAATCTCATTTTCAAAAGGTATTTCAGTCACAAATGTTCCAGTTAAAAAAGTTTTGATTTGAATGAAATGTTTAGTTTTTTGATTGATCTTTCTTTTGAAAAGACATTTCAGTCTAAAACAATTTTGACTGAGGTACCTTTTAATATTTCACTGTTGAGTTTTGTTTTGCTAGTTGTTGTTAGCTCGGAGTAATTGTGTTACGTCTATATAATGTGTAGAACAAGAATTATTAAAAGTTGATTTGGCTATAAATAACGAAAAACTAAACCTATAAACTTAACTTTTTAATTCACCGGTAAGGCATTTTTTTTAAATTTAAATGTCGATTTTAATAGTTCGATGGTATATATTTAATTAAAAATCGGTTAGAATAAGAGCTGTCTTAGTATGGAAACATTGCAAGTGAAATGCAGCAACGCGAGCAAGAATTTACAACTGAGAAGCAGATTCAACGAAGATAGTTTATGGCGCCATTAAAACCCATAAAGGTACTGGGGATTTCGAAAACGAACCCGGAAAATGACGAGCTCAAAAAACAACAAAAATGTAAGATATGATTAAGAGGGATCCTTTTTTGCCGCTAGGACAATAAATAAATATATAAAACCACATCAAACTGAGCAAAGTTTTTTGTTCGGATATTTTAATTGAAGTCGTCTACCTGAATCTGCACGGGTAGATTATAAGCAAAAAGCGAATAGATTCCAAACAAAATTTAAAACGACCCATAAATATCGCAAGACATCACCTACACAAATTGTTGGCGATTTTTCAATTTTTTTTTAAAGTAGTAATTAAAAAATTGAAAAAGAGCGAAGCGTTGGAAATATGTACTTATTTATAAAGAATGTATTTGCATAATAATATCACTTCTACAGACAATAGTTTCAAGTTATATATGTCATTCAATTGAAAACTTAAATTGCTGTATTCTAACATCATATGGATTTACGAGCCAGATAATCACATCTTAATGTGCGGCAAAGAGTATAAAATATGAGAAATTTAACACCGAGCAGAGCTTTCGACCAATAAGAGCGAAATTATAACCGTTAAATATGATAAACAAGTTATTTCTATAGTAGGGCAGATAAATCGATCACCACCTCGAATATTTGTAACGAATCGCACTTTTCTCACTTTATTGCCTGCCTTGTAGTTGTATATACGAAGAGAAAGAAAAATTGCTACATGTGCTTCGTGTACTATAATTAAGAACAAGTTTGGAAGGTAAACATGCAAATTTGGAATGTTTAATTAACGTAATGTTAAAATAGGGGAAAAGAACCGCTAAACCTGGAAATTACTTGTGGTATAAAGAACAAAAAATGGGACAGTACTGATATGATCGCCACGAGATATGATAAATATCAGTTAAAAAAAAAAAATTAATCGAAAACAAAAAAAAAAAAAAATCAAGAATATCCATAAAGTTCGTTTTTTCTTGTTGAATAGTTTATAAGTTTAAAAATAAAAATAAAAGATAAACATATAAAAAATAGGAAATATTTGTGACAATTTTATGTGCGGTTAAAGTTATATGTTATAATTGATAAAAAGAAAAAAATTATTAAGGACCGCTTATTTAAGTGTGATCCAACAGTGTAATTAAAATCTTTTGTAACAAAAAAAATATTGAGGTGTGGCCAACACACGACTTTCTTTTACGAACAGAGAATTTTGAGAAATTTTATTTTTTACTTATTTTTTTTTTTTTTAATTTTTAAATTTTTAAATTTTTTTTTTTAAGTTTTTATTTTTTATTTTTATTTGTTTTTAATTTTTGGAAACATTTTGGATAAAGTAGTTTTTTGTAAACCCTATACTTTTTAAGATATTTGCAAAATAAATTTTCTGGACCAAGGGAGTGGCCACTTCCGGTTAGCCGATTTGGAGTAAAATTCACTGGGACCTCCCAATTTATCAAAAAAGCTTAAATCTGAAGTTTCAGTTCGATTGGCTAAACCATCTGGGCTGTAGAGAGGACACAGACAGACTGACAGACTGACAGACGGACAGATGGACAGACTGACGGACAGACAGACAGACACCATTTCGAAACCCACTTTTTCGGACTCAGGGGACCTCAAAACAAATAAATCTCTAAAAATCTCAAAGTCCAAAATTTTCATGATTACTATACTTTATTTTACTAGAGTAAAAGAAAGTAAAAGCAAATAAAATTTACGAGTATATACATATGTAAAAATTCGAGTGGAAAGCTAAGTTTTGAGTATTTTTTTCTCCGCTGTGTTTTTTTTTTGCTGTTGATAACATTTACTTTTGTGGAGTGAATCGGTGAAACTGGTAATCTAACAAAAGCCATAGCAAGCGGTTACACCTAAAGTTTCGTCACATAATAATTCGAGACAAGCAGTTAAAAAACCAAAGCTAATATTTCAAGTGTACCTATATACCTACAATACAACAGTGATTGTACATACGTGAAATAAAAGCGAAGCGAGGCTAAGTGAATATCAAACCGTATTTTATCTACAAAAAGAGGAAAAACAAGTGAGTCGATCAATTGGAGAAAACAGCGTTAGCAGATGAAGCAAGGGCAAGAATGAAGATCATCATCATCATTGTAAGCCGGTGACGTAATTTTTATTGATTGTTTTTTTTTGGTATTTATATTATTATTATCAATATTTAATTAGTATTAGGCACAAACAAAAAGGTCACGTAAATTATTTTTTTTTGTGAATGAATATTTTTGTTTTTAAATTTTGGTTCTGGTTGGAGTTATAGTTGGGGAAAGAATTTTATTTGTTGTTATCCGTGTATAGTGGATTTTTTTCCCCTTTATTTTCGAGTAGTTTACTAAAAGTAATTTGAGTATAAGTGATGTATTTTTACTAAAAATTTCGGGATGATGGGATGATTGAGTGGGAGCGTGCCCTTAGGATGCTACAATCAACTAGTGTTTTTTTTTTCGAAGTTATTTTAAGTCCAGCTTCTTGCACACTTTACCATAAACTATAAAAAATTTAGGCTAGAGCTGCTGATTTTGCAAAGCTCGAGCTTCCGATCTTTTTAGAGTACAAGCGTTTTTGATCCCAAAATATTAATTTTTTAACGTAAATTATCTCTATTTATTAAGAAAATTCTCTTTATCTCTTGAATGGTAAGAGTTAGAAACTTTTTAACAATACTTTCTAATAGTTACTTGGGTAGGAGGAATCCGAATCTCAAATATATCAATTTTCCAAATTCGAAAAAAAATGCTACACACGGACACACTTTTCGAATTCATAGACGTACTTTTTCAAAGTTCGTCGAAAATAAAAAGATCGAGTATTTCAAGTAAAAATATCGAGATTTTAACTCTGCAATTACCCCCAAAAGCTGGATCTATTCGGCTCGAGCTAGCTCGAGCCAGCAGCTCTACCCAGAACATTTAAAGCTTATCCCCTTGGTGTGGTTTATTCCCGACTATTAGCGCCGCACAATCCAAAGTAATAATTTGCGCATACCACTGTTTTGTTTAAAACTCGTTTCCTTTTACTGACCTTCAGGTGGAGTCGTCTTCTATTCTTGTAAATTGTAAAATATTGCAAACATTTATTTGTATTACGAAATAACGAGTTACTACTATGATAAAAAAGTATTAAGACTTTTCAATTTAAATCGCGCAGGTTTATCCAAACGAGTAGTTTGGTAGCATCCTACCAATATCTTTAGTAGTTTATGAGATATGCTTGTTTATTTTCATCTAAAAAAGTGCAGCTTTCGATTTTAAAATGAATTCAGCAAAGAAGTTTTATTAAATTTGGATTCCAAAATGGAATTCCGGCTTCAAAAACGTTGGAAATGTTGGAAACGGCTTTTGGTGACAACGTACCGTCCAGAGCGAGTGTGAGTTGATTAATACATATACATAAGTTGTTTAAAGAAGACAGGGAATGCGTCCTTGCCGTTAGAGATTTGGTGCTCAAAAAACGTTGATTGACAATTAGAGATCTTGTTGATATCACGCAAATATCGTTCAGGTCAGAATTTTGGGCAGACAACTCTTGGTTTTTGCATCACGATAATAAGCCGTCTCACACTGCATTGGTTGTACGTGACTATTTAACCAAAAATTCGACCCATATTATTCCATAACTGCCAAATTCACCTGATTTAGCTGAAACTCAAAAAACCGCTCCGCGAACATCGCTTTTACTCGATTGATGAGATACAAGCCGAATCGAAGAATGATTTGAAGGCCATTCCGAAAATCGACTGTAACAATTGTTTCGAAGACTGGAGCAAACGTTGGCATACGTGTATTCTATCCGAAGGTGATTAGTTTAAAGGGTTGAAAAAAAATTGAAAGAATAATAAGCCGTTTGTGTTTTATTTAAGAAGTCTTGCTATCATTTGATCACAGTGTTATGTTTACATTTTGACATAAGAAATGTACGTACGAACTTAATTAAATCCATTACCAGCATAAAAACCAAAGGCCCAACTAGTATTAGAGAACAGAATATTGCATATTTTGTGTCTGTCATCGGATACCAATTTATTTACCATCTTACTTAGTATTAATTTAAAGTGGCAAAACAATAAAATGTTGGTCTACAAAACTATTGTATGTACCAAAATAAAATTTTCCAGTCATTGTTGTAAATAAATTCCTAATTTAGATTTTTTTCACTCTCATTTGTCTTCCTATATACTATTGTATAACAAAATGTCCTTTATCTTAGTTATATGTATGTAATATTAATCCCAAACTATGAAGCGTTAACAAAGTTCATTATAAGGATCAAAAAAATTTTAACACATTTCATAATTATCATTCCATTTATCCTTATACGAAAGAAAATACAAAACAAAAAATCGAGATGATAAATGAAGAAATATTTCTTTTTATACTTCATTTCGGTATTTTAATATAATTTGAGTTCCGTTCGCATATCCTTCGACATATTTAAATAACGATCCTTTTTTTTTGTGTTGTCTAAAGTAAAATAAAAAAAAAAAAAAACTATAATTTTTGAACCCTTTAAAAAAAACATTAGATAATTATACACAAATGAAAAATTAAATATAATCAACATCATATATTAACAAACTAGGATGAAATATAAAAAATACTCAAGGCAGACCCGAATTTTTTATTCCACAAATAGCTCTCTAAACGGATACATCGTAATGTGGATATACCCGTATGTATGTAACTATACGTACGTAAAATGTTTCGTTAAATAATCTTAATGTTTTCTTTATCTTTCGTATAAATGAAAGAAAGGATTTTGGTTTTTTGTGAACCAATATGAAAAAATATCCTTTTCATTTAATTTTTCTTTTTTTTTTTTTATTCTTACGGAAAGCGAAATTATTTATTATATAAGGATGTAATATTTTGTTTCAAAATAAATCCTTTTACAAAAAAAAATATATAAAAGGATATTTTTTTGTTGTATTTATATTATATTAAGAAATAAAAGTAATCGTAATAAATTGTGCTATAAAAACTATGTACTATTTATGTTTAATTATAAAAAAAATAAAACAAAAACAAAAATGTTTTCGTATACTTGATTGCGGGAAAATATGTATGTATAAATTATATGTTATAAAAAGTACGTAAACATAAAATAAAAATTATGTCTTGTATGTACAAGAACATTACTACTCGAGTACTCGACATAATAAACTCGTATATAAAATATATATGAATTTGATATAATTAAAAACATATCAATTTACATAATTATGATAATATGATTATTTGTATGTACAAAATGTAGGCATTTCCCATTTATGTTAAATTGGATGAATGAGTGTTAAGTTGAGTTTTTTTGTTTTGTTGTTGTTGTATAATTCACGCTATGGGTATTAATTTTTTAATCGCGTGATGAACGCTACATACATTATATGAAATGATATTACGATTATGTATTCTCTCTAAAAATGTATACATATTTATAATTTTGTACAACACTCTAAAGATTTTTTTTCTTTTATTATTATTGGTGTTATGTTTTATTGTTTGGAGGTGGTGTTCCTGAAACAGCGGAAATGTTTCAAGTATAAATTAATGATCCCAATGAAAGTGCTTGACTTATATACATTACAGTTATGTAGAACACGATTTGTAATTCATAATTTTGATAGATCGACTGAACAATATATATATATATATATATATATATATATATATATATATATATATATATATATATATATATATATATATATATACTAGTGGCCTGTGGCCCCTACGGGGCCGAATCTACGGCAAATTTAGTTCGCTAAATGGTACCAGTTTTGTATATTTGTTGTTTGCTACTATTATGTAATTAAACAATTCATTTATTTTAGTTTAATATATTTTTTATTATAAAAGTATAACCAAAACGAATACTTCTAGCAAACGTTTAACTGCCGGTCCTAGGCCTTATATTTGTAAAATTATGTCATTTTATTTGTCAGAATACATAATGTACATATTATTTTATAAAAGTATTTCTTTATAAACAATATTTTTCGTATAAACGCCGTCTTCATCTTATCCTTGATCACTCGTTTTATTTATGACTACCTTTATATCAGTGGGGGCCCTCGCACGACTAAAAGCCACATATAGCTGCCCGTGAGTAAATACTGGTTTAGGTAGGTAGATACCGATGTTTTGAAACGTCTGGCCCTGCGCTTTGTTTATTGTGATAGCAAATGCGAGTCTTAATGGCAATTGCAATCTTGATATTGTAAATGGCATATTTGGATCAGTTGTTATCAGCTTTATTCTTGGCATAAAAACAATATTACCTTTTCCTACACCTGTAATAACTTCTAGTTTTACAGATTTATCAAATAATTGAATCACCACCATACGGACACCATTGACTAAACCTGATCCTAGGTTCATATTCCTGATAAGCATAACTATTGCACCAACTTTCAAGATTAGTTTGTGTGGTGGCATTCCAGAAGGTGTAATAGAATTAATATACTCTAATGGTATGTTTAATGTTTCCGAAGGATCCGTTGTGATGATCGAATCGACACTGCAATACTCCTTGGAAACTCCGGCAATTAAATTTAGCACCTCTTTGTTGATCTGGTAGCAATTATCGTTTAACGGGCAAACAATTGCTCTCACTGAATACTGCTCTATATTAAGGGGATCCAAAGAATCACCAAAAATATGGTGAACAATTGAGTTTTGTTCGCATATAAAACTGGTGGGAATCTCAATCATGTTTTGTCCATGATCACATTGCAGTGTTCCATTTCCCAATTGAAGCAACCACTTGGCAAATTCTCGTTCATTGGCATCAGCACGCATATTTTTACTTAAATAAAGTTTGATGAGGGAATTCCAAATTCTGCTTGTCTGAATACACGATTCGAGGATTTGAACTTTACTTGCCAATGGCACTACTGGTAAGACTTGTCTGAAATCTCCACTGAAAAGTATTACTTTTCCACCCATTGGAACGTTAGCTAATAACGCGTCCTCACACTTCATAATATCACGAAGTAGGCGATCTATACAGTCCACTGCTGCTGCTGGTATCATCGATGCCTCATCAATTAAAATAACTGATGCTTTACGTAACGCTGTAGCTCTATTTGATGTTGGTTTTATCGAAGAAACGGACGAAGATATTACCGGTACAGGGAGACCGAATAAACGATGTAGTGTCGTTCTGCCATCTAATAGTAATGCCGCTATTCCAGTCCAGGCAGCTGCCAGAGCTATGTCACCTCGCCCCCTAACTATACTCAAAATACATGAATAAACGAACGTCTTACCACATCCACCAGGAGCTTCCAAGAAGAACAAATTAGCTTCGGCATGACCTGAGGTTGCGTCCAGAATCCGATTTACTACATTTTTTTGATCATTATTTAAATGATCATAGATATCAGCACCTCGAACAGTCTCTTCAATTTGGTTATATGCAGGCTCAATAGATCGTAACATACTCGGTATTGGTAGACCGATCCCGCCGCAGTCTAAACCATTAGCTCTTAGAATTTGATCGATTTGCTGTAATGCTGCATTTTCAGAAGCAGATTCGTCAACTTCAACCATATCTTCTGTCATATAAGCTTTGAATGCCATCCACAATTGATTTGGTGATGTTGGTTGGCAAAAACAACAAATATAAGAAAACAGTTCCCGCAGTTGTCGTGGCATATGCGTGCTCTGCATTTCTTCCAAACAGTTGTGCCACTCGGAATCGTCCTCAAGTAGACCTCGTGAAAGGGCCGCTTCTTTGAAGGATTCCACGGTTACCCCATTGTAGGAGCGCAAGTCAGCAAAACATTTAGCCCCTTTTACATGAAGTAGTAACATGCGTATATAAAATCGAGTATGATCATTTGGCGCGACCCCGTATATTCTTCCAATCACTTTGCTAATACCTCTTTGGCGTGGCATCCATTTATTGTTTGTAAATTTGTAATGTTGCGGGATGTCATTATACAAATATTGGTTAGCATTTTGATCACGCATGTTTAAATCAAACCATGCTGTTAATGTTGTACGCTTTGAATTTGACACTTCAAGTGCATTTTGTTCACCCCCTTCTCTAAAATACACATTCTGGAAGCCATCGTCATGGACTGCTAAACGAACTATTGTATGTGATCGGTCATGCATTTCGTTCGCATGAAGACGCCAAATACACTCGTGTGAGCTAACATATCGCATGTTTGCATATGTTATAATTTCATCATATCCTAGTTGATGGCCCTCATTGACGCATCTAACGAATTCCATACTTGCCGAGTCATAGCCTTTATATACATATTTAAAAAGGTATTTCACCGAGCGGACACTGGAACAAATTTCCACATTTATGTGAGCGTTGTATTTCAACAGTAGAAACGGATTATAAGAAATGACATCACGATTATCAATTTGATGAACTCCTTTTTGTGCAATTATTCCATTATTACGCCTGCGATACTTTGGATATCCGTTATTATTTTCAATCGTTTCTTTCAAAAATTCCTTCGGGAATTTTTTTGTGAATTTCCCATTATTCATGCATGGAGCATTTAGATTACGAACACCACATGGCCCATGGATCATAAATGAAACAACAGTACTATAAAGCCTTGGAAAGCGTACCGGATCAGGTATTTCAGCACAAACACATATATCAATATCAGCTGGTTCTTGAAATTTGGAGTCTTTATCAAGTATCAGAAGCATATGGCAGTGTGGTAATCCACGCTTTTGAAATTCTATAACGTACACATGGGCGACAACAATTCCCAGGACGCTATTTTTTAAAATATCTGTTTTCAACTCGTTTAGCTTGCAGTGAAATACCCGGGATACAATGTCAGGACGATCAGTAGGCTTTTCATTTTCCCCCAGCTCTGAAGTTATTTCTGGCCAATTCGGATTACACGTTATCGTTAAGAAAATGTCTGGTTTTCCGAATTTCCTGACTATCGCCATTGCATCTTGATATCGTAGAGCCATATTACGTGCACTACCCTCAAAAGAAGACGGTAAAACCACAATTTTTGCCGCAGCAAGGTTTTGTAACTGCGCATGCTGCAGAACAAAATCCTGTAGTCCTCTATAATGTTCAACGCGAAGATCCGACTGATGCTGTCGAATATAATTCAATCTTTCACCTTCAACTCTAACATATACAAATCGACGATATACTGTTGAAATAGATTTTTTGATTGGTGAATGTGTGAAAATCCTTGGCGTATAGCAAGTCGGTAGCATGCAAATTGCAACATAGTCATACGTTGACGATTTTTTTGGCGACGTGGACCATTATGAGTCATTTGAGGGTCCCATCCTGGATCACCATACGGATATAGCAGTGGATACAGCATAGGATCGCAGTGAAGACTTAAAACAGGCAACACTTTCGGACCACTTTGCCGGTGGTGAATAACGACATAACGATGACCTGGAGGTTCTCCATCAACAGAATTAAATACTCCGGCGATCTCATTTGCGCTGGGTCTATTAAATCTCCGCATATCCATTGAAATATTATCAATAAACCGAAGCTCTAGGTTGTGTGCCTCTTCTTCTTGTTCGATCCTTTCAGCTGCAATCTTGTAAGCTTGAACGTACGGATTGTTAGCAAGAATATCAGTCAAGCTTGCAAATATTAATCGTTGTAATCCTTTATTTTCTTTACGATTCATACATAAGTCAGTAGCAACCGACGATTCAATAAAATAAAGCTGGCCATAAGAAGCGCTTTCTCCATTAGGTGGCAACAAATCCGAAATGTAACGGTAAATCTGTCCTTGTATTTTAAAACAGTATGGACCATTGCCTGGAATTTCTTTTTTTGTAGCTGATAGGGAGGCAAATACCATTGCACTATTATATTTCCGAATGTGTTTGATAAAATTCGTACTATTTAGAGTTAAGTCTCTCAACTGCGGATGTATCTGTAGTTCTGGGAGAGATATAAGAGCGTTATGACAACATGAACTAAAATGACCATTAGTTGCCTCTTTAACAAAATGTAAAGCTTTACAATGCACACATTCAATATTCATTGCACCCAAGTTATTTTCTAGTATTGTAGATTCATCCAACAAATCTTCCCTGAACGACATGTTGGCCCTTATTTTAAGATTGCGGCGATAATCATTAACTCGCATCCTATGGAACTGCATTTGCTCGTTCACATTCCGAATAACACGCCCCCTTTTGGCTGATCTTCCTCGACGAACGGTACTCATTTTAAAACTATTAAATATTCCTTTTCAGGTGTTTATTGTCGCACTTTCTTAATAACACAATGAATTCACACAATTAGATTGAAAAAATGACAATTAAAACTTTTTCAAAACAAAATTAAAACAAAAGTATAATATTTATGTATTAAAAACCCATATATAAAAAAATAACAAAAAACTTACAAAAAATGGACTATTCGGAAAAATAGGGAGATCCGCTTACTGATTGCATTCGGATGGTTTTTCCAAAAACAACGAAAAGTAAACAATTTGGAGGAAAATTTTTATTTTTGCAACAACCTTGAGATTAATATCTATCGAATGAGATATATTCGATGGTTGTAGGAGGCGATTTAATAGTCTAATTTTCATGTACACTTCGCAATTATATATATATATATATATATATATATATATATATATATATATATATACATATATATATATATATATATATATATATATATATATATATATATATATATATATATCGATCATTCCAAGAAAAAACATGGTAACTCGAGAATATGAGTTTTTCGGGAAACTAGCTTTACTAAAACGTTCCATATCTTTGTTGATTTCTTATTAATTGAGCCAAAACGTGGTAATTGCATGTTAAATGTACTGGTTAAAAGTTACTTTATCCCAATTTTGGTTCATTACATGAAATTTTAAAAAGTTACTTTATCCCAATTTTGGGGATCTGTTTGAGTTACAATTATTCAAATTTATCAAATCAGATTGTGTAATGTGGTCCTTGTATTGTATCTCTATTTATAATGTTTTAGATAAAAGAAATTCGGTTTTAAATATGTGGTAACATTAATTCCTCCGTAAATACAATATTATAAAAAGATACAATAACATGATCGATATTGTAACTTTTCCTCATTTTGTCTAAATATTTTACCAACACTTAATTTAAAAGTAATAAACACGCGCTCTCTCCCAAATACAGCAGATACAGATATTGACATTGATACAGGTACCGACACAAATCCAGCCACACAACAGACGCACACAGACACTTAACAATAAACAAATGAAAATAAAACGAAATCAAACAAAATTTACATATTTTTATTAATTTATTTATTTAATTAAACATAATATTAAGCAATATTACTCATCTTCGGAGTCCAACTTATACGCTTGGTTTTGTCTTTGACTTCCGGTATGCTTTAAATTTCGATAAAATTCGTGATATACATTTGGTATTATATTCGTATTGCAGAGACTTACAGGGTCATTATACTTATCGTCTGATGAAAGTAAATTTCCCTCGTACTTAGTGGGAAGTAATTCAGGAGGTTCAACCATTTTCTTTTGTCTTCCTCTTTTCTTTTTACTAGAATTTGGCCTGGTTTGTATAAAGATATATTGACTTTAATTCATCACACCAATCGCATCGGTACTCCATTTTATTAGGTTCATTCGCGTTGAATGAAATGTCCTTCACTTTTGAAATCATAAATTTCTCATCATCTGCATTTTTAAGCCAATTAGTTTGTTTGGCAAATGAACTGATATCGAGAAAATCAGCAAAATTCATTTCAATTACATTATAGTTTCGATTTCTGGCACACTGCATTAAAATCGACCATTGCGAAGGAACAAAAATTGTTTTTCCTTTGCTATTCTAGAAAGTAAATAAATTTTTATTTCGGTTTTGAGCAGCGCAATTGTCTGACCAAAAAATATTTTTTTGTATACCTATTAATTTTAAAACATTATTCAATGATTATTTAAAAATCTTAACTATTATTAAGCAAATTAATATTATATTTACCCTGATTGCATTTCATTTCTATAAATTTTTTAACGCAACTTAAAACTTCTGTTGATTCTTACCACCCACGAGTTTTATCCCAAGTAAAGCAGTAGCAATCCTGCGATCCAACGTCAAAAATTGAGAAGTTATAAACGTTTAATCTTCGTTTAAAATATATTATGCTTGCGTCTCCTTGAGGGGTGTTTAATATTTTTTTGAAAATCCATAACCGCACACACCAATGTTCTCGAGTGTTCGATAGCATTCATTTTGTCATTATTTTTTACTTGACGGGATTTTTCTTTATTATAAATATGGAAATTAAAGGATTCGTACTTGTCAGATTTCTCGGTTTCACTGAGACTCTTATAGATAAAACATCTGTCGCATTGATCTTTTTTAGGTAAATAAAATCCAATATTAAAATAGTTGGTGAATACGTCCCTATATTGCCTTTCACTTGCAATATTTTGGATATTATAATTTTTTGTGTTGTACCAATCAACATAAAGTTTATACATTTTAGAAATGTTTAAGTCGCCCTCAATAAACGATTTCGTTGTATTTTTCCTTGTATAGTGAGATTCTACAAAAGGAGATTGATTTATATGTTCTTTAATTTTTTCTATCTTCGTTTGCGATTCTTCATTATTTCGATTTCTTCGTCCTCTTTGATCAATCTGTATGAACCCGCCAGCACTAATAAATTTTTTACAGGGGGTTTCTATAGTTTGGTGTGGTATTCCAAATGTGTCAAACAAACTCGTACTTCAGTAACACCATCAATGTGTAAAAAGTATTGTCGACTAAATTTTCTCAGACTGTCGTTTAAAACCGTCCGTGTTTTTGGTTCGGTTATTTTAATGAATTTAGTGAGATATTCCCACTGTCTTGATAGAGAGGCCATATTTCAATAATTTTTAAAAAGGTTGATTCTTTCATCAAAAGAAATTTTGCTTGCACATTTTAAAATGCATTTTTCCGAACACCCTCTACCCATTGATTTCGCTTAATGCAATCTTCCTTTACAATCGGTATATTGCTGCCCAGATTGTTTGTTGGTTTTTGCTAGATTTTTAATCCAATTCTGCGGGAAAGATTTTCTTTTTCTCCCAATATTGTTTTTAAATGTTTTTTCCCCTGAAACTTTTGGCTTATTGAGCTGTACTGATACCTCCGAAGAATCAGTATTTATCGCATCTAATTCAGGATCATATTAATCGGAAGTGGCACAGGACTCAAAAAAATCTAATAATTATTTATTAAAGAAACAAATTGAATTAATGAAATACAAATTAAGACTTACCAGAACCGTTTGAAGTTTCTCTTTGATTGTTCATTTTCGTATCCAGTTATCCATCCACTTTTTAAGTATATCAATATTAAGAAATTCACTCACTTCGTCCGATTTAGATAAATTATTGAAAATTAATGTAAAATTTTATTGTTAATATAAAACAAAGTTCAAAATATTTTATAGTAACTTTGTTACATAATTTGTAAGCCAATTGCACTGTTGACATAAACAAGGTAATATCAGATACACTTTTCAAATTTTCATAAACTTCGGTTATAAAAACGGTATTCAAACTAAATCATTGTATCTCGAGACAGTTACAATAGTTTGATTAAACATTTAATAAATAACTTGCTTGTAAATGTTGTATATGTTAATACCATACCATCTAAAAAAATTGAGAAATATCCAAATCATTGTCTGTTAAATACCATGCTTTATTATGGAAAGATTGATTTTTTTGCACCATGTTAACATTCAAAATGTGTATAACTCGTTTAAAAAGGGAATAATTTCCGAGATATATGGACAGTAAATACATGTGCAACAGGACAATCCATTGCAACAATTTGCATTAAAACATGGTAAATCGAGTTACCATGTTTTCCTTGTAATGATCGATATATATATATATATATATATATATATATATATATATATATATATATATATATATATATATATATATATATTACACAATTAATGAACTTACCCTTTTTTATATTTTTTTATTAACCCGTATTAACTTACCTTTAAAACGAGCTCTATATCATAAATATCGGATATTTATTTTTCCTTTTATAGTCATAAACACAACATCATGTTTATCATTTTTCTCAAAATTTGACACCCTGTATTTTAAGCAACAACAACAACAACAACAAAAAATCATTTTCTACAAAATGTTTTTTTTAACTAGTACTACCAATTGAAAAAATAAAGAATTTAAACACGACTTCCGGTCCCATATACCAAATATGTGATTTGACGTATTTTTCACCATATATGTATATATTATATCTGTTCGCGTTATACTTCGAAACCTCGACAGTTTTCTTGCCCCGGTTTTAGGCTAAGTATTTTGTCTATCGGACACTTCGGACAATAAAATGGCTGAGTGCGGAACAAAAATTTAATGAAATCGAAACCAATTTCAATATCAGTAAAACAACATTTAATATTTTCTTTGCTTTTTCTATAGTAGCTCTTAAATTCATTTTTAATTTTGAATTTTCATTTCTATTCAACACTACGCCATCTTATAATTGTCAGCGTAACCAAAAAGCAATGCACCATAACCAAAAAGATTTCGTCTTGTGTCTTTGTTTACGTACGCTTCTCGCAATGCTCTACAATTCTACGTGTTACCACTCACAACTGCACACAACTTTTTTGTACAACAACGAAGTAGATTTATACTTCTTTTGTTTTTGACGAGTTCACAGGGAACTCATAATATGTAACGCATCCGTAGCTTTCATTTAAATGATGTTGATGATGTGATTAAATGTGTTTTATTTGAATTTAAATTTCGGGCATCCTTTATGGAAAACCATATGTCAAATTATGTTTCGTTCGGTTTGTCGATGAAGACGTAGATATTCTCTTTTTTTGATTTTTATTAAGTAACGCTTGGGAATTTCTTGCTTAATGCTTCTTTAAGAATATGCAATAACACACAGCGTTACCATAAAGATGGGAGATGGTAAGAAATTAATGTTATAAAGGAATGCTAATAGGGAATTATATGGGATTGGAGTTCGGTATTTAAGAATTTTATTTTTCATATTGAGTTTGAACTTCTGTAAGCTATATGTGATCGGGAAAACCCCATCATCTAGCCGACTTTGAATTTTGGAAATCGATGTTCAAGGTTATAGCACAGAAAAAGTATATAAGTGTAGTGTTTTTTTATTCGCTCCGAATAGCTATAAATTAACATTCTTTATCTTTTTATGATAAAGATTTCACAATACAGTACGCAAAATGCTGTAAAATGAGTAAACATAACCTCGCTTTTTTATTTGTTGTTTCCTTCACCAATCCAACTACAAATAAATCAACTTATGTTTTCCTATTTTTTGGCAAATAAAAAAATCAATTTATTTTTGGAAATCGAAAGAATTTAAGATTAGTTAGATTTTTTTTATTTTGAGAATTTTGTCAGTGGATATTATTTTTATTTTTCGAATTTAAAAATGCACATCAGTCTAAAAAAGTCAAATCTCTAATATATGTATATGAAGAAAATAAAGATTTTCATTTTTAAGTCGTGTAAACAGAATCATATGGGATAATATGAGATCATGGAGAAAAATATTTTTTGAGTTTTATAGATGACTATAGCAAACTGGATGCAGAAAAAGATGAAGTATATGATTGCTTAGTGCAGTAGGTAAATGAAGTACAAAACCAAACAGGGCAAATGATTAAAGAACTGCGATGTGACAACGGAAAGGAGTATATGAATACGAGAGTTCTTGAATTTAAAAAAAAAAAAGGGAATAATAATAAACCCTTGTCCGGCATATGTGCATGAACTAAATGAAACCGCAGAGAGGCACAACCGATCCTTGATGGGTATGGGGAGATGTCTTTTATCAGAAGCATTTCAATCTTTGCTTTGAAAATATTGGCCAGAAATAATTAAAGAAGGTGCATATCTTAAAAATAGAACCTTGACCAACACCATTTAAAGAAATACTCCATATGACATAATTTTCGACAGGAAGCCCTCAGTTAAGAATCTGAAAATGTATGGTAGTAAAGTGTTTGTACGAATTCTAGCAGCGAGAAGAAAATCTACAATAAATGGGACAAGAAGGCAGAAACGGGCATCCTACTTGGATATACTGACACTGGTTATAGAGTATTGATCAATAACAGAGTAATAGTGGCCAGACACTGTGATATAATAGAAGAAGATGTAACCTTATGTGGATTTAAAGACGAAGAAGAAAAGGAACAAGTAAAGGATTTGGACAAAACAAAAAAGAAAGAAAAGGAAAATTTAATTACTACAAATCTGAAGGAAAAAGAATACTACCGAACAACGGGAAAAGAACGAAACATATAACGGAAATAATGATGATGAGGTAAAAGAGGATGAAAATAAGAAAGAAGAAAAATTTAAAAAACAAGTCAAGGCACCACTTCGATTCGATGAAGAATTCAACTATTATTGCATAAGTGTAAACTACTGTGATGCTACTACCCCCGAAAATTATCAGGAGGCGATGACCTGTAAGGATTCAAATAAGTGGAAAGCAGCCATGGATCGTCAGATGAGCAGTCTAGTGAAAAATAAAACATGAACACTCGTTAACAAGCCACAGAACAACAAAAAGGTTATTGATGTGAAATGGATCTATAAAAGGAAGAGTGAAAATGAGTATAAAGCCACGTTAGTGGTTAGGGGATTCCAACAAACTAATTGTGTGGATGACACTTACTCTCCGGTAGCTAAAATGCCAACTTTAAAGCTTTTATTGTTGCAAAAATTCTTTCGAAATTCATCAGATGGATGTCGAGACAGACAGCCTTCCTAAATGGTAAAGTTCTGTCAGTTTATGTAAAACAGCCAATGGGCTATGAACAAGGAAAAGGTTTATAAGGTAGATAAATCATTATATGGCCTAAAAGAAAATCCACGTGCATGGTTCGAATGTTTTAATGGATATATGACAACTCTAAATTTTCAAAAATGCAAATATGCTTATTGTTTATATTGTAAAAGGGAGGATGACTTGATTGTTTATATTTTGTTATTTGTCGATGACATTTTGATTTGCTGTAGAGACAAAGATGTTATTGATGATATTAAAATTAAATTTTCTGTTAAACTTAAAATGAAAAATTTAGGCAAAGTTAAAAATTACATTGGCATAGATATTGAGTATAGCTATATGAACGAGAAAACATTTTAACTTTAAAACGTTACAATATTGAAAATGCAAAATTGTTCAAAACACCTATGGAAATAAACTTGAAATTGGAAAAATCTGAACTGAACGAGGATGTAAAGTATAGAAATTTGATAGGTGCACTTTTATATATCAGCTCTGGTACTAGACCAGATATATCTTTTTGTGTAAATTATCTAAGTCGTTTTCAAAATTGCTGTAATGAGACACATTTTGGGTATGCATTGCGAGTGCTGAAATATTTATTTTTGACAACAAACCTAAAATTGAAACATTACAAAAATGATAATGCTGACATAATGGATTGCTTTGTGGATGCTGATTGGGCAGGAGATATAATTGATAGGAAGTCGACCACTGGATTTGTAATTAGAGTGTTTGGAAAAGTTATCTGTTGGAAATCAAAAAAACAGAACTGTATAACAAAATTTTCCACATTTGCGGAATATATTGCACTGTCAGAAGCAGTAACAGAAATTAACTTTTTAATATGCTTAATAAATGCTGTCTTTACTAAAGTTTGTAAACCAGTTAAAATATATGAAGACAACTCAGGGGCAGTGACAATAGCTAAATATGGAAATTTTACGAAAAACTCCAAACAAATTGAGGTACACTACCATTTTATACATGAAAACGTTAGTACAAGAAGAATTGAAGTTGTTAAAACAGAGTCAGAAAATAATGTCGCGGACATATTAACTAAAGCATTGGGTAATGTTAAATTCATAAAGTTAGAGAAATGTTTAATTTAAAAGAATAAAGATTTATAAAATTAAGATCAGTAAATGTAAATTTGTTGCAATATAAATGTAAGGAGGGGTGTTGGCTTATTATACATTTATATTGGCATTGGGCAATACTTTTTGCCTAGTCTAAACAGTAAGCGCGTTAGAGAAAAGTCGAAAAAGCAAAATACATTTGTCCACGACTAACGTATAATATACTCATTATATGTGTGTTTCTTCAATTATAATGATATCCATTATTCACTGCTAGTTTATCTAGTAGTCCCTTCTTCTATTATTCACTAATACCAAAAAAAAATTTCATTTTTGAAATTTTATCTAGTAGTCTCTTGCCATTTTCATTATTATTAGACTGAGACGTCAAAATGTCGACGGAAGTTATTTTAGGTTTATTTACAGGATTTGATAATAAAACACAATTTTTTATCCGTCGTGGACAAAGTATCGTATTCTACTCGCATATAATGGCTGTTATTCACTCAGATGATTTACGGTAAACTTCATCTTCGTGAATAACAGCTATCATTATATGCTCGTTGAATAATATACTATTATAAGTCCGAGTAACAAATTATTTTATTCATTCAAAATAATTTATATCAAATAAAAGCCTATGAAGTAAATGTTAAATAAAGTGCTTTTAATTAAAATATTATAACAGTTGCTTTGAAGATAATTCATTTAACAATTTATTTTTTGTTCTTGGCTAAAATTTCAAAATTTAATTTAAAATCCATTCAAAGGGATCTTGGATAAGTAACGGGCAAACGAATATTATCCAGCTTAGTGAGAAGAATACTGGGTAAAGCTGGCTTGTGAGCACTTGAAACAGCCCAGAAGCCAGAGTTCCCAATACGAGTCAAACAAAAATAGTATAAAATAATTTGCTGTGGGCCTAGCAGAACGCTTCTTGGACTCAAGAGATGTGGAATAACTTGATTTTCTCTGATGAATCCAAATTCAAGCTGCATGTTTGAGATGAAACAAGTCGAATGTCCTTCTTTAGTTCCATTACCACAGCAGGTGTTTATCTGCAAGTCCTACATAACGAATTTGAGTTCTTATGTTAGAGCTTTCCGACAATACTTTCAGATTTACTTTTCACATCCATGCAATACTGACAAAGTTGTGATTAACTACCATTGAATTGTAGATAATAAAATGCACTTTCAGATAAACGATTGGGGATTCTTGTTACAAATTTATATATATATATATATATATATATATATATATATATATATATATATATATATATATATATAATATATATATATATTATATATATATATATATATATATATATATATATTTTTTATATATATATTTATATATATATATATATATATATATATATATATTATATATATATATATATATATATATATATAT
>OY282559.1:172628227-172855297 GCA_958295665.1 Tipula vernalis
TTATAACAAAACAAATTAAAAGAAATATTTCAGTCTCAACTATAAAAAAAATATGTACATATAAAATATGATATACTATATATAATAAAGTATAAAAATTAAAAATAAATAAATTTTAAGTGTATATACATACATAATTTAAATATCACATCAAATCACAATTCAAATCCAGTTTTGTTTTAGGTATTCGCTACAGAAAACTTTTGCATAATATTACTCCATATGTTTAATATTTTCTTCTGTAAATTTTTGATTATAAATTATATTAAAAATTTTTAAAAATTTCGGTGTCCAAATTACGAAGTCGCATGATTTTGTCTGCATAACACGCATCTGTAGCTGGCACTGCAAATAATATTTATGGTTTTTTTTAAAGATCCGTTTAATATACATTTCACATTTTCTTCGTTGTCATCATTTCACTGTGAATAAGGACCCTTTATCTCTACAACCTTAGTGCCATCAACCGTTATGCCATCAGGTGTAGCTGCCAAAATGTGATATTCTGCGTCGATACAGAGACCGATTGCTTTCGTTTTGTTCCCCGTTGCTTTCTCATATGCTACTAGTGCCGTTTTTTCGTTGGCTACACCCCAACGAGTTGCTAATGTACTGAACTTTTTCGGTTTTATAATTCTGATGGCCACTGAGGTAGAGAATTTTCCGCTTCTTACAGTACTCGTGACCTCTGATGCAATGGATGCAGTAATTCTTGATTTCCGTAAATTGTGCCACTTTTGTGACCTAGTTTGTTCCATTGTTTGGTTTTTTATTTGGTTGCGCTCGAAATCTGTTGTTCGGTTTATGGCATCAACCGTTAACTTTTCCATATTGGCGCAGTAGCAGTGGTCTTCAAAATAGGCAATTGGATTCACGTTGCGTTGCCAATTAATAGCCGCCTTTTCCTGTTTGTTATTGAGAAATATTTTATACTTGTTTTATATATTTTGCGTTTTCGTATAAATACCTGTTGATTAATGAACATGCTCTGAAGATCACTCGTTTTTTTATTTGCCTTGTACATTTCTGAATATTTAATTAAATCACGAGGTTTATTAAAATCCGAAATTTTCTTCTTGCTTACGTCTTTTTTAATTCTCCCTGGTTGGTGTAATACTTGCAATAAACTCGTCGGAGAAACTCTCTCCAATGATATGGCTAAAAAACAACTTTCAGGTCAAACGAACTGAACGAAATTTATTTAAAAACTCACCGGTACTTCCATAATGTTGTAAACCAAACATTATTGCTCCAATATGTTTGCATGCTGCAGCCAGTCCGGCACCAGCGATACATTCACAGTTAGCACTGTTCACCTGTTCTTCTAGGAATAACAGCTGCACAGTGTATAATCTATGCTTGATTTTCTCAGCAAAACAAGTACTGGCTATTGTAATTTTATGCTCATCAATTTTACAATTAATTTTGCAAATGAAACTGTGCTGAGCCAAACGAAATCCTCTGTCCAGGCTAGCCATTGCATGATATTTCCAGAACCAACTGGTAATTAAAGTAACCGTTAACAATTCAAATACATCTTTGTTGATTTCTAAGAGAGGCTGTTCGGTGCTCAGCACAGTTTCATTTATAATATTTATATCTGCTGATTCATGCCGATCGTTTGATTGCTGGTACAATGTCCTATTTAAACTGTTCTCGTTCCACCTATTTAAGCTGAAACAAACAATTTATTTGTTAATAAAGTTTAATTCGTGCATAACAATTTCATTTTTTACCGTTGAATTAAAGTGTCTTTGTTCCCACTTGTTTTTGCACCCAATTTTTTCAGTTCATTTTTTAACCATGAAACTGAATGATTATTTTGTTGACAACCTATTCAAATTTTAATTGATAAACCGTAAATTTTATTTAATATTATTCTATATTATTTAATTTATACGGAACACTTACTTTGAATTGGATTATCCATTTTAATTGAACAGAAAAACTAATCCATTTCAGGACAAACGAATTCACTTGACCGTTTTGTATTGAATTTTTTGGTTTGACGTTTGAATACCTTTTTATACTACTAGCACCACACATTTAGTTGCATCAATTAATAAACCGTATTACGAATGTAGCATTACGAAAATTGTCGGTTACGAAAATTTTCGTAATGGTTCGAGAATAGCACCCCTGGAACGTCTGATGTTTTCCATCATTGCATTTGTTACGGAATTGTCACTTCTTGTGATTGTCTGGGGTATTACTATGTCTACGGAGTTATTCCGTTGTGCGTGTTCTATACCTTCTGTTAGGTGACCTGTCAGATTAATATCTAGAAAGTCTATATATATATATATATATATATATATATATATATATATCCACTGAGCGGATGATGATTAAATGTAAATGCTGATTGGTATAATGTACGTTATACATAATCATTCGAAGAGAGTATTCGCTTTTTTTACTTCGTGTATTGGTGCTGTTGGGTTGCGTGATTGTATCGTTGTGAGGGTATACAAAATTCGTTTAGGAGAATAATAATAACAATTCGTGTCATCAAACCGTAAAAAAATTAACAAAAAAAAAAAATATGTGACAGTCAAGTCTAAAGTTTTAACCAGAAAGTAATAAAAAAAATTTTGAAGTGAATTGTGATGATCGAAGCTTTGAAACCGATTAAAAAACCACAAAGTATTATGAAAAAAGTAAAATAAAATTGAATGCCTAATAAACAGGATACAATTGATATAAAAAAAAATTAATTAAAACTAAACTTTGTAATTAAAAGTTTCCTTTCTTTTATTGCTGTGTGGCCAGTTTAGTTTTTCAAATAAGTTTTTTTGATTTGCCGTGCGGCTAAGTTAGTTGTGATAAGATTTTTTTCTTTTGTTGTATTGCCTAGTGGCCAAATGAATTTGATAATTTCAATTGCATTATGGCCTGATAGGCTAGGTTAGGTTTAGGTGGCGGTCCACTAGGACCAGGCATAGACACAAAACTGGTCCATAGCCGTACCACGATTAATTGTTTCCTCCAACTCACTGGAACTATTTTGAGCTATGAACAAAGCGCTGGATACTTCTGACATCCATCCTACAGAGGTCCGTCAGGTCCTTGAAGAGGGGTGCCCCTAGAAACTTTAGTCTGTTTCGTAGCAGATGAGGGCATGTGCAAAGAAGATGAAGTACTGTCTCTTCCTCCTCTTCGTCCTCGCAACTACGACAGTACTCATGTGAGAAGACACCAAGTCTACTCGCGTGCCTCCCTATGAGACAGTGCCGAATTATTACGCATGAGGTGATACTTGACCAGCTGTCATTCGTCAGCTTGCTAGCTTCTTCCTGAAGCAGCAGTTTGCATACAATAATAAATAAATATATAAATAAATAAAAAACGAATTAGTAATTATAAAATTTGTATTTGTACCACTCGTTCTAAATTAAAAAAAAAAAAAAAAATTGAATTTTTTTTTACTAGTGCAATATAGTTTGTTTGTGATTGTGGAAAAAGAAAAGAACACTGAAAAATTTAAATTTTTAGTCACCTCTATTATTTAAATTGTTCGGTCGTCGACGCTCGTAGAAGAAAGACGTGTTTTTGTCGTCTTCGTCGAGAATTTAATTTTATTTTTTTGTTTGGTTTTGTGTCACATATGTATATACATATATGTAGATATGTGTATATTTTAATTTCTTTTAATTTAAGTTGAATTAATAATAATAATTAAAGTGAGTGATTATTTTGTTTTAGTTAAATGTGCGCCATTTTAATTTTATTAAATATTTCTTTTTCTGTTAATTTTGTGTAAATATTTCTCTTATCAAATATCGCGTGTGATTGTGTAGTGAATAGTGTAGTGGAAGTGAATTAAAAATTAGTTGATGAGGAATACTTGAAGAAGAAAATGGGTGTCCAAAAATCATAACGGTACCGTCCAGATGTCGTTAGAGATATTTTCACACCACATATAGATATGTATGTATATGTGGTATGAATTATGTAAAAAAATTTTGTTTCTTTTTATTTTATTATATGATTTGCTAAGGTAACAGTTGTGTAATTGTGTCATGTATAGTCAGAGCCGAAGTCTGCATTTGTATACATATATATTATATGAACAAATCTATGTATTTTTGTTGGTTGTTGCAAAAACATCTATAATTCCAAGACGAACTAAACGAAATTTAAAGGTACAAAGTGACTACTGCCCATAGTGTTAGTTGTGTACATATAAGCCTTCAATAAAAAAACTAACCAACACTAATCTAATTTGTTTTGGTTTTGTTCCATTAAATATGAAAAAAAAAATACATAACAAACAACAACAATATACATCACGGCAACGTCGTTTAATAATATCGTGTAAAAACAAATCCTATTTAAGGTGGATTTATATTATCAGTTCCTGTCAGTTCTTACTCGTATCGTATCAGACATCATCAATTTATACTATCCGTTCCTTTCAATTCAGGCATTTTCTTCGTATCTTTTGGTTACGTATAGAGTAAAGAACACACAAAAATACAAAAATGTTTTAGTAGCAATTTACAATTTTTGTTTGTTTCGTTATTCTTTCGTATTTTTTCGCCTTCAGATATCAGACAAAACATTCTTTTCAACAATATGTGTCTGTGTCGGTACGAGTAGGAACGGATAGGAAAGGATAATATAAATACTCCTATAGAAAATTATGTAACAATGTTTTTTTTGTCTGACACGATACGAGTTGGAACTGAAAGGAACTGATAATATAAATCGACCTTTATGTGTATGTTTTGTGTTGGAAAATTAAACCAATTACAATAACAACAATGGTTCTGTCATGGCCGGTCTCCACTTTCGTATTTTTCTCTTGACAAAAAAAAAATCTAGTCCATTTTTTCCTCGTGACAATTTTTAGTACATTTTCCAAAATACATTCACAAAAATTGATTTGAGCAAGCGCATTGAAACTTTGTCAAGAGAGGAAAAGATCAGAATATTCAATATTTTTGTCATGACGTTGTGCCATTTGAGCATAAATTGTATTTTATGCTCAATTTAATGTCATTTTATGTTGAATATTTTGACAAATAAAATGAAATTTTGATGTTTTTTGGCAAAATTTTAGCTTTTTAATAAATTTTAGGTGAAAATGTAATAAAATTTGTGTTATTATAATAAAACATAAATAATAAATTGTGGAATACAAAAGTAATTTGCCAAAAATTGTATTATTCGAAAAACGAACCAAATTCAAATTTTTTTCTTATTCTCAAAGAGAGAAATTAGATATATTCTTTATGTTAGTAGTTGAACAAAAAATGTCACGAGCCGTTTGTCATTTATTTTTTGTCAAGAGAAAAATATACAAGTGGAGACCAGCCATCATTCGTCATATTCGAGATAATTAAAAGGGCAAAGCAGCCGGTGCGTTTTATCAGGTGAGAATTTAAAATATTAATATTTGATTGTTAGTAAATGGTTAGAAATATTTAATTTCTAAAAAAAATCATTAAACCAATTATGATTCAATTAAACATATAATAGTATAATAAATTAAAGACAAATTTATCGTTTTTAGCGGGATTCTACATGCGGTATTCTAACTAACGGACTAAAAATAATTGGATACGATTTAAAACAGGTGGGCGAATTTGTTGTCATTTGGTGCAAATTTAAAATTTGATTTTTTATTTGTATAAAGTTGATACTGATAATGAAATAAATATCCGTATATTCTTCTAAATATAAATATTATAACTAAACAAATGCGTATTTATTTTTTAGCGGGACTTCTTGCATGCAGTAAATCATCTTTTCGACAAAAATAATTTTAATTGGAAAGAACTTTTAACAGGTGAGCGATTTGTTGATTTTAAATTAATACAGTTAATTATTTTCCAAAATTTTTTATTTCGGTGATATCATTTTTCGGACTGAATTAAAATTTTCGATATTTTCGGATTTTTTTTTTTTAAATCTGTTTTAAGTGATAAAATTCCGGTCGATACCCGAGTGCACTCTGAGTCCAAGCTTTTCACCGAGCTAACAAAACTCCTTGGATCACATCGGATACGGACAACGGCTTACCATCCACAAGCCAATGGCATGGTCGAACGCTTCCATCGGCAACTCAAAGCCGCATTAATGGCCAGAGGCAATACAATCAATTGGAGTTCGGAAATACCAATCATACTACTTGGTATCCGAGCAACAGTGAAATAAGATCTTAAGTGCTCACCGGCTGAATTAGTTTACGGTCAAACTATCAAATTACCCGGTGAATTCTTTATTGAAAATCCTTTTGTTTTTATAAGAACAGACAAGGTTCGCACGGGATTAACTCCTCCCTATGAAGGTCCGTATAAAGTTATACGCAGACTTAGGAAACATTTCGTCGTATCGATTAATGGCAAAAATGCCAACGTTTCAATCGATCGACTTAAACCAGCTTACGGAATACTTAGTTCGGCTGAGCAAACATCAAGCCATCGGGTTCATAAAACAGTCCGTATTGCTTCCACTCCTACAATTATTCCCTAGGGAGGGGGAAAATCACTCGCGGGGGAGTCCTGTAGCGACTCACTCACAATTCAATTCAATTATGTAATCACACAATTCAATTCAATCATAAATATTCATCACCCGTTCATCGCCACAATTCGCGCATTCATATCCACACTCATTCACATGAACGCACCTTGTTCAACCAACAAACAACACATAATTCATATATCAAATTTATACTGCAGTGCACATAAAACAAGCAAAACCATTTTCATCTTCTTCTCCGCTTTTAGTTCATCGTTGTCAAAAATTCATGCGCTCGGTACACCGAATATATATGATTTGGTTTTTTGTACAAATCAATCGTTTTTGCAACTTTCAAGTAGTACGTAGCAAAGTTACGCTGCCATCTTTCTAGAAATATATAATAAAATAAAAACGCTAACAATATATAATCGCGCGTGTCGCGTCGCGAACAAAACTATAAATGCGTGGTGATTAGTGTAGTGATAACAAAAATTGTGTTCGTAAAATTAAGTTAAAATTGTACAAAAATAGTTCATACAAATAATATTGTAAATATAAAGCCGGCGTGCTACTTGCACATCGTACATAAAGTTATCGTGCACTCAATTATTTTGCATCCGGACTCTTTAAATATAACACCATAAAAATAACAACACGGGTGTTATATCTTAATGTTATCCGTGATTATAACTGTGATATTAGTATAAAATTTCTTCGTACCCGTTAAAGTGCACTTGGGTGGCTTGGTACCCCTATTTAACGTACAAAATATATATATTTTTTTTATTTAAACTATTTATATAAAAATGCCTCGACGCAGTATTAGGCTGTACTTCAAATTTAAAATCAAAATGGGTAAAGGCTATTCGGAGGTCAAATTAGATACCTTCTAAATATTCGGAAATTTGTGTGAATATTGTAAACAACAAAGGAACCTTAAAGGGTATAATGAAAAGAATAGTCCGCTCAGCTCATAAAATCGATCGCAGACGACAGTGTTATATTTTTAGACAAATTTTTTACTTGGCTGGATGTTTGGAACTCGTACAAATAATAATAATAGTGGTACTTTAACAAAAGGTACTGGACAAGCCCTAAAATTTACCACTCACACATTAATTGAATTAATCAAATTTTCATTTGCCAATTGTAACGTAGATTACCTATTGTTCTGAAAATTACAAACTGATGACTTAAAAGGTAGATTTAGACTTTACCGTTCGTTAGCTGGTTGCAACTATAGAGTATCCTACACAGAGGTTGTAGAATGTGAGAAAAAAATAAGGATACACAATATTGTCACACATAACAAAAAGGGTTTTAAGAAACTAATGCAGCCTAATAACGAGAACACGCTTTACGAAGAGATGGATTTGACGGAATTTGAAGGAATATTTGACGATCACTCTTATCTACAAAACGTAGAAATTGATATTGACGCAAATAAATACGTATCCGGGTATGCAGCTTATTCAGCGTCAAAAAAACAGAAATGTGGGTCATGCCAAAAATTGTTTTTGAAAGAAAAAGGCGGCCTTACAAATTCACATTATTTTAATTATGTACAACGTAGAGGGCTGACTATTGCATCAGATGAACCAAATCACATCTTATTTCACATGTCTTCGATTTTACAAGAAATATTGAGAAAACCAGAATTAAAACTAAAATTTTTAGAAGCTAAAAATCAAAAGAGCATTTTAATACATTTGACAATCGATAGCCTTCGGAAGAACGATGCAACAGTTATTGACTTAGATTCTGAATGCGAGTGTGGAACATCAAATTCCAACATATATTTTAATATTAGTAAATGTTTCGCCAACATATTATTGAGCAGTTTTGTACGTAAACAAAATGATAAGCGCCATGCAAATGATATCACTAACCGAAAAATATTAACATATAAATAACTTATATTTTTTTAATTACATTTTTAAGAATTTACCTGCTGTTTTTGCTTTTATTTTCATGTACACCATCACCGATGTTTCCGGCCGACATGTGGACAATAAGTACCTACCACGAAGACTGAACAAAGTTAAAATTAAATTTATTATTTATTTTATTTGTATTTATTAATTATTGAATTATATATTTATTATTCTGTTAATTACATGTGCATTGGGGAAGGTTTTATGCCAAATGGAAGCACTAACTAAATAGTTTACTAAGAAATGTGCTTCCATACGGCTTTTACTTCTTTAATAATATATTTTAAAAAGTTATACCTTGTTGTTTATTTTATTTACACGAAATTTATTAAATGGGTCTACATATACACCAAGAGCTATGAATTTTTTTTTGGTGCTTTGCAATCTGATGCAGTTTACTTCGTAGTGGATTCGTGCTGGTATTATTCAAATTTAACATAATTTCACACGATCGAAGTCATCCGAATGCCGCGAATGTATCAGACTCTGTTGGTGAATATTGATCCGCAGAGTGTGCGCAATACTTGATGGTAAATATCCAGGTAGACTGAATATGAATAGACACATTGTCGATCCAACGTTGTTCTTTCGCAAAATCGATTGAATTATCGAAAAATGTTCACCACCAATTTGTTTGCTTTGGGCCGTCGCCGTATAATTATTAGTATTGAAATCTCTACCACCGCGCGTTATATTCAAGTCTTGTAGAGCATGTTTTCGTAATCCTTGCACAAAATGGGGGGCCTCACTTGGCATTTTCCATTGCAGGTTTTTCATGGTGAAATGACCAGCGATAATTCAGTCTTACCATCTTCAACCTTCGTATATTGATTCGTTTGGCAAACTGGTTGTGATGTAATTTGTTCCTCCTCATTACTGTTAGTGAGCTGCCAATTTGGATTTCCATATTTTCGCACATCCATTTAGCAAACGAACTTACATCAAACGAATAAAATCAGCAATCTCCAAAGCCCGTGACCGGAAAAAGAAGTACATGACAAATGGCGTAACTAGCGGACTATAATTCGTTAACAAGATGAATCTGGAATAAACATGAATTTAATACAAAATTAATGTAACTCAAAGATACTAGTAGTTACCACTTTCAGTTGCAACAATTGTCCGAATTGATCAGGTACTATTGATTTACATATGTGATAATCCACGATACGATACTGGGAGATAATGAACATGCGCCGAATGGCTGTCATCAATTGTTCAGGGCACCAAATTAAATTCTCATCAGGAATAAAGTTTTGAGATATAACGACAACCACCGTTAATAGTGTCATTTTAGTGAGTACATTTTCGACCTGGACAACATCCTCATCATAAACGGTTAATATGACAAAAACGCTTAAAATACCACAATAAAAACTAATTCACTCGTTAAATGTCGTAGATATAGTCGGCCATATCGTGATCAGCATCTCATTCAAGTTCCAGGTTCTCGTTTAATCAACTCACGATAATTAACAAAAAATACATCAACATTTAATTTCTGGAGTCAATAGGTAGGGTTAATAGGTTCTGGGCTCAAGGCAATCGCAACTCTTTCGCAGTTAATTTTACCGTCCTACTTTACGCAGTAGTAGCCAAATCGAGGACGTACGGCTATAGAACCGCTTTGTATAAACCACCTGCACATTGCATTGCTTCCTGCCAACCTATAGTGCTGACATGAAAGGTGGGTCGGCCCATGGATTCTGCACTGTCAACAGGGGGTCATAGTTGTGTTCATCGTCATCACCGATCATAATCAGATGATGAAAAATCCCTTTTGCATCCCGCCCCTATCGGGATTCGAACCCGGTACCTTCCGATCCAAACGCCGCACCTTTAATCACTACGCGGACTGCGCCGTTTGCTCGGTACAATAGGTAGTTAAGCTAAAGAATTGGAAATTTAATTTTATAGGGTTTCAGATTTTTAGTTTTTGATTTTAAAATTTTAGTTTAAAGAGAGATATTTAGTGTTTAAAATTCATAATTTAGAATTAAATTGTTTAATGCATCTTGAATTACAGGTTATTTATGTCGAGTTCTACGGGATTTTTGAAATACCGCTATTTTGAACGTGTCCCATAGAATGTACAAGCAAATTTATTTTGTGATGTAAACAAAACAAAAGTTTTTTTTAGATTTGAGATTAGCTGTCAGGGGAAATTTTGTTTTTATTATTAAAAAGGAATATGTACATATTTAAAATGGAAACTATGAACTTTTGTGACTACGTAGCCGAGCAAAATATAAACAGTTTTGTAATTTTTATTCATAAATAAAAAATTACAAAACTGGAGTCTCGTTTGTTGTTGTTATTATTATCATAATTACATTTATAATTTTGATGGAAGAAATGTGCTGGAAAATTTAGCAAAATATCTCAATTTCTCAAAATTGATTTACATAAAAAAAAACATCAATAATATTTTCCCATAGTATGTCCAAAATTGCTGTTAATCATTCTTTCTTGATTTACAGCAATTTTTTTGTACCATAGAACTCCACATTAGTTAGTGTTTAATTTGCTGTCCTTCAATTTAGCTGCTGAATTGAATTTATTGGGTGTAAAAATAAATTTCCGACCTTTAGAAAATGAAAGAATGTTTTATTCAAAGTATTTTTTTTTTTTCAAACTAGCTTTATTTTAATTTATATATTATGTCTCCAGCCACCAATATTTGGCTTTCCGCCTACGTAGTGTTGCGGAATCTATTAAAGGAATTGAGAAATTAAATCTGTTATGTAATGGATACTCCTCTCTATTGCTGAATAAGTTGTCATCAAATCATTTAGTGTTCTGTCGTCTTTCGAGATGGTAGATGATTGGATATCTTGATTCTGCATCCTCTATATATCCCTTCCTGTCCAAATATGGAAAAGTTTCTGGTCCTGGATTGTTTCCTGATCTGCATGCAGCTTCGTTGATTCGATCCACAGTATAATATGGGGCAAATACTAATGAATTCTCGTGGTTATCTGTTGAATTCTTGATATGGTCCCTTATCAGTTTCAATAGGTGGAGATCTATGCGGTCATTTCCATATTTTGTGTAAAGTTTTTTATTCGAAATATATTTTTTGTATCCTAATGTAGCGGTTCTAAATTCTCCATGGCAATGGCGAAGACATTTTCTTTCGAATATTCGAATTTTTTCCATAGTGTATGGACCTAGATTCCACCATATTGGGGCACCATATGTTAGTATTGGTCGTACCAAGGATTTATAACATATTTGTTTAACTGGTACAGATATATATGTTGAACAGAATAGTGCACGGTTTTTGTGGAATATTTTCTTGGCCTTTTTAATCTGAATGTCCACATGTTCATCAAGATATGTAGATATATAATTTATTCCAAGATATTTCCCCGATGGCGTTTGGACACAGGTCGGACCAGCTATATCGATTTTAAATTGTTTCCAGTTATTTCTTGTATCAGATGTTGATAGCTGGTATGGCTTGCGGAATAGGATAGATTTAGATAAGTAGTAGATAAATCTGCACCGTTAGTTGTTCTAAATTTTCTATTGTATAATAGCTCATATAAAAGTTGTAGCATATTTATGTTGAAATTCATTTTTTTCATTTTAAACAATAGACCATCCAGCCATACCGACTCAAAAGCCTTCTCCATATCAATTAGGATCGTACCAGTACAATCCGTTTGGTTCAGATTTCTGCACACATCTGACGTTAATTTTGTGATTGCATGAATCGTCGAATGTTTATGTCTGAAACCAAACTGATTGTCTGGTAAAAGTGTATTTTCGCTAATATGATCTTGGATTTTTTCGTAGATAATAATTTCGAAAACTTTTCTAAGGTTGGAGGGAAGACTTATCGGTCGGTAATTTTTTGGGTCAAGTAAGTTTTTCCCTTTTTTCTTGATCGGATAGATTTTCGCTGTTTTCCATATGCTAGGAAATGTCCTAAGTCAACAAATTTCTTTGAATAAATTTTCCGGTAGATGTTTTAATACCACGCACGGAATTTTATCCAATCCATAAGATTTTTTTGTATTTAAACACTTTAGAATATTATTTAATTGATTTGATGTTATGAAATATAAATTATTTATATTATATGATGGATTTATTGCCGGATTATTGTTATTGAATTGAATTAGTGATATATTATTAGTATTATTATATTTAAATTTTTGTATTAACGGATCTATATTTTATTTAATTAAGTTTGCATGCTCTGATTTACCAAGTTGTGGATTCCGAATTGTCATTTTTTGTATATAATATCCTAATATAATTAAATTTTGTTGTTGTTCATATATGTTGTAGATATTATTTTCTTTTTCCGTGCGTAATTTATGTCGAGTTCATTCATATCTCCTATATCCGATTCATTAACTTGTAGATGATTAATATTAAAATCTATTGTATTATTATTGCTTATTTTTTTCATTTGTGCAAACATTTTTGGTCCTGGTTTTATTTTTTGCATATGGTCCGTCCATTTTTCATTAATTTCCAATTTTATCTGTTGTCCGATTAATTTATGCGTTTTATATCTGATTTTAAGTTATTAATTTGTTGTGATATATTATTTTGCCGTCTTCTTCTTTTTAATTGTGTGATTCGTTGTGATTTCATTTTATATAATTTTTTAATGGTATTATTTATATAACACTCCATATTATTTTTTCGTATTATTTTTGGTATAGTCATTTTTATATTTGAGTTTATTATTTCGGTAATTATTTCAATTTTATTATTTATTTCATTGTTAGTGATATTAGTTGTATCTGGTATTATTTGGGTTATATTGTTATTTATTAAATATTTATTATATGATTTATTTAATTTATTCTGCCATACGGGCCAGTTGCATTATTAAAATTAAATCTTATATTTTTATTTACGTTTATAGTATCTAATTGAAAGTTGTTATTATTATTATTAAAATTATTACATATTATTTGTATAGCTTTGTGGTCGCTATCATAAGTATGAGTTGGAATTTTTCCTTGTTCATTCGTTTCGATATTTAGTCGCATATCGATAATTGCAAAGTCCAATATATTATTTGTGCATAAAAAGGTTGCGCTGTCCGGTATATATACTCTTGCGCGATATTCAATATCTCTAGCTTCTAGCCAGTCATTTAATTTGACGCCACGGATGTTATTTGAAGTGTTACCCCATCTTGTGTGGGTTGCGTTAAAATCGCCAGAAATTATGTACAAATTATCCGGATTACCCAAATCATACGTATCAAAAATCTTCTGCCATTCATTATGAAAATGAGATTCAGTAAGATTATGATTTGCGTGACTACAATAAATTGATATTATATATAATGATAGTTTATTATTATTTTTTAATTGTATTTTAATTGTAGTATATTCTACACCAGCTTTATTATTCTTTGTATTAGATTGAATTTGTTTACAATTAAATTTATTTTTTATTATTATGGCTGTTTCGCCGGCCCTTTTTCCTTCAGCTCTATCTTGTCGTAGAATATCATAATCTTTTAATGTGATCATGTGTTTAGGATTAAGTTTAGTTTCGCTAAGCATCATGATATCTGGATTGTTATTGTTATTAAAGTTTAATAAATTCATTCTTCGTTGCGTTCCAATAATTAAATTGATATTTATCGCAATAATTTTCAACTTATTATTGCTGGCCATTTAATAGTTGATTGATTAGCCCAACTAATTGGGCGAGTTGTTCTCCTTGTGCAGCTAATTGTGCCTCCAATTTATCCATTCGTTTGTTGTCTATTGTGTTGTTATTTGTTACATCATCTCTGCGAAAGTTCCGCTTTCTTTGTTAACATAAGTGTTCTTTGTGATTTGTATTTCTGCTGGCTTATGTTGTTGTGTCCTCTTTTGTTGTATACGTTCCTTGAGTCTTGCTACCGTAGCAACATACACTGGACAGCCTTTATAAGAGGCTGGATGTCCTTTTGCTTTACAATTTGTACAATAAATTTGGTCTTTTTCCATTTCCCCTTTGATTGGACATTGTGTTTTGGTTCATGCTCTCCATCGCATTTAACGCAGCGATATTTAAGATTGCAATTTGCTGCTACGTGGCCAAATCGCTGACACTGGTAGCACTGCATTATTTCATTAGTTTTTTTTAGGTTTTCCCATGAAATCTTTTGATAATTAATAGCTGTGATGCTATATAATTGTCCCATGTTTGTCTCAGGTGTGCACTGGACAATATACAGAGGAAGTTTGATGTTCTTTTGGGTGGCATATTTTGTTTTAAGTTGTGTGACTCCAATTACATTGATACCATGTTGTTTGATAGCTTCCTTAATTTCATTAGTGTCCTCAGCTTCATGAAGTCCTTTTAATACAATGGATTTGGGTTTTTCCATTTTAGGTGTGTATGTAAAGTAATTTGTATTGCACTGGCTCAATACTTCTTTTGCTTTTTTATAGTTATCCAATGTATCCATTTGTAGTGTATGTTTATCTCGGCTAACCCTCTTGACATTAAAACCTTGGATTTGTAATCCCTTGATTACTTTAATTGTATCACCAATCTCCTGGTAATGGATGTGAATTGGTGGTGGCCGCATGTTTCGTTTAGTTGGTGTAGTTGAGTTATTATTATTATTATTATTTGTTGTTGTTGTTGCATTATTTTTTGTTTGTGTCGTTGCCTTTGATGGTGCTGACATCTGCTGTTGTTGTTGTTGCCGCTGTTTTTGTTGTTGTTTAACAGCTGTAGCTTTTGTTATTGTTTTATTTTTATTTTTTAATTTTATTATTACAGTGACGTAATCATCTTCATCCTCTTCGGCTGTCATGGTGTCATCATCATCGCCTTTTGGGCCCTGCATTGGCAACGGATCGAAGCGGTTGGACACTTCGATGGCATCCACCGTCAAATCTCCACTAGGTAAGTTTATATTATTATTTTGTTGTTGTAATTGTTATAATTGTTTTAATTGTTCATTCATTTGATCAAATTGTGATTGGAATTGTGTCTCCATGCTGCGAATTTGTTTTAAATTGTTGTTTTCTTCAACAATTTTAATGTTTTCTGCTTGGAGGTCACTTTTCAATGACAATCTTCTTGATATAGAACGTCGTTCTGCTTTGCATGGGATATCATGATTTAGATTTCCATTTGATTGTGCTTTCTCCTATGAGTGTAATGTTGTCAAGTTTGATTGTTCGGTTTGATCCATGTTTGTTGTTGTTGGCATATCTTCTATCACATGAATTTTATTTAATGTGTCATCCGAATCTGTGTCAGCGTGCGCACGTTTACTAGCTGCTGAAGTACCTATTTGTAAAGCGTCAATTGACGTTGTATCACTATTTAATTTGACCTCTGCCACTTTGGAATTGGTCACTTGCTTTTTAATGAAATTGTTAATTGATTGTTCCACTTTTGATTTTAATTTTTTACTAATCACGAAAGTTTGTGAAAAAATAAAAAAAAAACACTAATAATCACTAATGCACTATTTCACTAGTCCCGTTATTTTTCGAATTTTCATGATATAAAATGAATTAATTGATTTTGAATACTAAATTGAGTCAAGCAGATACGACTGCTGCACTCTTCCGTTATAGTATTCACCGTTAATGCTTTGCCACAGCTAATTTTCGTGCGATGCGATTTCTTTTTTCTTTTCAAATTCTACTGCAATTAGAATAGATTTGATACTAAATATATGAAAAAACTATCAAATATCATTATAATCTTTAAATCCTATACATTTGTCTTTTGAAATATAATAATTTTTATTGATATATAATTCATTTTATATTTTATCGTGCGAAGTTTAAAATTTCGCAATTGGAGAAAAAACTTTTTTCGCGTTTGGAGACTTTCCACATACATACGAATTTTTTTATCGCATGTTTTAACCTCACTTTTTTGAGAAGACATAAAACTGTACAATAGAAAATGATCGAAAAATTCGCAATAATTAAATATTTTGATGTTTGTGCAATTACACAATTATTAAATAAATAAAATAAATAAAAATAATTAAAGTTTCGGGAAAAAACTACAAAATAATTTCAACCAATGACTATGACAGTTGTTACGAAAAAAATCGCGTCGCTGTTAAGTGTGGCATCCAGTGCGAAATTTGACGCGAATCGCATCGCACGAAAATAGCTGTGGCAAAGCCTTTACGCACGCGTTTTCTTAAATATAGTTTTAATTTCGGAAAAAAAATTAATTGTTTATAGAAATTCTTAATCACTTATATAGTTCAAATTACGCATATAATAGCGTACCAAAATTTTTGTATAGTAATATACGCTTACCATAAACCGCTATTCTGAAAACCGCATTACAAAAAAATCAAAAAAAAATCGAATGATCGAAAAAATTTATTTTTATTTTTTATCTTTTAATTGTTTTTAATTCTTCTAGAAATTTCGAGCACGTTTTTTTTAAATTTCACAGTGATATCACATTACCGTTTATGTGTATCCACTAATTTATCACTTTACAGCACTTAACGTTTGTGTGTATTATTAAATTTGTTAACACGTGTAAAATACTAAAACTTTAATAATTTGAACATTTATTGGGATGTAATTATCCCGATCACTAATCTACTTTATACTACTTATGAGCTATCCAACACCATCACTATAATTATTAATTTCTAAAAAAAATTTGTACACAAAAAAAATTTTTTTTTTATTCACTTACTTAATGCTAATTTACCACTATGTACAGCACGTAACGTTTGTGTGTAGCATTATTTTTTGTAACACGTTCTATTAATAATAATAAGTAATAGAACATTAAATAACAAAATAATTAAATAGTTTTACGATTTAACAATTGCGCGTCGTATCACAAACATAAACAAAAATTTTTGGTTTTTAACCCTAATCGAACCATCAAATTTTTGCTATGTCAGTAAATTCAAATTCTAATCAAATAATTTACGAAAATATTTTCAGAGAATGATTAAGATGTCAAGTACAAGTTTATAACTAAATTAACATTATTTTAAAAATCGATGCATTTATCACACGAGCCAAAAAGGCACACCTTGGTTGGATTAGGGTTAAAAAATGGCGTTTCTCACAACCAAAATTGGTATAGAGCCATCTATTAGAATTGTTTAAACTAAAATCCCTCTGTCGTTAATTATATGCGTAACTACTTCTAACAGCTACACCATCGCTTGAGCACGAGTAGTTGCGAGTAGATACAAGTACTTTTGAGTAGTTTGCTAACGCCAATGGAACACGCTTAATGTTAGTCTTGATGTTGGTATTGGTATTGATGTGGATGTTGGTGTAGGTATTTATATTAATGTTCATACTGGTATTAATGTTAATGATAGTTTTTGGTACTAGTATTGATATTGGTTAGTTAAAATGATTTTAGTTTAGAAAACACCTGAGAAACTCGACCAACATGGCACTGGCTGAGGTGACAGCACGATGGGCGGCAGGTAGTTGGTTTTTTTTGTTAAACTATTAATGTTAATTTATTTGTAGTACAGAAAGATTAATCTATAATTTATTTCAGAGAATTAAGTTTATACTTAATTAATTTTTAAATAGTTATTATAAAGGATTAATACATATTTTAAATTTAGGAAATTCTTGAAGAACCTGAAACAACTTTACAGGAATTTGAGCAGTAGATGAACTTTAAATTTTATTGTCTTGTGCTAAATAATGGTAATTACTAAAAATATATTTCTAACAAATTTACTAACTATCAACTACGTAGGTGTCTGGAACCGGGTTGATTGCTTGTTGCTAACATACCTTTCCTTTCCTTCGATTTTGTTATGTGTAAAGGGCGTCGGAGGGCTCAGCGTCATCCGGGAGTCTTGCTTAAGCTTGTTCTTACACCCTGATCAATCAATCAATCAACCTTTATTATTTAAATATAATCCACAAATTATCTTCGTAGTGTTGTAAGCCATAACAGTGAAGCAGTATAAGTGAACGATACCGGACAAAAGGTCGGTTTCCATTATACTGTCTTGTCGCAGAGATAACGCGTTAGTAAAACGTGCGACTGTAGCGGTTCCCTGCCAACCAAGCGGCTGAGATTATTTGTCGGCTGACCTGCAAATCAACCGTGACATGGACGTAACGAAGGGGTACCTGCGACGTGGGAGCAACCCATTGCCAAAATAAAAAAAAAAGGAAAAGGGTCGTCCCGGTTTAGACTCTATAGGTGCTCTGTGCTTCTTGTTTTTTTTTCGTTGAAGAAAAAAAAAAAAGAAACAACACCAAAACACTTTAATTTTGACCTTAATTCTTTATGTGAGCCGGTCTAGGCTGTTTAACGCGTGTGTTTTCTGGTTTTCTTCTTTATATATTTTTTGTTTACTTTCCGCTTTATTATATTGTTCAACTATATAACGTTTTTTTCAGCCTTAATAATTGTGCAATCGCGTGATCAATCAACTGACATTAGTATGAGAGAGTAGAGTGCTGCGAGGGAGTTCTTGTGAATGTTCGGGGTAGGTTTTTTTTTGTGCTGAGTCGGTCAAGCTGTCATGGGCAGTGTTCCCGTTTTGGATACAATTGTATCGTTTGGATACATTTTTCCTAAAATCTGTAATTGTATACTAGGATATAAAAATTATAAAATACTTCTGGATTCGATACAATTTTTCATGCTGGATACAATTCTTCTTTTTGCTTATTCAATATTATAAATAAAATACTATAACCTTATCCATTTGATCAAAATGGAATTCCAGATAAAATTTGGAGTAACATGTTTATTTGTTGCTGAAACGCTGAATAGTTTTGCTCTTAGGGAAATAAATTAGAGGTTTTACAATTTTCTTTGTCAAATGTCAATCATATTTGCTGTTGCGTAAATAAATTTTGTGATAGTCCTTTTTTAATTCGTTTTTATTATCAATTGCACTAGTTTTTATATATGAAATAAAAATATGGACAAGTATGTAGTTATTATTGGTTTTTTTACAATTGCTCTAATAAACCAATTATCAGATTTGTGATCCGTGTTAAGAAGCCAGCCAGTATCAATAAAGATGTGCCCCCTAAACGGAAGGTTTGTGGTAAACCAGAAAAAATAACTAAACATTTTAAGGCCAGAAAGGATAGTGACGGAAAATCATCATCATCATCCTCCACGTAAGTAAAACATCGTTCACATAATAATTTACGAAATTGCAAATTGTAACTTTATAATATTTTATAGATCGACATCGAATGTAACGAAGTTAAATAAGATTTCTGAGCCAATTCAATCTGAATAAAATGTTTCGTGCTCGAGTGAAAGTGACACAGAAACTATTGCCAAAAGAATCAAACGTACACGGTTGTATACATACCAGTGGGAAACTGACATTAAATGGGTTGAAAACAAAAATGGATAAGCATTTTGTAAGGTTTGTGATACTCGCCTAACTAATATTAAATCTCACCTACTTCTTCATGTGTATTTACATCACATTCTTCATGTGTATTTACACATAAAAAAAATATGAAGTAAAGTAAACTTACCCCAATAGACTTGGTGTTTGGGAATCCTATTTAAACTGCGTTTGATAAACAGGTAAAACAAGCTGAATTAATTTTAGTGATGTTTTGTTTAATGCATCATTTAACATTCGTTGTTAATCCAGCAAATACTGTGCTTAGGTTGTAAGGCTAAGCGTTTGCTTGATTAACGAATTTGTCTAATTAAATTACCGCTGGTGGGGTTTAATTAAACGGAGAATTAGAAACTACACGTTTGGTGATTAAGTTTATTCTGCTTTATTATTAATTAATTTCGAGTTTATATACAAATTCATAAAATGCTTAATAATTAGTTTTTATAATGTTTTTTA
The DNA here is from genome assembly GCA_958295665.1 of Tipula vernalis. NCBI lineage: Eukaryota > Metazoa > Arthropoda > Insecta > Diptera > Tipulidae > Tipula > Tipula vernalis. The sequence continues at coordinate 172,648,430 of OY282559.1, forward strand.
TATGCTATAATATATGATATTCATGTAATTAGAATCATTTGAATACAGATGTTGTTGTTGTACTCGACAGGAAGTAATATTATATGCATACGGATAGGAAGTAATATTATATGCATACGAAGAAAAGTAAATTTGTGACACATGTTAATTTACTTGAATTGTAAACTAAGCAAAATGTTATAATCTTTAATGTATATTTAAAGAAAATACGTAATTCGATGTTCACAGATGAAGTGAACATACTCCCGGGCTACATTAAGCCTTTTATCTGGTTGTTTGTAATGCGGATCCTCTGTATGTGTCGCGCATAATTCTTTAGATGTCCGCTATGAATTTTACAGAATATGGCGCTGCTACAAGTTGTTGGTATTAAACATGAGGGAGTGGTTCCAGAGGTTGAGCCGGGTGTTGAGGTGCTAGCAAATTCATTCTTCTGAATATACAGCAAGCGATGATAAAGAGAGCCGCTGGTATTACTAGATAAATTGCTGCATAGGTAATCGTGTATGTTAACCTTTGCTTCTGATGTCATTAGTGACCTCTTTTGGTCTTGAATGACGGCCTCAATTGCCTCGATTCCTGGAAATTTCGAAGTTGATGTGTGGTTTATGATGTCTGTAACATTTATCATCTCGCTCAGGTTGAATGACGGCAAAAAGGAAAATTTGTACTTGCTGCTGAATGTTTTGTATCCTGGCACTGTAAATGTATCACCTTTGAGGATGCAGTTTGCATGCAGCTCCAGGATTCCCTCACCATGAATGGATGTGGTTGTGGTTTCAAATGTGCCATCAATTTCATGTTCGCAAATTACATTGCAAGTTGTTCTTGAGCTAGTTACAAAGATCCATGTGTAGAGGAATCCAAATAGTGGTGATTGCTCTTTGAAGTATCTGGCAGCTTGTTAGTATTTCGCCATCCTGTTTGAGTAACTGCATTTCACATATGCTTTCATTGGAGCTGTAGTCATACAGCGGCTGACGTGTGTTGCAGAGATATTCTCCATTTAGATGAGTGCAAGCGTTGAATTCATGAGTAGAGAGTGGCATGTATTTATCCTGATGACTTGTTACCATCAAATAACTTGAGGACGGCTGAATATACACATACTTTCTTTGATGTAGCGTGGGCACCGGTATTATGTTATATAAGGTGTATCGGGTTCTCTGTACCAACGGGATTTTAACCTCGAAGATTATGATTTCCTGAACTTTTATGGTTTTGACCGTGGTGATTTTATATATATGAGCTATATCTCTATTACGAAATGGTATGTCTTGGCTTGGTTTGAGATTATCGACTATCTGTCTGGTTTGCTCCTGAAGTTGGTGTGGTGTTAATATGAGTGGACTAAGTTTGCCTTGGTGTACTTCCGTTATGGTATCGATTACTGCTGATTGGAATGTGCGGAGTTTCATCATTTCCAACATTGTGTGAAGAGCAATGTCAGTGAATTCTTCATGAAATATGAGGTCTGTTATTATTTGTTTAAGAGCTTCGAATCTTTGATTTGTTTCTTCGTGGTCGCGCTTGATGATGTTCACTGTCGTTTCTATTATAGATATCTGTTGCTGTAAAAGTTTCTGGTGATGTTGTTGGTTTAGATTAAGCTTTGCTATGCTTTCTTTGTAGGAATTTCCGGCACGTTGATCAAGTACGCCAAATAGCTCATTGGCGATGGTACCAACGAAGTCAAACGGTGATCTTTTTTGGCGGGCTCTTTCATTTCTTCCCAACATATTCAGTATTTCGTTTTGCTCTTCTAAGTCGATGTAGAGGTTCCGCATTTGGGATGAAATTAATCCACAGTGTATCATATGTGTATATGTAGACTTGGAGTGTGTTGTATTTTTGCATAATTCATTTATCTGCCGAGTGGATTTTTCCAAATGGTTGAGCTCGGTCCAATATACTGTTAGATTGAAGTATGTTATTAGTTTCCATTCTCCATTGATTAAACTACTTTGACCAATTTTGTCAAAGTAGATGCCCGGATGAGACGAGAACTTGGATACGTTGTAACTGGATGTTGTTTCTGATACCACCATTCCTAATATACAGAATATTGACAGCGTGTACAGCAAGAGATTTGATTTTGTGCTTGCTCTGGTTACTCGTCTCTGTGGTGGGTTTTGTGTTTCCTTCTGGTTTGAAACATCTGTGACCATACCGTGTTGATCTGTTGCTTGTGGCTCGTCTACTGGTAGAACGGATACTTTGGTAATTGCTCTTTTATAGAGAGCATTTCCCGGGCCACGTATTGAAACTACGCGAACCAATCCGTCTGATCCCGGGTGTGTTTCAACAATTCTACCTCTTACCCATTTTGTGGGAGGTAGATTGTCTTCAATTAAGAGCACAAGATTGCCCACTTGTATTTGTGGCCTTGATTGTAGCCATTTTGGTCGTTGTTGTAGTCTTCGCAAATATTCGTTACTCCATTTTTTCCAAAAATCTTGTTTCAGTTTTTGTAGCATCTGCCATCTTGACAAGCGATGTATGTTTGAATCTGCTAGATTTTCTTCTGGCACTGCAGTTAGTGATGAGCCGATTAAAAAATGGCCAGGTGTTAGAACTTCAAGGTCTGCTATATCACTGGACATTGGACATATTGGCCTTGAATTTAGAATGGCCTCTATTTGATTTAACAGTGTTGTTAATTCTTCATAGGTGAGCGTTGCATTTCCCATGATCTTTTTTAGGTGGGTCTTCACTGATTTGACACCAGCTTCCCATAGCCCACCAAAATGGGATGATGCAGGTGGTTGAAAATGCCAAGTTATTCCCTCTGTTGCTAATTGTTGAGCGACAATATCGCTGAAGTTAGCTGTTTTTTGTATCCTTTTTAGCTGATTATTAGCTCCAACAAAATTCGTACCGTTGTCACTATATATGTGAGTACATAATCCACGCCTGGATGTGAACCTTTTAAGGGCCGCAATAAATGCTTCTGTGGTGAGATCCGTTACTGTTTCTACATGTATTGCTTTGGTTGATAAGCAAATGAAGATTGCAATGTATGCCTTGTAAGTTTTACCTCCTCTGCCTTTGGTTGTTTTTATTTGCACGGGACCTGCATAATCCACTCCGGTATGCGTAAATGGTCTTGTTGGCTGAACTCGTGCGTATGGTAGGTTTCCCATCAACTGGTTACTTCCTGGCTTGATTTTGAATCTGTGGCATACAATGCATTTTGAAATTACTGATTTAGTTGTCGTTCTGCTTCTTATAATCCAATACTTTTTCCGGATGAAGGAGAGGGTGAGTTCGATCCCACCATGCATCATTTTCAAATGTGCATGATTGATTAAGCTTTTACTCAATTGGTGGTGGGCAGGAAGAATGGCTGGATGTTTCTCTTCGTAGCTTAAAAATGATTTTTGCAGCCTGCCCCCTACTCGTAAAATTCCCTCTGGATCCAGAATTGGATTTAATGACAATAACTTGCTTTTCTTATCTATTGGATTGTTTTTCATTAGCTGAGTTATTTCCGCGTTGTAATAATTTCGTTGTGTATGCTTCACGATAATCTTCTCAGCCTCATTTAGATCATATTTGTTGACCTTGATTTTTCTACACCTTTTTATAAAATTTATTACAGTTCTAACAATCCGTTTTAGTTTAGTGAAACTGGATATTTTATTTATTAAGTGAACTATCCTGTCATCATCCTCTGTGATGGTAGTGAAGTTGATATTTTTTAGTTCTGTTGGTTGTTGTTTTTCTGGTTCAAGACAGTTTTGTATGTTTGGCGGGTATTCTTGCGTGATTTTGAGCCAATGTGGTCCTGACCACCAGAGCTTATGATTTATCAGTTCATCAACCGTTATTCCGCGGCTCGCGCAATCAGCTGGGTTGTCGCCTGATTTGATGTGGCGCCATTGATGTGGTTCGGTAAAATTCCTAATCTCCGATACTCTGTTGGCAACATAAGTTTTATATTTCTGAATATCTCCTTGTATCCATGACAGCACTATGGTTGAATCGGTCCATGCGATAGTTGTTGCTTGCTGTATTTCTAATGCTTGTTTTACTTCATTAAGAAGTTTAGCCAATAAGAGAGTGCCATTTAGTTCCAGCCTTGGTAATGTTACTTTTGATTTCGTTGGCGCGACTCTTGTTTTGGCTGCTATAAGGTTGGTGCTCACTTCACTTTCTTTATTGATTACTTTTAGGTAGACGCAGGCGGCATAGGCTTGTTCTGAAGCATCGCTGAAGCCGTGAACCTCAATCTGTGATTCAGGTGTGTAATTTATCCATATTGGAACTTTTATGTCACTGAGAAGCTGTAGTTTGTCTTTAAAGTTTAACCATTGTTGACCTATGGCTTCAGGAACCGGTTCATCCCATGTGAGACCCATGAGCCACATTTTTTGTAACATTATCTTTGGTGTTATTATTACTGGTGCTAGCCATCCTAATGGATCAAATAGCTTAGCAGTCGTGGAGAGAATAATTCGCTTCGTCAACTTGCCACTTGGAATTGGTACGTTTATATTAAACTCAAATACATCCGCTTTAGGTTTCCAAAAAAGACCAAGGGCTTTTATGCTTTGATCGATTTCAATTTTATGTGATTCTGTTAGTTCTCTGTCGGCTACGTTGATTAAGAGCTGTGTTTGGTTGCTTGTCCATTTTTTTAAATTAAAGCCTCCCTTTGGAACTACTTCATTCCGTTAGTTGGATTTGAATGGCTGATGCTTCTTTGATTGTGTCGCAGCCTGTCATGAGATCATCGACGTAGAAATCTTTTTGTAACACCTTGCATGCCGTAGGAAAGTTCTTTCTTTCGTCTTCTGCGAGCTGGTTTAAAGTTTTTACTGCAAGATAAGTGGCAGCTGCTGTTCCGCATGTTACTGTGTTAAGTTGGTACTCTTGAATCTTTTCTGAAGACGAATTTCGCCACAGAATTCGTTGAAAGTTTCTATTTTCTTTGTTTATCCAAATCTGCCGAAACATTTTCTCTATGTCGGCCGTGAAGACATATTTTGTGCTTTCGCCATCTCATTACGATATGCCACAGGTCTTGTTGTATTTTGGGACCGACATGCATTACATCATTTAATGACCGGCCGTTGGTTGTTTTGGCGGACGCGTCAAAAACTACTCTTAACTTTGTTGTAGTACTTGATGGCTTGAGGACCGCATGATGGGGCATGTAATATTTTCCTTCGTTCAACTCTGTTGGTTGAATTTTCTTCATATGTCCGAGATATTCATATTCTTGTATGAATTCTTTGTATTGTGTGGCTAATTCGTTGTTCTTCATGAGTTGCCTTTCTAGTTGGAGAAATCTTGCTGTTGCCATCTTTTTGGAATCTCCAAGGTCTGCCTGTTGTTGGAACGGAAGTTTAAGAGTGTATCTACCGTCTGATTCTCTTTTGTGGGAGTTTCGAAAATGTTGTTCACATTCTTCTTCATCAGTAGTATGTTTTCTCGGCGGATGTAGTTCCTCTATTTCTCAAAATTTTTTGAGGGTTTTCTCAATTTCATCAGTTGTATTTTCCTTTGTTGTGATTGCTACGGTTTTGGTTAACGGCTCGTCTATTGAGTGTGAATTGTTAGATCTTCCTAATATTATCCACCCAAACCTTGTACGTTGAGCAATTGGTTGTTGATTGTTTATTTTTATTATATCCGGTAATACTATATCGGCATAGTAATCTGCACCAATAAGTAAGTCTATCGGTGCTGACATGTGGAAGTTAGGATCGGCCAACTGAGGTAGATTTTTCCAAGTCTGGCTTGTTATTGTTCTCCGTGGTTGATTGTCTGTAATTTTATTCACTACGTAAGCTTCTATTTCCAGGTTATACCTCGATTGAAATTGAGGCATAATTGATAGTTTAGCAGCCTTTATGATTATTTCTTTGTTGTTTGCGCAAATGCCAGTGACGTGCAATTCTGTGCTACACGTTTTTGTTTGTAGTCTGTTTACTGCGTTTGAAGTGATGAACGTGGCTTGTGAGCAAGGATCTATAATGGCACGTAAATGACAGTCTTGCCCATTCTTAGTTGTTGCCCTTACTAGTGCGGTTGGTAAGAGAATGTACGCGTCATTTGTAGTAGCGTGTAATGTAGTATTACTGTTGTTTGCTGATCCGGGTTTGGTTGTTATTGATTCAATCATCTTATTGTGTAGTAGCTGGTGATGTCGTCCTTTGCATTGTTGACATGATGTATTAGCCTTACATTCGGCTAACGCGTGGTCGCTTTTAAGACACCTTCTACATAGTTGCAATAATGATACCAGCTGATTTTTGTCAAGAATGTTCATTGCTTTAAATTTAGAACAATCTGCAAGATGATGGCTTTGGTTGCAGACAACGCAGGCTTTGGTTGGACTCGTTGTCAATAGAGATGTTTTTGTAGTAGTTGCTGGTTTACGAAAGGTTGAAGATTTTTCTCGATAAACTGCTTCTAATGACGTAAAACGCGATTCAAGGAACTTCATGAAATTTTCAAGAGTTTGAATTTCTCTTGGATTCTCTAGTGACATCTCGTATGCTCTCAGGGATTCGTGATCCAGTTTTTTGGCCAATACGTATATCACTATTTGATCCCAAGAATCAGTGTTGGTTCATCCTGCGATTATCGTATCTTGTTTTGATTATGTCCCATGCGGGTTTATAGTTTTCTCCCACGGATTGTAGGTGATTTATCAGCCTGGCTGCTTGACCTCCAATGTAGGTCTTTAGATAATTAATCTTGTGTGTGTTGTTAAGTGCTTGATTGTTGTGCACTAGTTGTTCAAAGACATCATGAAATGCCATCCATTTCATGTATTCTCCATTAAAGTGGGGTATTTGTATTTCGGGAAGCTTAATTTCTGCCGGTCGATTACTGCCGGCTTTATATTGTTTGTTCTTCATGATCACCTCTACTACTATTTCATCATACGCTTTTCGTATTGTGTCGTAGTATTCATCTATGAAGTATTTTGTTGTTGTTTCATCATCCTCAGTCGCCTCCAGGCATATGTTGTCGTGAAGATCTGATACTTGATTCATCATTCTCTCCATGTGAGTTAGTGATAAATTCAATGATGCTTCAGCTTCTCCTTGTTCCAGTTTATTTTTTGTGGACCTTATCTCTTTGTATAAGCTCCTCATTTTGATGTCTTGTTGTTTTAATTGTTGTTTGAATTTTGGCGATTGTCTGAATTCAAGGTTTGACTCAATTTTTGGCGTCTCGTGTAATGGACTATGCCTGAATTCGCTTGTTGATGTCTCTGGGTCAGTGTTGTTGATCTCTATAGCTGGGGTGATGCTGAGTTCTTTGAAATTGATTGCTGCATCTGCTGTTGGAACTGGTGTGGATGGCAGCCCCGGATCGTTTAGGCGTTGTCGCATTTCCTCCATAATTTTTTGGTAATTATCTGCCACATTTTGCCTATCCTTGTAGTACTGATCTGTTGACTTCAGTGGTGGTTGGAGTTCTCTGATTAAATTGTCGTCATCGATGTACTCTTTGTATATCTTCTTCAAAGCTGCTATTTTTTTCTCCAGATATGTCTTCGTTTTTCGTATTGCTCCATCTTTTTTATAGTTTGTGATGAGCTGCTCTATTTCTTCTGTCTTTTGCTTTTGTTTCTGCAATAACTGTTCCATGCCTATAGTTGTAATTGACTAAGTTGCGGCTAGTTAGTGGAACAACGGGTGTCTGCTTCACGGTGCAGTTGTTTGGATATCCGCCGGTTGTTGATTGACGTATTTGATAAATATCCCGTCGGTTGTTGATTGACGTATTTGATAGATATCCCGTCGGTTGTTGATTGACGTATTTGATAGATATCCCGTCGGTTGTTGATTGACGTATTTGATAAATATCCCGTCGGTTGTTGATTGACGTATTTGATAGATATCCCGTCGGTTGTTGATTGTCGTATTTGGTTGTTGCCAGTTTTAATGGCTCGAAGGACCAATGTTAATCCGGCAAATAGTGTGCTTAGGTTGTCAGGCTAAGCGTTTGCTTGATTAACGAATTTGTCTAATTAAATTACCGCTGGTGGGGTTTAATTAAACGGAGAATTAGAAACTACACGTTTGGTGATTAAGTTTATTTTGCTTTATTATTAATTAATTTCGAGTTTATATACAAATTCATAAAATGCTTAATAATTAGTTTTTATAATGTTGTTTATATGCTATAATATATGATATTCATATAATTAGAATCATTTGAATACAGATGTTGTTGTTGTACTCGACAGGAAGTAATATTATATGCATACGGATAGGAAGTAATATTATATGCATACGAAGAAAAGTAAATTTGTGACACATGTTAATTTACTTGAATTGTAAACTAAGCAAAATGTTATAATCTTTAATGTATATTTAAAGAAAATACGTAATTCCATGTTCACAGATGAAGTATGAATTAATGGATTTTTTACCTGATTTACTGCAAAAGTGTGGCCCAAATTCAAAAATGTGGAAGAACTAATGCACATTTAATGGTCAAAAATAATTCAGGAGCAAAAGGACGGCAGGAAGTATTAAATCAGTTGCGGAACCAAAAATGTTCTGTAATTATCGAAGAAACTACTGATATTAGTTCCGATAAAGCATTAGCTGTAGTAACTCGGGTGTTCGACAAAAAAAGAGGGATGATTCGAGACCGGTTTAAGGTATGCTTAAACTTGTTAAAACTGATGTAGAATCATTTTTTACAGCAATCGTGAATTACATCGGCTTCTTAAATATCCCTCTTAATAATATCATCGGACTAGGATCAGATAAAGCATCAGTGATGGCGGGACCGTTCACAGGAATTCAGGCAAGATTAAAAGAAGTTATGATGGTCTATTCTGATTTATTCTTTATGGACTGTATATGCCACTCCTTGCATTTATGCGCAAGTAATGCATGCCAAAAATTACCATATGATATAGAACAGCTGGCAAGGAATATTTTTGACTTTTTCGCTCATAGTTCCAAACGAATTAGTGAGCTTCAAGAGTTCCAGAGTTATTTTGAAATCAAGCCACATAAAATTCTCGGGATTTCTCAAACACGTTGGCTCTCCCTTGAAATGGTAGTAAATCGCATATTGGAGCAGTGGGATGCACTCCAACTAAATTTTGTCTCCTGTTCTTTTGAAGATAAAGGTCTCGGAAAGTGGCAAGAAATTTGGCGGAACAGTTGAGCAATCCAATTAATAAATTGTATTTTCAATTTTTATCTTTATACAACAACATTACTACACAATTACAACATTATTTTCTATTTAGTTTTTTTTTTTCGAAAAATAATATAGACGAAGTTGAGCGACTTAAATTTTTAGAAAATGCCAAACAATTTTATATTGAGCTTGCCAGTCAAATGTAAAAACGTTTTGATTTTAATAATAATATGTTCCAACATTTATCATTAATAAATCCCGAAAAAATTTTGTCTGAAAACGTCAGTTTAACACCACTACTCAATCGATTTCCAAATTTAATTAATTCTGGTACAGAAAAGGATGAAATGTTGGATGAATTTAACTTGCTATCAGTATCGTCACATTTATCTAATATAAACAAGACAAAGATCGAAGAATTTTGGTCAAAAGTTGGATCAATTAAAGGAGTATATGGATACCAAAAATTATCCAATTTTATGATAAACTTATTAAGTTTACCACACAGTTCGGCCGCAGCAGAACGAATTTTTTCCTATTCAAATAATACAAAACACAAAAAGACTAATCGATTGCTTTTGGAAACGGTCGATCAATAATGGCAGCCAAGGAACTTCTAAATTTGGAACAAAAAAAAATCAATTAGTTTCAAAAAAATCATATAATTTATATTAAATTACAAGACCATTGATTTTATAATTTTTTTTTCTTATAGTGGATACTCTAATATTTATTTTGTGAAAAATCAGTAATTGAATTTAAATATTTATTTTGTTAGGAGAGCTGAGAATGGCATGAGGCCAAGGCCAACCCGCTTTTGACCAGGTCGTTGCTTAGGTGTGAGTGACCTGAATGACATAGCACTGACTGAACTCATTAAACGCTTTAATTTTTTAAAATGTGAATTATTTTATTTTATTTGGAGAGTGAGATATATATAATACAATATTAATATTATATATTATATAAAATATGAAAAATAAAAAAAAAATACGAAAAAAGCTAGTTCTGATAAAATTTTATTTGGATACAATTTTGGAAACATGTTTTTTGCCGTAATGGATATATTTCAATTTTTTCGAGTGGAAACACTGGTCATGGGAGGCGGTACGACACATGTGTTAGGCGTTTCTTAGGGGTGACAGCGTTCGCCGCGTGGGGTCATCGCGTTGTCTGTTGCGAAGGCGTCCTTCGGTCTTACCTGAGGCATCGGTTACCGCCGCGACCAGAAAGGCAATTCCGGTAGGCGGGCCGATGATAAGGGAGCTTTTGCAGCAGACCGTGGGGGATCTGGCGTGGTGAAGCTGTCATCCCGAAGGACTGTACCCGGTTTATAATTTCATTAGCTCCTGGAGATGTGGCAGTTGTCGTTCTCTTATTAATTATTTTCGAGTTTCTTATATAAGCGGTTATTCAAGCATAGTAGGCATGTCTGGAAACCACCACGTCAACCCTGTGTTTTAGCCGCCTAAATATACCACATCAGACCTCTGTTATATGACCTGATAAGGAAATCTAACGGTTTCGTTACAATTTATAAGATATAAATAACAATTTTTTACCAATGCGAAGTGTGTGTGTTTTATTAAATGTTTTTTGACAGTCCATGAAATTGCCACGATCAATAAATGATGGAATATAAATACGCCATTTTTTGATCATACTACGACTATATGAAAAAAAAAATTTTCGATAACGTTGATTTAGCTAAATCTTACCTTTCTCTAATGGATCTACTATATATGAATTGGGTTTACCTAGAGTCCATATAACTGCAAGCAATTGCTTTTCCGGGAATATTTTGAAGTTCTCCCCACCACGCACTAAGTTTAAATTTGTATTGAAGATACCTAGGGGTTTCTGAAAGGCCTCTCTGAACATTCGAAAATTTTGCTGGAACTCGATGCTATTTAATTGATTCTTCGATTTTTCTGAAACAAATATGAATAATTCTTTCCCTAATAGCTCTGGCGAGTAGACGAATAATACAATACAATTTATATAAGCGTCTTCAATATCAAACTTCTCATTCATTTCTTAAGTAAGCAATTATTTGTGACAGTAGTATGTATTTAAATTGTAAAACGTCAAAAAAATGCAAATACACACATAAAGAAAACACCGATATGTCGGTACAAAAATAAATGTGATTGGGCCAAAAATAAATGTGGAGTGATCGTGTTTTTGACATTGGTTGTACATGTGCAAATTTTATTTGGTATAAGGCTACTTAAAGTTGTGGAAGCTTATAATAACTAATTAATTAATCTATAAGTAAAGGTGGATTTAACTAAAATTTTATATTTAATACTTATAATATAACATAACTTCAATTAACTATGGGCGAGAAATGTGCAGATTGTAATAAAAAAGAAGTTGAGTCTAAGTTTTCTATGCATAGACAAAATTGGCTGAATTGTAATGGCTGTTTGAAGTGGTTTCATTCGGAATGTGTCGATGTCAAAACGGATGTGGAATTTGAACATCTTAAATCAAAAGCTAAATGGTTTTGCCCACGTTGCATTGCGAACAGTAACCTCACTAGAGTTCTGGCTGGCTTGATCAAAGCTAAAGATGCTGAGGTTAAGAAGGATAAACTAGGGAATAAGGATGATATTGAGGATTGGGTGTCAAAGCAATTGAATGCGATGTGGCCGAAAATTACTAATTAATGCGATAATGCCATAGCTGATGTGAAGGCGAGTTTGTCATCTGAAAAATCGAAATTGGTGGAAAGGATTGTTTTTCTTGAGAAGCAATTCGAGCTTTATAAAAGGCGGGCTGAACGGAAAAATCAAAGGGTGATGATGCTTCACGGTATTCCAGATACCGTCAACATTTATGATCACCTTTTTTTGACAAATATTGCTGTTGAGGTGGGTGTACATAACTTTAATGCTGACGATATTAAAGAAGTTTTTAGGATACATAGAAAGAATGGTGGAGGTCGGTTAGTTATAAAGGTTAGCTTCTTCAAGCAGTTGAAGAGGAATTATTTTATGTCTACTTATCTTAAGTAGTTAAAGAATAAACCATTATGGATAACATATATTGATGACAACTTTCCAAAATCGAGGATATACATCAATGAATATCTCTCTAAGGAAGCCAAGGACATTCTAATTAAAGCGAAGTTGATGAAAAGAGCGGGAACGGTTTTAAATGTGGTTATAAGAAGAGGTATGGTAACTATTATTGCGGTAGCTAATGATAGACCGAAAATTGTACGATCTGCAGAAGAATTGGTTCAATTTAAAAAATAATTGGTTAGATGGTTGATTCAGTTGAACATTTAGCTATTGGTTAATACATATCTTGTACAGTATGTGCATGATTAGTTTATATATTTTGTTCTTATAGCCTTATCTTTGAGTACATTTAGTGCATGATTAGCATAAATTTTGTTCTTAGCCTTATTCAGTTTAGTTATTAAATACGTATTGTAAACTTTTGAATTTAGCTATTAAGTTAATCTTAGATGTAGTAGTTGATAGTTTTACAGTCTTCAGATTTTATAGTTTATCTTATATATAATTTTTTTTTTCCTTATTTTCTTTGCCTATTGTTTTTTCATGCATTGTATCCTGGCTTGTCATTGTGGTTGTGATTATGAGCTTTTTTAATAGTTTACCTAGCATTTCCCCGTTAGCGATAAATTGCTTGAAAGTATCTCATATTAATGCGCGTAGTGTTTCGGTGAATATTGATAAATTGAGAATGGAATTTAAGCGCACTTCCCATCATATTATTGGAGTGTCTGAATCAAATCTTAAATCATCGCATACTTTTAAAAGTGTTGAAATAGATGGGTATAAGTTGCTTAGGAATGATAGAATGGGAAGAAGAGGTGGTGGAGTTGCGTTCTATGTACGTGGTGACTTTTTTAAATATTATCATGTGAAGATACATTCAAAGGGTTCTTCTGAGACTTTAGAGTATCGAAACAATTAAATTACAATTCAATTACAATTGGGGTGTTGGGGGTGCGCTTCAATAGGGTAGGAGTTGACCGTTTATAGCCACGACTTTCGTGAACTATATTCCAGCTCTGCAACTATGTAGAGGCCACCAAATGTGTCTAGTATACCTCCTCGTGGTGACACCCGGGCAACGATTTTAAAATCGGCTAAATACTAGAGGCGAGTGGATTACACTATAAATATACAATATGCAATGAATAAAACAGAAGGAAAAAATACCCCAGGTGGTAAACCAATAGAAATATTGGGCAATCCACTCTCTGATGAGACTGGCTCTAAGGATTCTGGGGAGGGCCGATCCTTGCATACACAAAAAAACAAAAATATGGAAATAGCAAACAGCCCGTTCCACAAGGGAGGAAACGTTGCTAGATCTCCTGAGAAAACTTTTAATTTCTCATCTGAAAATTTTAACATGGAACGATTCCAAAATAATAAGGGCGCAACAGCAGCACCCCAACAAGCAAGTATAACAACCTCATATAACTATGGTGAAACATCTATTCTTGAAAGTGGTACTTCAGAAAAAGAGCTAACGTTATACAAACAATGGCAAAAAGTAACTGATGAGAAAAATCAGCAAAGGATTATTATTCTCAATTTACAACAACAAATTGACGAACTAAAAAAAAAAATGATGCAATTAAAGCAGAACGAAACTCAAGCTAAGCCATCAATGAAGCAGAACCAGAATACCGAACTTAACGCCAACAATGTTAAATGTCCAACCGAATCATCAATAATACAGAAACAAAACACCAATTCTAATGTTAATAAAAACGTTGAATATCAAACCGATGAGGAAGACTTAGCTAAAGAAACAGAATGGATTCGTGCTAAGTCTAGAAAAAGTAAAAAGAGAAGGTTAAATAATACACCGTCACCACCACAAAAACCACAAACTCTGGATCAAAACACTCAGACTCAAAAGGTTGAGACAAATATCAAAACAGATAAAAAAACACCTCCCCCACCACCGATCATAGTAGATGATGTTAAAAATTATCACGTTTTCTATGATATAATTAAGGCGAGTGTTTCAGAAGAATCATTCATCACTAAATTGATGAATCAAAATAAAATAAGCATCAACGTAAATAGCGTCGATGCATATAGAAACGTAGTGAAAACTTTGACCGAAGGCTCATTTATCTTTCACACGTATGAAAATAAACAAGAAAGGCCAATCAGAGTTATGGCAAGGAACCTACATCATACATGTAGCCCAGAACGAATTAAAGAAGAATTATCATCGAAACAATTTAAAATAATCAGCGTAATGAACAAAGTTAGCTGGAGAAATAAAAAGACATGTTTGTACTAGCATTCAGTTGTGACGAAAATATAACTAAAATATATAAGATCACTAGTTTATTGGGTTGCAAAGTGGAAATTCAACCACTTAGAAAGTCTAAACTAATTCCGCAATGCCAAAAGTGTCAGGCACATGGACATACGCAAAGATATTGTGGCAAACCTCCAAGGTGTGTTAAATGTGCCGGACACCACCTAACTGGAAAATGCGACAATCCACAAGCTCAACTTAAATGTGTACACTGTGGACAAGGTCATCCTGCTAACTATCGAGGATGTATTGTTGCAAAGGAAATTCAGAAAATGAAAAACCAAAGGATGAATAAAACTCAAATGTATGGCCAGTCAAATCGATATGAGAGGCATGCAAAACAAGACAATGGGCAACCATTTGGCCGCCAACTAAGAACTGAAGGTGTTACATATGCTGAAGTAACAAGTGGCGTAGTCAATAAACCCCAGCAAAAATCTGAAGATGTAGACATCAGTCAAACATTACAAGATATTCTCATGAAATTAACAAAATTTGATGAGAGGCTACAAAAATTGGAAGATAGAGCATTGGGAGCTAGACCCAAATCAACACAAAAATGAACAACACAATGAAAATCATGTCATGGAATGCTAATGGTTTGCTCCGGCATCAGCAAGAACTACAAGCAGTCCTCGACATTGAGAATATAGATGTGTGTCTTATTTCGGAAACACATTTTACTAAGCAATCCTACATAACATTTAAAGGCTATTGCATATATCACACTATTCATCCAGATAATTCAGCCAGAGGAGGAAGTGCAGTCATCATTAAAAAAAATATCCAACATTTTGAAGAAGCAAAGTACGGAAAAGAAGAAATTCAGGCCACAGTGGTTTATATAAAAACGGAAAACTTTCCTATTGTTGTGGCAGGATTATACTGTCCACCAAGACATTCAATTAAAAGCAAACAATACTCAGAGTTCTTTAAGCGTCTGGGAAAAAGGTTCATAATAGGTGGTGACTTCAATGCGAAGAATACTCACTGGGGTTCTAGATTAACTACCACTAAAGGAAAAGAATTATTGATTGCCATCAAAGAAAATGGATGTGAATCCATTTCAACAGGTAAACCAACATATTGGCCAACTGACCCAGGGAAAATACCTGACCTGATCGATTTTTTTATAACCAAAAATATTTCTTATAATTTTATGAAAGTTGAAGAAAGCCAAGATATGAGCTCAGATCATTCTCCAATAGTCCTAACTCTAAGCGAGTATATCATCCAAAAAGGGAATAATCCAGTATTAACCAACAAATATACGAACTGGGAGAGTTTCAAAGTACACCTGGAACAAAGAATACTTTTAAAAGTTCCTTTAAAAACTATGGATCAACTGGACATAGAAGTAGAAAAGTTCATTACAGATATTCAACAATCAGCATGGGAAAGTACTCCAGAAATCAAATCAAGGCTAAAAGGAAATAACTATCCAATAGAAATTAGAAATCTCCTTAGGGATAAACGCAAATCCAGAAAAAAATGGCACCAAACTAGTGATTTTGTGATGCGGTTGTATTGTAAACCGATGCACGATAGCAGAATTAATTTAAAAAAAAAGGTTTAATGATTTTGACAAAAAAGTTTTTTTTATTTTATGATTATTATTTTTAAGTAGGTACAATGTTGTTAGCTTGACCGCTCGTTTCTTAATGATTAATGCATGACCAATGTACTAACATTTTGAACAACAGAAAAAAAATACACTGAATAGAATAGTATGCTTGCGCACAATTATGGTTAGTTAACTGTGTTAGTTAACAGATGCCACTCTGATCACTAAAAAGTGCAAATCGTCCAATCTCTACAATTCGATTTGACAGCAAGTAAGTGTTTACATAACAAGAAAACTAAATTAATTAATAAAATAATCATAATTTTTATACAATTCAAGGTAACCCAGATTAGGTAATAAATTATCATAAGTTAAGTATAATCAATCCAATACATATAGATAAAAATTTTAATGTCTTTAAATTTATTTTAGAATTTACTCTACTGTGACAGCTGATTCGAAGTTTCAATAAATGTATTTAATATATAAATTAATTGTGGTGTTATAAAATATATAAATTAATTGTGGTGTTTTGATTTTGTGCCGTTTGTGAAGAACTCACCAAACATACTCCCGGGCCGTGAATACATGATGGATTAACTCAGTTGATCTCCAACAAGTCGGCATAATTTGGTAACCGGCCGTTTGATAATACCTTTTGTTGTTTTTACGGTAACGACTCTTACTTTCGCATCGCTTCCAGGATGTACTGCAATAATTCGTCCTCTTGGCCATTGCAAAGCTGGTGTGTTTGTATCCTTGATTAGTACCAAATCATCGACTTTAAAATTGTTTGATGTGTTTTGCCATTTTGGACGTTGCTGTAAGGTGGTAAGATACTCGACTTGCCATTTCTTCCAAAATCCTCTGACCATATTCTGGACAAGCTGCCAACGGTTTCTATATGTGGATTTGCTATCATCAGGATCGTTCGCAGGTAAAGATGTTATTGCTGATCCGACCAAGAAATGACCTGGTGTGAGTATTTCGATATCATTGGGGTCATCATTTAAAGGAATAAGAGGTCTGGAGTTAAGGATTGCCTCTATTTGGCATAAAAGTGTAGACATTTCCTCAAAGGTTAATGCGGTGTCGCCAATGACTTTTTTTATGTGATTTTTTGTGGATTTGACACCCGCCTCCCATAACCCCCCAAAATGTGGAGCTGATGGAGGTATCATATGCCAGTTGATCTCTAAATCGTTAAATGTATGAAGAATCTGCTCATCCCGTAGATTTTTCTGAATAATGGATTGTAGCTCTTCTATTTTATGTTTAGCTCCAATGAAATTGGAGCCGTTGTCGCTGTATACATTCTTTGGAAGTCCTCTCCGACTTGTAAATCTGTTAAAAGTAGCGAGGAAAGCCGTGGTAGTCATCTCGCTCACGAGTTCTAAGTGGATAGCCTTCGTTGACATGCATACAAAAAGGCAAATGTATGACTTGATCTTCCTTGCGCCTCTCCCCTTTCTTGAGCTGGTATAAATTGGACCTGCATAGTCGATCCCCACGTTTAAAAATGGTTTGCTAGGCAGGACTCTTGCGGCAGGTAGTTGACCCATTAATTGTTGCGCTGTTGCAAGCTTCAACCTATAGCATTTTGGACAGGATAGTGTTATTTGCTTTATGATTCGTCTGGCGCCAATCACCCAATATTCTAATCTGCAAAGATATAATAATGTTGAGGGATTCGGATGGAGATATTGTTGATGTAAGGATAAGAGGAGTGATTTGGTTACAGGATTCCTTTGGGGTAGTATTATAGGAAACTTGGTATGTTGGGGTAGCGATGAATTAAATAATCGCCCTCCGACACGAACTAGACCGGAACTGTCAAGCGATGGATTCAAGCTGATTAATTTGCTAGTTTTACTCAAGTTATTGTTCTGTTGGATCCGTATTATATCTTCTTTAAATTCCGAAGTTTGTGCCCATCTTAAACATAATTCCTTGGCTTTCTTGTATTGAATCGTAGTAGGATAGGTAGTGTCGATGCCATGACATTTCTCGGCAAATCGGTAACATTGTGCTAAAATTCGTATTATTTTCTTAAAATTTGAAATTTTTTCAAACAAATGATTCAATGTTTGATTATCATCTTCTTCTAAATTTGAATGCAGACATGTACTCCTTTGCTCCAAATTGGTTGGTATCAATTTTGCCTGGTTCGGCCAATGATGTTCTGATTTAGCCAGCCATGGAGGGCCATTCCACCATAAATATTCTGATAAAAGAATTGCAGTCGAAGTACCTCTTGATGGAAGATCAGCTGGATTACTTTTCGATGGAACGTGTCTCCATTTTTCAGCTGGTAGCATGTCAAGTATTGTGGATGTCCTGTTTGCAATGAAGCAGTTTTATTTTCTGGGGACTTCGGTTAACCAGCTTAGCACAATGTTAGAGTCAGACCAAGCAAATATGTTGGTATTCTCGATTTCCAGTGCATCACAAAGTACTCTAAACAATTTTGCAAGCAGCAAGGCACCACATAATTCCAGACGTGGTAATGATATTTGCTTCAGCGGTGCTACTTTAGTTTTTGAGGTTACCAAGTTCGTATATATGTTGCCCTCGTCATCAAATGTTCTTGCATAAATTACCGCGGCATAAGCAATTTCGGAAGCATCGCAGAAACCATGATACTCTATAGCCTTTACGTCTTTATTAATTGAAAATCTACGAGGTATTGCAATTTTGTTTAAATGTTTAAGATCTTTTCTGAATGTGATCCACTTCTGGGTAATATTATCTGGTAATCTTTCATCCCAATCAAGATTGAGTAGCCAAAGCGATTGGAACAACACTTTTAGACGGATCGTAACTGGGGTCAGCCATCCTATCGGATCAAATAACTTTGAAGTATTTGCCAGTAATGTACGTTTCGTAATTTCATCGTTGTTAAATTCAGGATAACTGAATGAGAATATATCTTGTGACGTAATCCACTTCATGCCAAGTGTTTTGAGTGAATTTGATTGATCTTCTATCGATACTACAGTTTCTCCTTGAATTTCCTTTGGTAGAGATGTTATGAAATCGACGTTATTCGAACTCCACTTCCTTAGATGAAAGCCACTATTTCCTAGAATTTTACACAAGTCTTTTTTCAACTTGATTGCGCCTTGGATTGTGTCAGAGCCCGATAACAAATCATCAACATAAAAATCTGATGTAATTATGTTGGCAGCTTGTGGGTAATCTGTTGAATGTTCGAATGCAGCTTGATGAAGCGA
The DNA here is from genome assembly GCA_958295665.1 of Tipula vernalis. Lineage (NCBI taxonomy): Eukaryota > Metazoa > Arthropoda > Insecta > Diptera > Tipulidae > Tipula > Tipula vernalis. Next base: position 172,667,678 of record OY282559.1, read on the forward strand.
TCGGATCGCTAAAAACGCAGAACAAGAAAGACCGTATGTGACTGTATTTAAGCAATAATGTTTCATTTCCTCGGTTGGTTCATCACGCCATACAATGCGCTGATAATTTTGGTGTGGTCTCGCTACCGTAATCTGACGATACATTTTCTCTATGTCCGATGAGAATGCTATTACATGTCTTCTAAATCTTAGTAGTATCGTAAATATGTCCTTCTGTATTGATGGTCCAACCAATAGATTATCGTTTAAGCTTAAATTTTTCGACGATTTCGCTGACCCATCAAATACTACCCGAAGTTTTGTCGTCGAACTCGTTTGCTTCATTACAGCATGATGCGGGAGGTAAAAAATACCGATGCCCGTGGTTTCTGCATTTGAGCTCAAACGTCGCATATGTCCAAGGCTCTCGTAATCATGCATAAATTTAGCGTACTCGTCTTTAAGCTTAGCATTCTTAGCAAACCTTCTTTCCATATTCAGCATTCTAGATGTGGCAGTAGGAAGTGAATCGCCGAGTGGCATTAACTCATCTCGAAATGGAAGCTTCACGTTGTAATGACCGTCAATTACTGCGAAGTTGGATTTAAAATACTACTCACATATAATGTCATCTTTTGATGGTTGGTTATTTTCAGGAACATTCTCCAATTGCCAAAATCTTTGAAGCGTGTGATTGATGTCATTTTCTGGCCATGAAATATTGCACGAGATGACATTGTTTGGAGTTTCAGGCAACTTACCACCAATTACCCATCCAAATATGGTATTAAATGCTGTTAGTCGATCGTTTACTACTCGGATTTCTCGGTCTAGTATTTTATAGAAAACATCCATCCCTAAAAGTATATCTATTTTACTTGATTTAGTGAATTCGGGATCGGCTAGACTTAAACCTTGAAGCTGTTGTTTGCACATTTCATCGAGATACAGATCGATCGCTGGTAATTTTGATGACAGATTCGTCAGGATGAAAGCTTTGACTGACGTAGCTTTGTTGTTGTCATATCTCGATATCAATAATATATTTGAAGCTCCTTTGGTTTTGCCGGCATCACAACCAGATAAGCCTTTAATCGAAATATTCAAACTTTCTCGTGGTAAACCAAGATATTGAATTAGGCGCTCGGTAACGAAGCTGGCTTGCGATCCGGAATCTAACATCGCTCTAACTAAATGTATCCTTCCGTCTGCACTCTGAACTTTGATCAATGCTGTTGGCAATACTGTTTGTATTGCCGTATTTAACTGACTTTGGTTATCTAGTGCTTCGATTTTATTTGATAATAAATGGCTGTTTAATATCTCTGTAGTATGTTGTGGGACCTCATTCGTACTTGGCGTGGGCACTATTGCATGTTGGATAGTAGTTACTTCTTCGACTGATTTTAGACCGTGAAGAAGTGTATGATGCCTTTGTTGGCAAATAAAACAGAAACTCTTCGAAAAACAGGTAGCCGTAGTATGATTCGCTCGTAAACAATTGAAACATAACCCTTGTTTTGTGATTAAATCCACGCGTGTCGGCAGATCAAATTGTTTAAAACGTAAACATTTAAATAAAGCATGTGGTTTGCTACACCACGCGCAAGCTGGCTGCGTTGTGGTTACATGTAATGCTGTTCTGCCCTTTGATGATTCAAATCGATTACCTGGTCGCTTATTAATTGTGCATCCTTCTAAAGCATCACATGGAAGATTTAGGAATTTGAGAAAATCTGCGATCGTAGGGTTATCATTTTCTACAGATTCTACAGCCCATCTCTGCTTCGAGTCGTTGTCCAACTTACTCATGATGGTATATATGATCCAATGGTCACGACTTTCTGCTGATTCGCCGAGTGCTTTTAAACCTCGTAAAATTTCGTCGGCGGATTCTGCGAGTGTTCTGAGCGACGTAGCGTTTGATTGATGCACAGCCGGCAATTCATAAAAATTTTTTATATATGAATTAATAATCGATTTTGTTTTGTTGTAACGAGAGTTGAGTTTATCCCAGGCTTCCTTATAGTTGGCTTCGGTTAATGCAACGTGTTTTAGCAGGAGAGCCGCGTTACCCCGCAACAAACCTTTTAAGAGTTGAAATTTGTGGACGTTAGAAAGATTGTGGTTATTATGAATGGAGGCGACATATAGGTCTCGAAATGAAGGCCAGTCTGCATATTCTCCAGAAAAGCACTCCACGTTTATTTTTGGCAATTTAAGGCCCGTTTTTGTTGTGTCTTGTTGTAATTTTTGTTGATTAACAAATGAGCCTAATGTGGCATTGAGACGTTCGGTGACATTATCAGCATCTTGAGGATCCGGGATAGTTCTTCGTGCTATCGCTTGCATGAATATTGCTTTGACTTTAAAATATTTTGACTCGAACTCGTCTGCCTTTGAAGTTTGATTTTCAAAAAGCATTAATGCGTCCTCAACTGCATAAAATTCGTCCCATAATTTTTCAATTCTATCATGCCTCACTTGAATGTCGTAGATTGGAACATCCTCATGCAAGGTGTCAGCATAATTTACTGCCTTAGTCAATGTTGTAAAAATTCGACCACGTTGTTGGATTAATGCTGGAGCAGACATTTTGTTTCGGGTCTTTGCGATGTGTTAATTTTTATATTATTAATTTATTATAAATTGCACGATTAATTTTTGTTTTAATGTGTTGTAAACAATATGTTTTAAATCGAAATGCTCTAAAACACGAGTTATGTAATATTGCGAAATGAAAAACACGTGATTGGATATGGTTCGAATAAAAGTGAGGTTATAATAAATTTTCTCAAATCCTCGTGTTTGATTAATGTTGTAAAACACGAGTTACGTAAACTCGAAACGAATTAACACTCGCAACTCGATTAACAAATGAGGTTATAACCACTGTTTTTAGTTCAGTTTCCACTAATTCACGTGCTTCTATATTAATTTTCCCATATAATAGGGTTAAAATCACTTTCACTATTTACAGTTTGTTCACTTCAGTTATTGCCCGAATTTGATTCGAATTAATTTATTGTATAATAGTTGATGGTTTCACTTACTTAAATCGTTTCTTTGAATCCCTTATGAATTAAAGTATCGTTGATGGTTGATATTCGAAAGCTGGGTATTGCTGTGATACGATTGATGTTTAGCTATGAAACCGATCCGGCTCGAAGGACCATATGATTTTGTGATGCGGTTGTATTGTAAACCGATGCACGATAGCAGAATTAATTTAAAAAAAAAGGTTTAATGATTTTGACAAAAAAGTTTTTTTTATTTTATGATTATTATTTTTAAGTAGGTACAATGTTGTTAGCTTGACCGCTCGTTTCTTAATGATTAATGCATGACCAATGTACTAACATTTTGAACAACAGAAAAAAAATACACTGAATAGAATAGTATGCTTGCGCACAATTATGGTTAGTTAACTGTGTTAGTTAACAGATGCCACTCTGATCACTAAAAAGTGCAAATCGTCCAATCTCTACAATTCGATTTGACAGCAAGTAAGTGTTTACATAACAAGAAAACTAAATTAATTAATAAAATAATCATAATTTTTATAAAATTCAAGGTAACCCAGATTAGGTAATAAATTATCATAAGTTAAGTATAATCAATCCAATACATATAGATAAAAATTTTAATGTCTTTAAATTTATTTTAGAATTTACTCTACTGTGACAGCTGATTCGAAGTTTCAATAAATGTATTTAATATATAAATTAATTGTGGTGTTATAAAATATATAAATTAATTGTGGTGTTTTGATTTTGTGCCGTTTGTGAAGAACTCACCAAACAACTAGAGCTCCACAGGACAAAAAAAGACTAAATAATCTTACTCAACAATTAACAAGAGAAATTCAGAAATTAAAAAATGAGTCAGTTAATTTCTACTTAAGTAAGCTAGCTAACGAATGATAGTAATACGGATTATTCGCTTTGGAAAGCAACTAAAACTCTGAAAAGGCCAATAATGCCGATCCATCCTATCAGGAAAATGGATGGAACATGGGCAAGGAAAAACAAAGAAAAAGCTGAAGGTTTTGCCAATCATCTTGAAAATATATTTCAACCTCATGAACGTCAATTACGAGAAATATTGGATGAAAACATAACACAAATTCTCGAAGATGTCACCCCTACATCGACTAATGAAGTAGCAAATGAAATTAAAAACAATTTAAACTTAAAGAAAGCACCAGGGTTTGACCTGATTACCGGAGAAATAATAAAGCAGCTACCGGGAAAAGCTACGGTAAAGTTAACTAATATCATAAACGCCGCATTTAGGTTAAAATATGTACCCAAACTTTGGAAAGTGGCTGAGGTCATCATGATTCCCAAACCAGGAAAACCGCCACATCTAATAACATCATATAGGCCTATATCGTTGTTGCCGATAATGTCCAAACTCTTTGAAAAGCTACTATTAAAAAGGCTTAAACTAATAACTGAAAAAAATAATCTAATTCCGAATCACCAATCTGGTTTTCGCAGTGAGCACTCAACTATCGATCAAGTGCATAGAATAACCAATATTATTGAGAAGACTTTAGAAGAGAAAAAAGTTTGTTCAGCAGTATTCCTTGATGTAGCGCAGGCCTTTGATAAAGTTTGGCACGAAGGATTAATCTACAAACTCAAATTAATCCTACCGAAACAGTACAGCATAATACTGGAATCATATATAACGGAAAGATATTTCAGGCTTAAGCAAGAAGATGAATATTCAGAGCTTAAGGGAATAAAAGCAGGAGTTCCACAAGGAAGTGTACTTGGGCCACTTCTGTATTTACTATACACCCGAGATGTCCCAATCCCACAAAACAACATGATAGCCACTTTCGCCGATGACACAGCTATCATGGCAGTAGATGACAACAACTCAGATACAGCAGAGCAATTACAAAACGCCATAGAGCAATTACACAATTGGACAAAAAAATGGCACATAAAACTAAATGAAACTAAATCTGTACATGTTGACTTTACGAACAAGAGATTAGTTCATAAACCAGTATATTTAAATAATCAAGAAATACCACACGCAAACACTGCCAAATATCTTGGTATGACATTAGACGCTAAACTTCGCTGGAAAGCTCATGTAAAAAAGAAAAGAGGCGAGTTGGAATTAAAATACAAAAAAATGTATTGGTTGCTGGGAAGAAACTCTCATTTATCAATCCCTAATAAACTTCTGCTTTATAAGCAAATATTGAAGCCTGTTTGGACTTATGGTATACAGCTGTGGGGATGTACCAAGCAGAGCAACATGGATATTATCCAACGATTCCAAAACAAAGTGCTAAGAAGCATCGTCAATGCACCATGGTTTGTCAGAAATAGCGACATCCACAAAGATCTGGGCATAGAAGTCATCAAAACCGAAATTATGAAATTTGCTAGAAGTCATGAACAACGGCTACTTCACCATGTCAACATAGAGGCCAACCAGCTACTGGATAATACGGATTTAGTTAGAAGGCTCAAAAGAGTAAAGCCTTTTGAGTTAGTGTAAATCAGTTAAAATAAATCTTTATCTAGCGCACGACAAAAGCGCGATCAAATCATAAATATCAAAACTAAGGAGTACATCGATGGATGAACCCTTAAATTTCAGTAAAATGTAGTAATTTAAGTTAGAATAAAATTGCTTATTAGTCTTAGACTAGATTGTAATTAAAAAAGAAATAATAAAACAGAATTATTTTCAAAAAAAAAAAAAAAAAAAAATTACAATTGAAGAATTAATACTAAAATTCTTTAAAAATAGTTGTTTGTGTTGCTTATATGCATGTTCGGGACCTTCCTCTTAATGAATTGAGTGAGCTGTTGTCTAATTTAGTTGTGGATTTTGATATGGTTATTTTGGTGTGTGACCTTAATATTGATTTTTTAGACAGGGTTGAAAGCCGTGAATTAAGAAATATCTTTGATTTAGTTAATTTGCATACAACGCAAACTCAACCAATAAGAGTTTGTGATACTACTGAAAGACTTCTGGATTACATTGTTTCTAACACCCAATTAGAAACATCTAATTTTCATCAGTCACCCTTCACTGATCATGATCTTATATCAATTGACTTTAACATACCGGTTCAATTCAATGATGAGATTAAGTTTGTGCGCAACTATGATAATATGGATGTTCCCAGCCTTCATTGTGATATACTTAATGTTGATTGGACTGAATTGAGTAGAATTGATACAATTGATGGGAAGTTCGAGTTTTTATATGATACAATCTCGACATGGCTGCATCAGTATGCTCCCTTTAAAATGATTAAGAAAAAACTCAAGCCTATCCCATGGTTTAGCTATGCTATTAAAAATAAAAAACAACTTGATAATATAGCTAAAACTTTATGGAAACGATCTCGTTGTGAGGAAGACAAACGAACCTATAAATGTTATGAAAAAGAACTTAATAAGATGGTGAGATCGGCTAAGAGAAAGTTTTTGCGTGATAAGTTGGATCCCAAACTTGGCACTAAATTATTGTGGACAAATATAGGCTTAAAACCAAGGATTCAGCTGAGGTTGTTTCTAAATTTTCTCCTTATGAACTTAATGAGGATTTTGTTAAAGCGCCAATAATGAATCTGGTGCAGCATTCAGAGACTGGGACCTCTTTTAATAACTCTAATTGTTTCAATTTTAATATTATGTCTGATGACGATGTTCTTAAGACAATAGGCTCTCTAACGTCTAATGCAATGGGTGCTGACAATTTACCACTAAGATTTTTAAAAATTATAGCTCCTGTGATTGTACCTCATTTAACGTATTTGTTTAATAGTATTATGGAACATAAATATTATCCTAAAGTGTGGAAAGTTAGTAAAGTTATTGGGCTACCTAAAGTTAAGGAGCCTGCATTAGTGTCCGATGTCATCTCTCAGTTCTTTCAAAAGTGTTCGAAAGAATTATTTCTGATCAGATTAAACAATACCTTAATACAAGTAATTTATTATCTTCTCAGCAGTCAGGGTTTAAGGAAAGACATAGTACTGCAACGGTGTTAGTGGATTTGATGGAATTTGTTAGGAGCTGCTTGGACAGGGGCAATTATGTCCTGCTATGTCTACTTGATTTCAGTAAATCTTTTAACTGTATATCATTCGTTAAATTTTGTTATAAATTGAGAAACTGCTTCAGTTTTTCATCTAATGCGTCGGAATTAATGTTATCTTATTTAACTGATCGCTTTCAATTTGTTGAAGTTAATAGAGTTAAATCTAGTTATTTGCCTCTTCCTACTGGTGTCCCCCAGAAATCTATTATGGGGCCCTTAATATTTGCAATGTATATAAACGATATTGGAAGTTCTATTCGACACTCTCACTATCATTTGTTTACGGATGATCTCCAAATTTTTAGTGAAATTGAGATTGATAATTGTGATAGAATGGTAGCTACATACTAATGAAGTAATTGCATATATCAACAGGGATATTAATAATATTATTGAGTGGTCGGCGGAGAATCAATTGTTATTCAATTCGAAAAAGTCCCAGGTGATTATGTTTTCCCAGAAGCGTAATCCTTTTACTTATGACGTGGACTTAACTTGTATTAGAGTTGGTAATGACAATATACCTTTTAGTGAATCAGTAAGGAATTTGGGTGTGACCTTGGATAAACACTTGAATTGGAATGTGCATGTGAATTCTATTATGCAGAAAATGTTCAATGGGCTGCGAATGCTTTGGCGTAACTCTGCATTTACTCCAATCAAGGTCAGAATGCTGTTAGCTAGATCTTTAATTCTTAGTAATCTGTTTTATTGTGATGTAGTGTTTTCCAAATTAAGTTTTTGCTTATTTACCAAAATTAAAAGAGTGTATAATTCATGCCTAAGATACATTTTTGGATTAAAACGCAGGGATCGGTTGACACCTTACTATAATAAGATTTTTGAATGCTCTTTGGATAATTATTTTGATCTTAGAATTCTAGTTTTTATGTACAAAATTATTACAACTCGTCAACCTCAATATCTGTATGATAAGCTTGTATTTGCTCAGTCATTACGGACACAAAACATAATATTGCCAAACACTCCTACTAATTATGTGAAAGGGTCATTTATAAGGAGAGGTGCTAGGCTATGGAATACTATTCCAACACATATTAAATGTTTAACACGTTTGGACAGGTTTAGGGTGGAATGCGTGAATTATCTTAATAATCTATAGCTGTATGTAATTATTGGTTTACAGTTACTTATAATTAGTTATAAATCTGAAGACTTAGTTTTAGTTTTAGTTTTATTTTATTTTTATCTCTTCATATTTTTTATATAATTGTTCTTCTTTTACTGATTTGTGGTACAAACTAATGTAGATTAAGTGGATTTGTTGCTCTTTATACAATGCAATTACAGTGTAATTGCGTAAAATGATCTAGTTATCATGTTGTAATAAAAACGGAATAAAATAAATAAATAAATATTACCCTTTGTAAAAATTACTTCTCGATTCTTGGTGAGAATGTAGTCTTTTTCGTAAAATATAACCATAAATCGCTAGGTTCTTTTCTGTTTAACTTTTGAAATAAAAATCCGACAACATAAACTTAATCAATTTTTGAACCAAACATAGAAGTTACGTACGAGTAGCTGTACTACCGAGTTCATAATAAAATAAAATTTAAAAATATTTTCTAAACACTTTCATGCAGAGAATAGATTTTGTTTTTGGTAGATTATTTTTATTAGGTAAAACCAGACCATTTTTTGCATTAAAATTCAATTAACCTAAAAATATATAAAAGGAAATTCGATAGATGGTGTACACATGTATTAAAATATTGTAAAAAAAGGATATATAGCTAAAGCTTATGTGTATACACATGTAGAGGATTATTGTGATCAGGCATTCTATTCATTCAGCTCACGTATTGCCTTCATGCATCATACATATATAAATCTACAGTACGTTTGTATAGACGAAAGAATGATATGAAAGTAAAAGATTTTTACAATTAAATGTACTTTCAAATGGGATATACATAGTTGTGCAATGTGCATGGATACCCGGAGATATGTACTTTATGTATAAAATATGTATATGTACAAATATATGTGTGTCTATTGATTGATAGTTTGAAACCATATTAAAATTATTGCTATTTGTGTATGTACATAAAAACATAATATTGTTTATATGTACATATATACGAGTATACATATTTATATATGTTGTATGATTGATGCTATTTACTTATGGGAAATTAAAATTATGTGATTTTCATTTTATAGTAATTTCAAAACATATTATTATTATTATTTTTTGTCCAAATGTAATTAGGTTTGTTTAGCAGCATTTATTATGCATGACAATGTTGATGAACAAACAATAACATTTAATTAAAAATTACCGTTTTGTGCTAGAAATATCAAGATACTGTGTCAGTTATAAATGCATTTTTGTAAATGTCACACTGAACTGGACATTGTTACACAAACAAAAAAATTACAAAAAAAAATTATAATAAATTTGTCATTGTGTTGTGAACCACTACAAAAACTTGGGAATCAAGAGATTTAGAATTTCGTTTTTTTGCAAATTAAAACTGAGTGCACTTTCCCCTAAGGCCAATTTTAAGACATTAAATGAATTTTTTTTTTGGGTTGTACGTGCCATTTTCATGCACTATGTACTAACTAAGCGTTAAAAAAATTTCCTGAGTCGAAACAAGCGAGGCTCTGTATCAACGTATAAGAAGTTAGCACGAAATTGTGTATCTCGGCCAAAATTTTAGGAAATTTTCACTCCATCCAGCAAAAAATATTCAAAACTCTTATACTCAGTTCATACTTCAATTTGTTCGTTCATTCATTCATTCATTCGTTCAGTAATTATGTTTTGACGATGCATACTATTGTAAAATCACAGAACGATTTTGTCGCCATCTACTATTGAACATTTTTTAATTTTGACATTTGTGATGTTGTTCGAGTTATTTCCAAGTGTATGTTTAAATATTGTGGTGATTTAATCACAAAAAAAAATTAAGCAGAAAATATAAATATTTTGGTATTATATATGGAGATGGATAACAATGATTTTGAGTTACTGTCATTGTACAGGACGTCTGCAAGCTGCGTCATAATACAGAACGTCTTAAATCGGAATTCTCGAAAATGAAGACGGTGTAATTCTAGAGAAATTCTCATGGAAAGGCGTAATCACGGACATTATACAAATTTAATCGCTGAAATGAGATTAACCGATTTAGAAGGATTCCAAAATTTCCATCGAATGACACCAGAAATGTTTGATGAGCTTCTTCATCTAGTTGGACCATCCATACAAAAACATGGTACTGCTATCAATCCAATAACTCCAGGGGAAAGGCTTTGCGGTAAGTACTCGTACATAGAAAAATATTTTTATTTTTATTTTAATTTAGAAAGAAACGAACACTTTTATTTTTATTTTAGTTATTTAGAAAGCGGTGACAGCATGGTATCTCTCGGACCGTATGGTTATCTACGTAGGGAAATTTACAACGTCAGGCATTATTCGCGAAACTACTGATGTTATTTGGGATAAGTTGAAAACTTCCGTTTTTCCAAAGATGTCTTCGTCGACATGGAAAAACATATCATCAAAATTCAATTCAACCTGAAATTTCCCAAATTGTTAAGTGCTATTGACGGCAAACATGTTGTTGTTCAAGTAAATTGTGCTACATATTTTATTAGAAGAAGTGCTTTATAATGTTTATATTTCTTTTAAATTTTGAGGCTTTTGCGAATTCGAATAGTTCAGGCTGCAACTATAATAATTCACACAGCATAGTTTTAATGCAGTGGTTGATGCTGAGTATAAATTTATTTTTGTAGATATCGGAGCGTCTGGACGAAATAACGATAGTGGCATATTTATAAAAGTGAATTTGGAAAAAGAATTATTAACAAATGTCCTTCTTTGCAAATTCCAAATGACACCGTATTATCCGGCAGTACAATAACATCACCGTTTTGTTTTGTTGGAGATGAGGCATTCCCATTGCTGATAAATATCATGCGTCCCTATCCAGGAAGAAGAACGACTGTTTTAAGCCTCGAAAAAAATGTTTTCGACTACAGATTATCGAGAGCCAGAAGGGTAATTGAAAACACTTTCGGTATTCTCAGTGCCAAATGACGAACACAGGAAACCGATTATCGCAAGCAAAGTTACTGTGGTCAACATCATTAAAGCAACAATATGTCTACATAACTAGTTGAGGATGAAGTCTGGTGGTTCTTACCAATATTTTAGTGATGAGTTTGTGGACCATTAATCTCCGAACGAAGAGTTAATCATGGGCGAATGGCGATCGGATTTAAATATTAATGGATTGCTAGATATTGGACGTGAGATCAAATAATCCAGCTAGTCAAGCAATTTCGATTAGAAATAATGTTTTAATTTAAAAATTAATAAAATAAATAAAAACTTATGACTATAATATTTTAAAAAAAAAAATATCTTTAGTTTTATTTGTATTTCTCGAAATATTATGGCAAAATTGGGTAAACATTTTTAGTTGAGGTGTAAGGAAAAAAACCAGCGAATTTTAAATAAAAAACTTTTGTTTTAGTTAAAGAAAATGTTTTTAATTTATAAAATTTTTTTTTTTATCTTTAGTGTCTACATAAAGTTCAACAATATTGAAAGGGCAATTTTCGCCTTTAAAGAATATTCTTTCTCAACTTCGCCGAATCTCATTTAACGTTAAGAAAAACAGGCCGATGGTAGCACACTTTCAGGGAGATTTAACCGATCTCTCGGACATTATTTTCTGGTGCCCTTTCATTGTTTCCAGGAGATCATGTAATATAGGCTCTGCCTGGCTGGACCGTTTTCTTTTATTGAAATTGGAATGTTGTTGGTACGATGGCGATTCGGGAGCGACAAACCCATCTCTGATCAACTCGTCTTCTTGAATTGACTCCACCGTTGAGTCAAACAGCTCCTGGAATGAATTGGAGTCTGATTTTTCACTAAGTGAATCTCTGCGCTCTATGTTGGACACCGTTGGCCTATATTCAAAATTTAAAAACAAACTTTAAAATATTTATAATAAATACATTCATAAAATTTTTACCCGTTATCAAATTTATTTAAAAATACCATTTCGGTAAGAACGAAATTGGCTCTTTTATTTATTTTTATTGGAGAATCTCCACTCTTTCCTTCTTGTTGTCTGCGTGCCGCAGTTTTAATAGGCGCCATCTTGCCTGACATTCTTTACCTGATAAAATTTGAGAATTAAACCAAAATAAATTTTTCTAAGGATTATGGTAATTTCTACGTCATACCACGACTAATTATTTATGGAGTACAATTAAATTTTTTTATACTTACTGGATAAGCCCATTTCTATAGTCAATTGGACCCACATCATCATTTTCATAAAATTATTTTTATATTACTTATGACTTACGTCGTAAAGCATCGGTTGTCCCTTGACAAGCTCAATGAACTTGCTTTCCGCCACAAATTCTTAAATAAAATTTAATTTTTGGGTTTGAATAATGTACAAATATATATATATATATATATATATATATATATATATATATATATATATATATATATATATATATATATATATATATATATATATATATATATATATATATATACACATATATATATATGTACAAATATATATATATATATATATATATATATATATATATATATATATATATATATATATATATATATATATATATATATATATATATATATATACAAGTATATATATAATTACGTGCGTGGCATGTAAGACTTAATAAAAAAAAACATTTATTTATTCAACTTTTAACATTTATTTAATCTACATGTCACTTTTACGGAGTTAAAATTACAACTGTCTTAATTATGAATTATATTTTCTTAATTCTAATCTAAAATTATTAAAAATGCTACGTGTGCGTCTTATGCTTATCCGCTGGCTCGGGTTTCGAGTATCTTATGATGTTTTCTTTAATTGCATTCTCCAAGTGTGGGAAATGCAATTAAGCATTTTCTTTATGTTCGTCTTTTACATGAGACGCATGAGAAATGCTACTATGCACTTCGTTGGAACGGAATTCCTCCGGGGGGTGAAAAAAGGGCGTCCCCGTCCTTTAGCTTGTCGGTCGCTTCTTTCAATATGTTTGACAACTGGTTGACTTTTTCCCTCTCTGATGATTTTGGAGTTGAGCTGCTTATTTTTACCGTAGCGGGTTGTATACCACGGAGGACAATATAAATGATGAGACTTATTATCCCGATTGATGATATCGTTACTGTTCCTGATAACGTCCACATCCAGTTTTGATGTTTGATCTGTTCTAGATACACGTTCTTGATTTCATTTCTGTTTTGAGTATTCTCCTCCTTTATTATGATGATGTCTAACGCTTTTATTAGTTGCCTTGTTGCGTTTATGTTATACAGCACACCTTGGATTTCCTGTAGGTCACTAGTTAACTCGTACGATTGGAATTTTCTGTTTTTAATTGTTATGCTGCAGTTCCAGAACGTTAGTAAAAAGTTTCCCGTTAATTTCCTATCGCTAGGTCCGCAATCTGAGTATAATGTTTCGTTGTTTGCGTTATTTATAATTAATTTGATTTCGGAAATAAACTGCATTTCTGTTTCCATCTGGGATGTCACGTTGCAGTGGCTTGATGTGCCCATTATTAGCGGTTTGATGCAATTGTCGTCAAATTCTTGTATCTCTGAATGACTTTGTACAAACTGCTTGTGATATAATGTTGTATATAACTTCTGGTTGTTTCTGATGAGGTACAGTGGATGGTCCCGTATGACTGTGTTGTTAATGACTAATGGTACGATCATCAATGTGCTTGAGGTTTCCTTTTCCAATTTTGGTACCTGGAGGATGTATAATAATGTTTCACCGCTTATAGCGACTTTCGGTGTTACAAACTGTAATGCCTCGTCGGGAAATGAGATTTTGATACCCTGGTTGACCAATAAATCTTTAATCTTGATGATTTCGGTTAATGTCAGAATTTTACTGCTTGGTAAATTTACTTTTGTCCTAACTATTGCTTCTTGAATTTCTTCCAATATTCATGTGTCATGTGTCAATGGTTACTATAGTTGCCAACATGTCTATTTCTGTTAGTATTACTTTATTACTGATGGTGCTGTTCATTATTGCCCTGTTCACTGTTGCAGTTATCATTTGGATTCTTCGATCTATTTGTTGATTTATATGAAATTGTTGGTTATTGGCGTCTATTAATTGATTCATGGTGTTGTTGATTATACGCAGGTCTTCAGCGTCGGGATTCCCCGCAAGCTATTTCCATCCTGAGCCCAAAGCATCCCATCGTTTATGTCTGGTGCTTTGAAGTGGTTTTATTTGACGTAGGTTGTCGTGTAGCTTTTTAATTTTTTGTTTTACTATGTTATGTAATTCTAATTTATCGTACATTTTATTGTTGATTAGTTTTGTCCAGTAGCTGCAAAACAAAATAATTCAATCAATTATATAAACAGTAAATGTAAAGCTGTACTTTTATCTTTTTATCTTAGTTCACATTTCTTTTAATTTAATCCATATTACTCAATCGTACTGTAAACACAAATTAAATTTTAGGAAATGTCAATATTGTTGTTATTGTTTATGTTTTGGTACATTTAAAGAGTATTTTAATAGTATAATTATTGTAGTATATTCAAATGGGATAATTGTGGTACAGTCTAATTTATTTGTATAGTAAGCGATGTTTATGTAGTGATATTCTTGATCGAAAAACCAATAGTGATGCCATAACTTATACCCCGAAATTTATTTGATTAGGGCAATCCTAATGGTTTTTCGAGACGGACATTTTTAGGTATAAGAATTTTTTTTTCTCAAAAGTCACTTCTTTTGCGATACCTTTGAAACTGTCAACAACAAAATAATAAAAGACTAAAATCAAAATCAATAAATTATAAACATTTAATCAAAAATACTTTTTTTTAATTGGAAATAAAACGTTTTCGGGATACGTGTTTGATTCAACTACACCGCATATATCCGAAACACAATAAAACTTCTTACCATAACCTCAACTTGGGATTATAAGTACAAGCTGTGACAGTTAATAAAAATAAAAGGCTTACAACCTTTTATTAGTCGCGGCTGTACCCCGACAAGTTTGTCAATTGTTCCTACCGTTATTTCTATATTAGTGAGGTTAATTGGATGTATTACCTTAATATTTCCCACTTGAATTTTGCAATGCCCTGTTTTTATTAACAATATCGGGTCTTCGTATAAACTTTTAATTTCTAATTTTTGAGTAATCAAGGGTTTAATGAATACAATTAAAAAGATACAGATTTGTGGGTACATTATGATATAATTTTTAATTTTGATAATTTTCAATTCAATTTTATAATTTTGTTTTCAATAACATAATAATTTTTATTTTCAATTTTATTTTTTTTCAATTTATAATTTTCAATTCAATTTTATAATTTTGTTTTCAATAATATAATAATTTTTATTTTCAATTTTATTTTTTTCAATTTATAATTTTCAATTCAATTTTATAATTTTGTTTTCAATATAATAATTTCTATTCTCAATTTTATTTTTTTTCAATTTATAATTAGCTAGCTATAATTTTTACGAAATTTAAATGAAAAGTTCTGAATTGATAAAAAATATTTAGTTTAGTTACACTGTTTTAATCTCTTAACTTTATTTTTGTTTCGTTTAATATTTCTATTGATATTGAATGTTTTAAAATTTATATTTTTTGCTTGAGCTTCAATTCCTCTTGCTTGCGTTTTTGTTCTAATGTTCGGTTTGAGAAATACCGATTGATTTTCAAGCAGATTTGGCGGATTTTCTCTATGGATATTTTGTTTTTCCATTTTTTTTTATTGCCCCTTCTATACTTAAGTTCACCTGCTTAAATATGTCGTTGGCTTGTCGTTGAATTTCGCAAGGGTTTATTTGATTAATTTGATTGAAAACAATCTCGTTTGGCGTGAAGCCTGTGGAGGAATGCACTGAGCCGTTGTATAAGGCTACAGATAATTCGATTGCGACTGGGACACTGGAATTAGGAAACTTGGTTTTGTTCGTATTGAAAATCTCAATTATCGTTGAATGGGCTTTTTCAATTTGTCCATTCGATTCGGACGAAGATGCGTATTCTCTTTCTCCACTTCCCGAATACCTCTGTGGGCTCGTTCATGTTCTTTTGAAATAATGGCATTTTGACGATCCTCGTTCGTCACGTCTTCAACCATTTTCGTAACGAAAATGAAATGGCCGTCTCTTGAAAAATTCTTTCTGAAAGCTTCTTGAATGCTTTGGTACAGTATTTCTGGCGCTAGAATTGCTGACTGCTTATCATTGTGGAAGTTTTTCATGTAATTTACTATATCGTTTTTCTCAAATACTTTTTGAGTGATAATTATTCTTTTAAAATTTTGAAAAATTTGTTCCGAAATTATTGTCTCTATCTTGGAAACCTTAAATATAATTTGGTTCCTATAATAATTTATGGGTCGCTCTGAGAAGTGAATGAAATAATGGTCTGAGGTGTTTGCTGAGTGAACAGTCTCTATTTCACTTTTTTTTCAACTTTATGGTTGCCTAAAATGTTTTTAATTGTGGTTCTATTTATATTAACGAAATTTTTGAGATTTAATAAGTTATTGATTTCTGGCGTAATGACATTTTTGTTCGCGCCAGTATCTATTAGAAGTGTTACATGGCCTTTTAAGTACTCATTATAACACTTGAGGTACGGAAGATAATTTAATCTTCCGTATCTGACTCGATGGTCCCTTGAAAATTTCCTGAGTCCCCATCTTGGATCTCGTCGGAATATTCTTCGTTCGAATCTGACGCTAGGTCGTCTGGAATTTCATTTTTAGTTTCATGATTGTGAATCATTTTCTTAAATGAGTTTCGAGTTCTCATGGATTGATCGACGTCCATGGGAGACATTGATCCTCGAACTGAATAGGTTTGTTTTTTATTATTAAAATTTGGTGGTAACGGATCTTTATTTTTTGGTTGGTAATAATCAATTGCTTTTGGTTTTTGAGAATTATTGGGATTGTTGGGTTTTTTCGAGTTACTTGATATTAACTCGTTACTATTGAATTTACAGAGGAAGGCATATGCCTCCTCTATGCATTTTGGTTTTGCCGGTTGGGCATAGCCAAAATAAGGTTTTCGTAAACCCGAAATGAAAGCTGCTAGTGCGTCTTCTGCAATAAAAGCGCTGATTGTGGGCCATGACTCGCTATATAATGTATTTTGTCTAGACAGTGATTTGATATTTTGCACATTTTCTTTTATTTTCGTAAAATAACTGTGCACTGTCATGTTTTCGGTCATCTTTGTGGACCATAATTGAGATTTATAGAATGAAAGTTCCTGGCGATCGCCTAAGGCTTCCATTAAAACATCTTTTATTTCCAAAAATGATTGGGGATTTCCGGCAAGACATATTATATCTTTTGCCTTTCCTTCTATTTTATTCAATACCGATTGAATGTATAGTGCGAACTGTTGTTCTGATACCAGTGGTTGAAATACTAGCAGTGTACTTTCTGCTGTTTTCAGCCAAGCTGATAATTGTTTACGATTCCCATCGTAATGTGGAATCGATTTAATGCGATCAGGGATCCTGAACAAGTCAACTGTTGCATTTGTTCTTTAACTTTAACAGGGGTCTCGCGTTGAGCCTGTGATTGATCTACTTTATCGAAAAGATTTTCCATCTTGCTCCACTTGTGCATCGTTCAATTTTTTTAATTGTTCTACGATCACGTTTAGATGTGTAGCTAATTCTTCCATTTCTACTATTGAGTTGGTTTCTTTGTCAATGTTTCTATTCTGATCAAAGATTTTTAACCTTTTACTCATATGTTAGACGCTAATGGATTTAATATTATTATATTTTTTTGTTTACTGTCACTATGCGATCCACTGATGCTAATCGTGAACAGTATGGTACCGTTGCATCTATCTGGTAGTGCGCGGTCGTACCGAGGTAAAGATTTTAATAATATTTTATCGCTTCACTTTAAAAATCACAGCAATTGCTATCCACTGATGCTAATTGCCTTTTTATCGCAAAAGATTAATAAAACAAAAAAATCTTACCTTTGTTTGCAATCGTTCTGAGAGAGTGGGTTACAGTGGTGTTTTCAATGAAATCCGGCGGAACCTCATGTCAACCAACGGTTTATTAACCTTCAGTTGGCGATGTAACACTAATAATTTTTTTTCACGAAATTAAACTGTCACGGATTCACTTCTGAATTTGTTTTTAAGTTCAAATTCTTTGCACTGTTAATAATTTCACTGATTTTCCACTAAACCGCAGCTGCGCCAATTACGTGCGTGGCATGTAAGACTTAATAAAAAAAACATTTATTTATTCAACTTTTAACATTTATTTAATCTACATGTCACTTTTACGGAGTTAAAATTACAACTGTCTTAATTATGAATTATATTTTCTTAATTCTAATCTAAAATTATTAAAAATGCTACGTGTGCGTCTTATGCTTATCCGCTGGCTCGGGTTTCGAGTATCTTATGATGTTTTCTTTAATTGCATTCTCCAAGTGTGGGAAATGCAATTAAGCATTTTCTTTATGTTCGTCTTTTACATGAGACGCATGAGAAATGCTACTATGCACTTCGTTGGAACGGAATTATATATATATATATATATATATATATATATATATATATATATATATATATATATATATATATATATATATATATATATATATAGTATATATATATAAATATATATACATATATATATATATATATATATATATATATATATATATATATATATATATATATATATATATACATACATTACATATATATATATATATATATACATATATATATATATATATATATATATATATATATAAAATTATTAAAATATGTCACCTACCTGAATTTGTCATCTTCAAGGTTTAAATTTTATTCATTTTATTTTTATTTAAATTTAATAACCTTTGGGTTTTTATTGTAATCAACACACACTGTGTTTATTATTCACACACGGAACTCTTTGTAGTTTTATTTGATAATTTTTTCTTGTTTTTGTTTGATGGAAAATTCAATGATATTTTATTTTTGATTTTTTCTGTTTGAAATTTTTTCATTTTTGTACCATGTGTATCTTTCACTCTTTGTTCGTTCAGTCAAAAAGTTAAAGTTTAACTATCTCTTGTGAAAAAGTTCAGAAGAAAAAATTTGTAATTTTTGAGCAATATGATTGGTCGAAAAAAATGTTTCAATGAATGCGAATGAACGAGCAAATTGAAGTATGAACTCGGCTTAAACAAACGATATTTATCTCGAAAAATAATTGTAAAGGAATTGATTAAGACTTACGAGCGTTATACAATAGTAAACTATAAATATTTATTGATCGTTTCTTTGTCCGTCTGAAATAATGTATGGTACTCGATCCAATTAGATAAAACCACCCTCATTAAGAAATCATGGCGTTTAGGGGTGAAATGAAGCGCAACTTAAATGTTGTGCCGAAACACTGCCAATTTCGAAATTTCTTGCGCCGATCTCAGAGATGTTCCCTTAAAATGATGTATGGTATCCGCCTTCTCTACACCTATGCATTTAGAAAAAACCACCCTCATTAAAAAATCACGGGGATTATAAGTTCTAATCATACTATCGATTCGAACCATTCAAAACTTTCTTAGAAAAATCTATTCGAAAATGGCCTGTTTTTGACTCAATAGTAATTGATTTCTTATTCGCTGAGTAAAATTCTTTACTTTCTGCCTTTAACAATATAGACGTTGGAGATTATCTCAACAACCAACGCCTACTTAGATAAATAATAAGCCTACGACAAAGAAAATAGACGAAATAATCGAAGTTTATTTATGTAGCTCGCACTTGTCACACACTTTGGCAAATGATATGAAATGAACAATCATCTGCCAAAAACTAGTTTGACCAGTTTACTCTGGACAAAACTGATTATCAGCACAGTACGAGCAGAAATGGAAAATTTATCTACTATCATTATAGAAAGAATTATTATTTTTTAATACAAATGATAATAGTGAAAATAACAATTTGGAACATTCGAAAAATGGTATACTTCCTATGTACGTTCAAAGCCCTTTCTATTTAGATTTTAAAGATATAAGTTTTTTTTTTTATTTATTTAAAATAAATTGTATTTATTTATTTTAAGTAATTACAATCTAGTCTCCTGGACTAATGAGCCATTTATTTCTGACTTAATTTACTAACTTAAATTAATCTATGGCTTCTTCCCATTGACGTTCCATAGTGTTTGGTAAATTGAAGTTATCTACATCTTTGTATTGGATTTTAGATCAGCACAATGCTGCTTAAACTGATAATCACACCAGCTCAAACGGTTTGGTTCTTTTAAGGCTGCGTACTAAATTCGTGATGCTTAGGAGCTGAGTTGCCTCAATGTTCACATGTTGGCGGAGCCTTTCTTCATGTCTCCGTGCTTTTCCTGGATTTCTTTTAAGATGAGGTTCATTTTAAGGTCCCTATGACGGTCATTGTTCCTGATATACCAAGGTGCATCAACGATGTTCCTTAATACCATATTAATGAATGAGATTGTTCAAATGAGCTTTATCTTGGGAGCCCTTGTTTGTTGCCATACTCTTCTCGCTCTTCTTTTTTCTGCGAGGAGTTCCCTAATTTCCATAAGGTAGTTGTTTCCCTTGATTTTCGTTTTAATTTCAGGAGTATTTTCCCAAGCTCATTCCTTTATATCGTTTACAAATTTGTGAACTTCTTTGTCTAATTGTTGTTCAGTCTTTAATGGAACCATTAAGTTAATTTTTTCTTCTAGCGATAGTCTAAAGCATGCCCAATTAGTGTGATTATTTACTAGGAATGATCAGAGTTTAAGTCATGGCTTTCATCTACTTGTACATAATTTACAGATATGTTCTTTATTATGAAGAAATCAATTAGATCTGGTACTTTGTTTGGATCAGTTGGCCAGTAGGTTGGTTTTCCAGTTGAGAGGGCTTTACAACTGCATTTTCTGATAGCTTTTAGGAGTTCATAACCCTTAGTCGTTGTTAATCTGGATCCCCATTGGACATTTTTTGCATTAAAGTCTCCTCCAAGTACAAATCGTTTTCCTAATTTACTGAGGAACTCTAGATAATCTTTTTCTTTCATTGAGTGCTTCGGTGGGCAGTAAATACTAGCAATACAAATAGAACAACTTTTGGATTTGACAATAACAGCAGTTGCTTGTATTTCTTCCGTTTCATATTTTAGCTCCTCATAGTGATGAATACTATTTTTAATTATAACAGCACTACCTCCTTTAGCAGAGTTTCCAGGGTGAATAGTGTGATATATTTGATAATTTTTAAGTGAAGTGTATTTCCGTGATGAGACATACATCGATTTTTTCTGTGTGCAGGACCACTTGCAGTTCTTTTTGATGTTGAATCAGTCCATTGGAATTCCAACATAAGATTCTAAGATCATTGGCTATTTTTCTGTTTAGGGATGGCTCCCTTAGTGCTGTACTCTAGTTTCTGTAATCGCTCATCAAATGTATTTAGTCTGCTTAAAATTAATTTAAGTGTTTGACTTATATCCTTTTCCGTTGCTCATCATTATTTGAGCATAAGTCATTTTACCAAATTATCCTTGAGTAGTTCCCTACACTGTACGATTTACTTCAGATCGGTTCATTTTAACCGCTTGCTTCCTGAATAAACTTGGATTTTTAGCAATCACTTACTCTGCATCCTCTGTAGTTAGCAGGATGGCTTTCTCTACAGTGAACGCATTTAGGTTGAACATTTTGGGCTTTTACACAATCTTTGGTATGATGTTTACCCAAACATTTCACCCACCTGAGTTCCCTGTTGCAATATTTTTATGTATGTCCATAGGCTTGACATTGTTTGCATTGTGGTGTAAGCTTAGATCTTCTTAGAGGCTGAATATATATATACAATATATATATATATATATATATATATATATATATATATATATATATATATATATATATATATATACATATATATATATATATATATATATATATATATATATATATATATATATATATATATCGACTCAGCGACAAAAAAACACTCGCACCACATTTTTTCTAGATATTTTTACTTTGCAATTAAAAAAAAAACAAGTATATACCGTTATACATACAGGTCTATAATCTAGTTTACTTTTTTCATTTAGTCTTGTTTGTTTCTCTGTTGAGTATTGAACAAAAATTAATATAATCGATAATCAATCGTATTTGTAATGGTGTTATTTTTAGAAAATAAGGCGTATATTGTGGTACTTCATAAAGAAAAATTGTCAAATAGAGCTAAACGGCTGGGAACCAACGAGTGCAAAACGGCTGGGAACCAACGAGTAGAGTGTGTGCAATGTGTTAAAAAATTATAGGTCTGAAGGTACTATTTTGCGTAAAAAAGGTAGTGGAAGACCCAAAAAAACTACGGAACGGGATGACCGTATAATAAAGCGCATATGCTTAAGGAATCGGTTCCAACATGCTGGCGAAATAAACAGGACATTTGAAATCCAATATGAAAAAAAAAATAAGTGACAGAACTGTCCAAAGACGGCTAAACACAATGAAATTAGAGGAACGGCGACCGGCAAAAACCACTTTTAGTGCCTGGATCTCAACTGAACTCAAAATGAATGGTCACAAGTGATTTTTAGTGATGAATCTAAATTTAACTTGTTTTGGGCCCGATGGCAACGCAACGGTACGCCGTAGAAATGGAGAAAGATACTCAGATGGATGTGTTTTGCCGACTGTAAAACATTCTCCTTATCTAATGGTATGGGGAGCGATTACAATTGAACGTATTATAATCCTAGAAGGATCAGTGAATGCCGAGAAGTATAGAGAAATCATCGATAAAGGAGTAGTGCCTACTTTGGAGCAACTTTCCGAGCATACCACAGAAATAATATTTCAAGATGATTCGGCTCCTTGTCACAGAGCTAAATCTGTAAGTAAATCTGGATCCATTTTAAGTTAATCAATATATTAATTTTTTTTACCTGTTTTCTTCATTTTCTGGTTCAAAATTATAAGGATTCATGTGGAATTACTTCGCTTTCATGGCCGGGAAATAGCCCAGCTCTCCCCCTATCTCACAAAACCTAGCAACTCGTTTTTACAAGTTTGTGGGAAATTAAGGTTTTGTATTTCATATCTTTTCCGGGTGTAATATTAAATTTTTTACATAAATTTTTTTGTATTCTTATTTAAAAAACATTTTATTTTCAAATGTTATCATTCATTTTCCATAAAACCAACTAATAGAAAAATTATATGTGGTTAAAGTCTATGAAAACAATTTTCCATACAAAAATTTATATCAATTTCACACAACACCTAGTAACTTTCAAGTTACTTTGTTCTGTCTAAAATAGGGTGAAAATTTTCCATAGAAAAAAATTAAGAAATTCGAATCAAATCATAGTAACTCTGACTTGCTTGGTTCTGTAGAATATTGAAATACTTTTCCATGTGAACATTCGATTAGCATCTCCGTGAAATAAAATAAAAATTTTGAACGAAAAATTACAGGCCATTTTATTAATTCGTTTTAGCCACTTATAGTATAATTTTATAAAAAATTGTATAAGATAATTATAATCACATTCATGTATCATTATGAAATAAGAATAAAAAATCACATTTTTTTTTAAGAAATAATAAAATATTCATCACATTTAACTTAAAATAGAAAATAAAAATACAAAATTGATCACTTAAGTAACTAATGTAACATAAAAAGAGAAAAATAATAGCTACTCTGCTACTTACATATTATTATAAAAATTAAAGTAAAGTAACATAAACAATTACTCGTAAAAATTGCATAAATCACGCGCATTTTCATTCGTTTTTAACTCTTCCCAAAAAATTATTTTCCGGACTGGCATTTGAGGTAACAGTTGATCTGAAATTTTTTTCATTTTCGTTGCATTCATTCCAGTTGGTTCCGTTCTTTTATCAGGAAGTTTAATCTCTTTTAGTTTTGTAATATGATCAAATACATGAAAAGTTTCACATTCATGTTTATATTTATAAAATAAATTTTTTGATCCTCGCCGGAACTCGACCACTTTTATGTCCTTTAAAAAAGGTAGTTCATTTTTTTGTGTCCTTTTTTGGCAGATGTTTTTAAAGTTGTAAAAGTCGGTTTCGGTAAGAAGTCGGCAAACGTTTTTTCCGTCAGCCTTTTTTATTAAATCCACCAAGATCCATATCTAACACTTCTTGTGTGTTTTTCCACTTTTTGGCGATATTGCCATGTACCGAATCCGATCTCATGTAGGAATGCCCTGGCTCAAAATATTTTATTGTGATAGTTTCTGGGCTCCAATTCTGATTTACCACTGTCAGCAATGCCGAATAGAGAATCCAATTTTTATTTTGGGCGGAACAGTTGTCAGCCCAAAAAATAAATTTCGATACATCTCGTCTCGATTGTTGAATAATATTTAAGAAAGAAGACGCAACATCTGAAGCAGACCGACCCGTTATGGCTTCATGCCAAAGGACACACAGATTAGATTGATCGTGTTGATGAAGTGGCGCAAACGTTTCGTTGAACACTACTAAGCGACTAACAAAATAGGAGTTCTTCGATTTCATTTTTGGTATAATGATTACCTTTCGCATATCCACTGTAAATAAATTAACGGTTTGGGGCCACTTATATGTCTTGTCGATTTTGTAATATTTTCGTGCTTGTATGTAATTTAATTTATGGTTAATAAATTGTTGGCAAATCACACAGTCATCAGAATGATTGGCTAATGCAGAAGTCATCATCGGAATCGGTGGTATATCATGTGAACATCTAGCTGCTTCTACATCTTTCAACTCCTTTTGGTGTTGTTTGTGTTCAGCACACACAGGGCATTCGTCCTGTGATGGCTTATCAAAACCGATGTTTTTCTTTTTGAAAATTTTTGAATATGTTACGTAAGAAGCAGCATTTCCAAATTTGGTAATAAAATCATTCCACATAAATTTGACTGTTATTTCCGATGACAGATATCTACGATTCGGTGCGTGCTCCAACTTATAATGTGAGACTTGTGGATGAAATGATAAAATGTGATACCGAATTTGATTGTGAATTAAAGTTGATTTTTCTACCTTAATTCTGTTTATCACATCACCACGATGGTCAGTTAATGGCACCAATCCTAAATTTACATTTCTTCGTTTAAAAAATTCTGTGATTAATCCATCAGTTTTCCTACCGATGGTGTGAAGGAACATAGTCTTACACACAATTTGTTTCGACGAATTTTGTGCGTTGAGTGGAAGATGGTATACGTAGGTGTACTTACGTTTTGTGGATGACGAGTGGTAATGTTTTTTATTTTGTAAAATAAATACCTCAAAAAACAACTGACGCTGGGCAAACTTCATTTTACTGAACTGGTCAAATATAGCTTGCCGTCGAAAATTCTGAAATGTCAGCCCACATTTTTTTTGCAACTACATTCATTTAATAGCTTTAGTGCGGCATCAGCTGATTTTTTCTTTTTAGCTTGGTGGACCGCGAGTGGTGAAGGTGTTTCAATGTGGCTTTCCAATGGTACCGGAGGTGGTGGATCGTTACGATTTACGAATGGCGGTGGTGTTTTAACGTTTTTCACAGGCGGTGGTTTATGAATGGCATCATCATATTCTGTCGATTCTTCATATTCTGTGGAATCATCCATGCAATGTTTATTGGGACAATACGTGGTATCCGCCAAAGAGTCGTCAGATGAAAAATCTTCCGACGTGTCTGCTGCTTCTAAATGCCCTGCTGCGTTTCCTGCACGAAGCCTAAAAACATTTTAATAAGATTACAATTTTGAATGGGAGAGACAGGGTCAAACAAACTGGCTACAATATTTCCCAAATTTGACCGTAAATCGAATATTATAATGTTTTATTTTGTTGATAGAATAAAAAGTTGAGTTTAGCGAGAAGCCAAATTTGGATCTTTACCAATGATCATTATTTTCGTTCGAATAAAAAACGACAATTTCCAACAAAACATAGTAACTTTTGAAAAATTACTATGTATTGTATGAAATCTTCTGACTATAAAATGAAAACACTAAACATCATATTACAACATAACCTAGTAATTTTTAAAAGATACTATGTTTTGTGCACAATCCACTCTAAGTTTTCTCACATAATCTAGTATCATTTAAAAATTACTAGTTTCTGTAAAAAATATATTAATATCTTCGTACAGTTTTTGGGCCAGCTCAACCATTATTTTTCCACGCGACTGCATTTTAATGACAAACTGCAACTAATGACAGTTAACACACGACCAAATACGCAAAGAACATAGACACAAAGAATAACCATCAATTGGATAAATATAGCTATCTCTTTCATTTTTTATGATCAAATAAAGTAAAAAAATACATAGTTGCTAGGTTCTGTGTGGAACTATTTTTGTAAATAGATATTTTGATGCCCGGTTTCACAAAATAATAGCAATATCTAGTTAAATAATATTCCCTCCCTTTCTTCTTTTATTAAATTGTGATTTATTTCATAATACAAATTCAACGCTTGCTAATTTTATTTCTTTTTTTACATCAACATTTTAACTGGAGAGTTAAATATTTAACTGCCCAATTTCATCGAGCTTAATATTTAGCTGAATTCTAAATACTTCTATGTAAAAAAAAAATATTATCAACTTGCATAGAATTTGTATCATGAAACAAAACGTAATTTTATAAAAGAAGAAAGGGAGAAAATACTATTTAACTAGGGATTGAATATTTTTTTGAGAATCCGGGCATAAGTAAAGTTACCAGGGTATTGATTTTGGTCGCAAAATGAGGATTGAGGATTGAGAATTTTGTATACGTACACGGCGTATAATATACATTTTGCTATTATGTGCCGTCAAATATTTTTATTGTATTAGTGTGTTTTCTCATGATGGTAAGTATCAAAAATAAGCTAAGCGGGTGAAATCGGTTCAACTTTTTTGTTGCTTCCGCTCGCCTTGAGTTATTTTTCCCTACCTTTTAACATGAGGAATTCATGTTTTTCTATCTATTGTTGTTGTAAACGAGACATTCATTTTACTTCGTTACCAAAAATCCAAAACAATATACGCAATCAATTGCTCGTGGTGATCTTCAATATAAAAAACAAAAAGCAACATAAATAGCTAAATGGTTTTTAATTTTTACATTCTTCGTCGACCACATTCATAATATTTTTAACTTTTTTTTTGTTTTTTTTTGTGAGTTATGTCAGTGAGAATAAACATTTGAAAAATAAAAAAAAACAATTCAGTGTTATCTCATGCGTACGAAAGGAATGTTGTACATATTTTTATTTCCAGTAATTTTCTGTAAAATTTAAAACTAATAAAATGGTGAATTGAATTATGTTTTAAAGATAAACAAAAATTAGCTAAAAATGGAAAACAAGTCAGAAAAATATTTATAAACTATAATTTTATTAATAATTTTAAATGATGAAAAGACACACGACGTACATCCGCCCTCTTCTGCGTTTGAATTAACACTAAGCCAAAATAACTAATTTACTTCTTATATTTTCCACATTATATTTTATATCCCTCTTTTTCGTATCATTTTATCTCTCTTATTTGCATCATGTTAAACAAAAAACAAAAAAAACCGCCCATCAATTTTTTAGTTTTTTGTTTACATCGAATAAGAGGGATAATGTGAAAAATATAAGTAAATTAGTGATTTTGGGATGGGCAAGTAGGATGTACGTCGTATATCTTTTCATCATTTAAATTTATTAATAAAATTATAGTTTATAAATATTTTTTTGACTTAATTTCCATTTTTAGCTAATTTTGATTTATCTTTAAATCATTATTCAATTTACCATTTTATTAGTTTTAAATTTTACAGAAAATTACTGGAAATAAAAATATGTACAACATTCCTTTCGTACGCATGAGATAACACTGAATTGTTTTTTTTTATTTTTCAAATGTTTATTCTCTGTTTTTCTCTATTCTTTGGACACCAATACAATTTATCAATACTATTGCCTTCCGGTAATTCTCAACTCAATCCTCAAATTGCGACCAAAATCGCTACCCAGGTGTTTGTTTTTTGAATAAAGTTGTCAATAATGATCGTAGAGCAATAATTCTCAGAGCGTTAGAAACATAATTTTATTCCGGTTTAATAAAACGAATAATCACAAAATCTAGTAAGTCGCAGTTACTAGGTTTTGCGTTTCGAATAGCTGCTATTAATCCCATAGAGAACTGCTAGCATTATATGGGCAAAAAGAAAAGAGAACGACGTCCAAAAACCGTTCAAGAATTAAAATTGATTATCGAAGATGTTTGGCATAATAAAATCGATTTGAATTATTTGGACAAGTTATACGAGTCAATGCCGCGACGTATGAACGAATTGATCAAAAAGAAAGGAGGTTATACTAGATATTAATTATTTTTAAAAAATAATGGCGAATTAAGCAATAAAATGAATTATTATTAATAAAACTGCTGTTTCTTTTTTTTTTTTTGAACAATTAAATAATTTAATCTTGAGAAACTTTAATTTTAATTTAGCATAAGTTATTTATTATTAAAAAAAATTTAAAATCTTACCTCTTTACTTAATTCACTAAAATAACATTTTAAGTAATGTTTATTAATTTCACTTCAATCACAATTTCAACCACTTGACCACAATCCCGATTTAAATAATTTAATCACCAATTAATTAACTAAATCTATAATCAACTTTTCACTTAAAATGCTTTAGTCAAATGATGCAGTAATGACCAATATGTTCACCTTTTTTACAAATTGCTAAAGGAATTTATTATAATTAAGGGATACCATTGGTTAATCTAAACTATGCACACATGTTAAAGGCATTTTCATGGATATAAGTATAACCTACCAATGGTTAAACTAAACTATGTAATAGTATAGGGAGCATATTTGCACGTATTAGTATAACCAAAACCCTTGGTTAATCTAAAATTCTAAACAATGTAAAACTATAAACTGCATTTATGCAGGTGTTACTTCCACTTTTGATGCCAAGTCAATTTTTCACTGATTACATGAAAACCTACACCTAGGCAACTCAATTTTTAACATTTTTTTTCGGTCTGAAGAGAATTTATTATAATTCAGGCTAAACACCAACAATCAAAAGTAGCGCAATTATCTTTATCTTCTGTAATTTGCTTTGCAATTATGATCTAAAAAAATCCCGTGCAAAAAAGGACCGCGGAAAACCAGTTTAGGTGTACCTATAACTACTGGTTAATCTAAACTATGTAATAGTAAAAGTTATGTATGCGTGTTAAATTCCCTTTGATGCATATTAGTATGTAACCTACCATTGTTTATTCTAAACAGTGTAAAAGTATAATCTGCGTATGTGCATATGTTACTTCCAATCTGATGCCAAGCCAATTTTTAACGTTTTTTCGGTCCAAAGGGTATCTTTAACTGATTACATGAAAACCTGCACGTAGGCAAGTCAATTTTTAACGTATTTTTAGGATTAAAGAGAGTTTATTACAATTGAGAGATTCTCAAGTCAAAACTATGTATATATCTTTTATCGATCCTATAGATTGCATATTAGTATTATGCACACAAGTATTTACCTAAACTAGTTTTTACATGCTATAAGCGTTCTATCGTGTAAACAAAAGGTGCAAAAATACTGTGAAAGAACTGGTTTAGGTGTACCTGGGTGAATTATCTAAACTATGTAAAAGTGCAAACTGCCTATGTGCACGTATTACACCCACATTTACGCCAAGTTAATTTTTGACGTTTTTCGGTCCAAAAATAATTTCCTGAATACTTGAAAAAGTATTTACAGGGCTGTAGAATTTATCACCATGTGAGGGCCATCGCAATAGTTATTTCATCTTGCGGCACGCTCGCAGGCCGCATGTCTTCTTAACTATTATGCTGGCCGCACTCATTCCTGAGTGATAAATTCTATGGCCCTCGATACATAAATAAATACCGTGTTGTCCAGAATATGAATCATTTTTAGTAGACCACTCACTTTACACTTTCATCAACAAGTATCAAAATTTGAATTCATATTTTCATTTTATTCAGTCAACGTCTTTTGGTTTTGCCAAGAAATTAAAAACCACACAATTATTGGAGAAGGGTCAGCTGTTCACCTGATATTTGGTTTATGGAAAAATCTTAACCAAATTATTAGGCTAAAACAGATTGACACCAAACGGCACAGCGTTTAAGGTTGCGGCGTGTGGATTGGAAGATACCGGACTCGAATCCCGGTAGAGACCGGGATTCAAAAGAGCTTTTTCATCATTTGATTTCGATCGGTGATGATGATGAACGCAAATATGACCCGCTGTTGGGAGTACACAATTCATTTGTCTACCCACCTTACATGTCAATACTATAAGATGGCCTGAAGCAACGCAATGTGCAAGTGTTCTTCGCAAAACGGGCATAAACCCGCATTATTAAGCAAAACAGGCATTGGCAAATATATTCGAGAAGAAATTCCGCCAAATTCCAGTAGGATCGAAAAAAACGGTTAACATTTATCAATCATCAAAATTTACATCGTTTTTATTACAATCGTTCGACACAGCAGTAGTTAGTCTAGGCTGTGGTAAGTAAAGTAAAATCTACTTATGGGTCACAAATACAAAACAGAGTTAATTTAATTTTTTGTCGAATATTTAACGCCCTATATCCGTCAAATGACCTTTTCAAGGAAAATAAATGTAATTGATTTTCAGGTGCCAGTATAACTTCAGTACTTCGTACTGAAAAAACGTTAGAAACTGATTTTTTAAACCTGCATGGTTCAAATTAACCAATGCGCATGCATAGTTTTATTTATTTATTTAGATCTATTCTACAGTTAATAACTTAATGAATAGTAAAAAAAAAAAAGAATTATTTTAGATTAAAAAGAAATAAAAAGAATACTAACAATACGGAACATTACCTGAAAAAACAAAAACTTTAAAACGTAAAATGAGATTAAAAATTGAAATTACTAATTGCCTTCCGAAAATACACTCTGGATCTCTCAAAATGAAATAAATGGTAAAATTCATTAAAAATTCTAGCCATTGACTTGGTTGGTTCATTGGAACCATAATTCGTTCTTTGAAAGTCAACAAACAAAAATTCCCTTGGACGCAAGCTTCTGGTAGGTACATAAATGCTGCAAGCAGAAATGAGTTCAAGACACTTAATGCGGCCACTAAGAGAATCACTAACAAACAAGGCAGAGGAAATTTTTCGGCGTTTAACCAACGTATCAATGTGAAGGCACTCACACCGAATCACATACGATGGGAGACTGCGCACCTGTTCCCACATAGGTAGATGACGATCAGATAAATGACCAAGCTTCTTGGCCATATAGATAGTAAAACGTTTCTGAATAGATTCCAATCTTGCAATATGCACATCTTGATGAGGATACCAAACCACTACAGCATATTCAAGGTGAGATCTTACTAAAGAAGTATATAAACTAACAGACGAAAATTCATCCATAAAATCCTTTGTCATTCTAAAAATAAAACCTAACATAGAATCGGCCTTTAATATTATTTTATCTAACAGTAACGCAAAAGTTAATTTCTGATCAAACAGAACTCCTAAATCAACAGTTGAAGTTACTCTACAAAGTAGATCTCCATCGAAATAATAATTGACAATATTTGGATTGAGTGTTCTGAAAAACGACATCACCTTACACTTCTGTACATTGATGAACAATTTATTCTTAGAGCACCAACTAGACAATATATTAATTTCAGATTGCAAAACCTCAGCATCACTTACAGATTGAACATGCCTGAAAATCTTCAAATCATCAGCAAATAATAAACATTTACAGAATTTAAAAATATTAGGAATATCATTCACGAATAAAAGAAATATAATTTGGCCTAAATGGGACCCCTGAGGGACTCCTGAATGACAATAGATATAATCTGACTTAACATCATTCAATAGAGCATACTGCTTCCTACCAACTAGAAAAAAAGAAATCCATTTAAGAAAATTTGGATCAAGACCAATAACCGAAAGTTTTTCAATAATAATTTTATGGTCGATTGAATCAAAAGCTTTAGCAAAATCAAAGTAAATTTAATCAACTTGGGCGCCTTTAGATTCAAGTGACTCAATAGTGAATTTAGTAAATTGCAATAGATTGGTAGTCGTAGATTTTCCACTGGTGAAACCATGCTGGAAACAAGAAATTATCTCTTTAGTATGGAATAACGAATGTTTCGACACAATTAATTCGAAAAGTTATAGACGAAAAAATTGAAATACCACGATAATTTGATATATCAGAACGGTTACCCTTTTTGTAAATTGGAACAATGTGAGAAATTTTTCAAGCTGTAGGAAATTGTCCAGAAATTAATGATTGGCTAAAAAGATAACATAATGGAGTTACAATATATGAGCTCACACATTTAAGTATTGACGAAGGTATCCCATCAGGCCCACATCCATCATTAAAATCTGACAAATATTCATAAATGTCATCTTCAGTTATTGTTAGGTACGGAATGTTAAATTGGCAATTACTAACAGAAGGGTCCGCTATCAAAGGATCCGTAATTAACTTTATACACCGATTGAAAGAAACTAGCAAAACCCTCGCAGATTTCAGGAACCGTGCTCAGTTTACCTCCATTAAAAATCATTACCGATGGAAAGCCAGTTGTATTACGTTTTTCGTTAACAAACTTCCAAAATGTTTTAGGGTTTTGTTTGATATTAGTTTCAATCACACTTATATACTGACAATATTTAGAATGAAATACAGATTTAAATTGTTCATGTAGATCAACAAATTTGGATTTATTCAGTTGACAATTATTGGATCTGAATCTATAGTAAGCTCTAATTTTACGGTTACGTAAGTTGATCAAATCAGAATCAAACCATGGTGGGTAATTATAGTTATGTTTTTTCCTCAAAGGTGCGAATTTATCAAAAGCAACAAATAGTAAGTCATTAAAATTTTTTACATTTTCATTAACATCATTGGCTCGAAAAAAATCATCCCAACAAATGCAACGGAGATATTCAGAGAGACCAGGTGTGTCGCATTCCTTAAAATCATAAAACGAATCATCAAAAGAAAAAACCCGACATTTATCATCTCGATTACCAACATGAAATATAATCTCGAGGGAATTATGATGAATATCATTTTCCTTGAAAGATGTCAAAGACTCATGAACTGACAAATATTCCGTATTATTAACAAAAATTAAATCTAAAAACGAATTGTTATCATTACAAAATAAATTAACTTGTTTGAGATTGAAACTGAACAGTACATCCACCACCGCTGCATCATTTGCAGATAGAATATCCGAAGGGAGTAACCCCAAAGACTCAGTTTCACTATCAACCAACCAATGCATATTACTTAAATTAGAATCACCTAATACAACTAAAGTATCATTATAATTAATTATATTAACCAATTCACATATACAATCTACATGACTCAAATAAACATCAGTAGGTGAGCTAGGTGGTATGTACAAAACTATAAAATAAAATAAATTATTACAAATTAAAACTTTGACACATAAAAATTCGATAGAGCCACATCCAGGTACTACAACCAGCTCACTTCGCATAGAAGAATGGGCTGCAAACAGCACACCACCTCTACTTTTTTTAGTGCTGTTAAAAATAGATCTATCACACCTATAAACGACACAGTCATCAGAAAAGAACTCATTATTAAAGATCCCCTCATGAAATCCAGTTTCCACAAAAGCAAAAAATTGAAAATCCGTTGAATAAAAGAAATTCAAAAATTCAGCTGACTTAGACGACATACGCCCAACATTACGATAAAATAATCTCGGGGCCGTCAAATTATAACGATTAGTTTGTTTATCAAAACCACTGGCATCAGTAAAAGAGTTGGTTGGTTTCGTTGAAGAACGGGAAAATTCGATTTATTGGTTCGCCCATTATTAAAAATTATAAATTCTTTAATTAATGACCCAGCAGGCCAAGAAGTAGGTTGTAATAAATTCTCAAAATCAGTAACGTCCACATATAATTTAAATGACGAAAAATTACGGTCTGCATCATTAATACGTCGAGATATAATACGCTGGCAGTTTACATCCTCAATGTTAAATTTATCTTTAAGATAATCCAAAATTACAGCTTCGGAAACATCTTTATGGAGTCGAGAAACAAATAAAGTTTTACGTGGCTTCACAACCTGGAGCGATGAGACCAGATCACCAGTGCCAATAATAATTGGTCGCACAGAATGAGGTTTGATATGATGTGCAGCCCCACTATTATGAGCATGATTAGAAGCTTGAAACGACAGTGGCGATTTAGTATTATTCTTCGATTGATCCCGATCATGATTGATTGAGTTTGCAGATGACTTAAACATTTGACCATCAACATCACTAGCATCGATTAACGGTCGATGACCAGAACAGCAATCAGGAATATGGTGAGATTTGTTCAAAATCTCAGTAATCAGTTTGTTAATAGCGGCCACATCCGCTTCAATTTTATTTATAACTAAGGCCTCTGCAGCTCTATCAGCAGCCAGATCAACCTTTTGCCACAATTTCGAGATGTTGTGATTAATAATCCAATCATTACAGCCATTACAGAAATAACAAATATTCATAAATTTTTTTATGGAATTATTGGCGGTTCGATCAATACCGGTACACTCCAAGTGGAATTGTTTACCACAGAAACTGCAGGGAACTATATCCACAAAAGTAGATCCATGGATTTAGTACAGCTGTTGCATGACATTATGTAACCGGAGAATTATAAATTGAAAGTTTATTATATGATGTGTATTAAAACATTGATATAATTTGACAGTTATTCAATATTAAGTATAACGATTAATGATTTGTATTAAAACAGCTATAAATTGACAGTTATTTAATATTAAGTATTACGATTTATGATTTATTAGTATGAAAGGCAGCACTGTAACAAAAACATGTAATATAACAACGCTTAATGTAATACAGTTACAATAAAACGTATCACAGCTAATTGGTGGTAAAATGATCGATGCACAAATTTATGATCAAATACAATCACAAACAGAGTATCACAAAATGTTCGTATCACGTTTATAGAAAAATAACACAGCTACATACTCGTATATGGTAGTAAAATGTTCTATGCACAAAATTTTTGATCAAAAACAACGCTTAATATAATACCGTTAGAAATAAAATAAAACGTATCACAGCCACTTGGGGGTACAATGATCAATGCACAAATTTTTGTTCAAATATAATCACATAACAGCGTATCACAAAATCTCAAAATGTTCATATCACGTTTAAAAAACAACAATTAAACAATTAATAATTGTCGGGCAATGATTAACAACAAAATGTATTTCAGATTATTTGGATGCTACAATTTTTTATTTAAATTTTAGATTCAACAAATTAATAAAAATAATTATTTTAGAATAAAATAAAAATTACGTCTGCTAGACTCAAAAGACAATTAAAGAATCGATTTAGTTGCCTATTTTACCTTACTGTCGTCTAAATTAATTACCGCAACGTCATTCCATTGTAGTATTAACCTTGCACATAAGTTAATTTGATTTATAATTTAGTAAATGGCGGAGAAATAAATTAACCTATCAATTTTTGTATTTTGAAACCTGTATGGTTTAAATTAACTAATGCGCATAGGTGCCTACTATACCTTACTGTCGTCTAAATTAACTACCGCAACGTCATTCAATTGTAGTATTGACCATAAGTCAATTTAATGTACAATTTAGTAAATACCCAAGAAATAAATTAGCCTAGCTAGTTTTGTATTTTGAAATTGGCGTGATTCAAATTCACATAAGCGATTTTGTGCCAAATTAACCAAAACCTAGGTTATTATTACTAAAACCAATTAAACTAGCTAAAGTCGCTCAATTTTTTTTTTCAGTGGTTACGGCGTGCCCACGAGACGGGGTGGGTGTCGATGCGTGTGCTATTTTTGCCTCGAGAAGGCATATGCATCAGTAGTAATCTTCCATCATTTTCCGTTTGCCTCCTCAAGCCACGGTTTTGGTGGTCAACTCTTTGGTGGAAATATACCTAATCGCCAATCAGCCTTATTATTCTCATCTCTTTCTATAATTCCCAATTAGAATAATCTCCAACAAGTTTTAGGCAACACAGATTTCTCGTTCGCATTTACAAACAGCAAACTACTGTAAGCAAGCATTTCTATTCGCTATTTAAATGGACAATTGGTCAATAATATTGGTAAGGCCATTTGGAAATTCTTCATTCCGTTTTGGAAACGAATTCCATTTTATTTACGACTTTTCTAATATCTTGTATAGATGCTATGCATTTATATTAATAAAAACTAAACATGCAAATTGGTTGAAAATTAATTTTATTAAAATTATAAATTTTTACTTAATTTTCCACCACCATTTTGGTAACACAAAAGTGTGGTTGGCA
This sequence comes from Tipula vernalis, assembly GCA_958295665.1. Classification (NCBI taxonomy): domain Eukaryota; kingdom Metazoa; phylum Arthropoda; class Insecta; order Diptera; family Tipulidae; genus Tipula; species Tipula vernalis. The sequence continues at coordinate 172,704,281 of OY282559.1, forward strand.
GCCAACACCAAGAGCGACGTGTTGCCGCGTTGAAATCCGAGACGAGACTGATTAATGTAATTTTATTTTGTATTGTCATTTTTTGTTGTGTTTTGTTTTGTGTCGCGCGGTTGGTATACAAAATAGAATGTAGAATGGGCGCGTTGTTTTGACGTGTGGCGGTGAACGCATGTACATATGCGTGACCGCCACACTTGTATCTAAAATTTTAAATTGTTCATTTATTTATTTATTTATTTATATTAAACAGGCATAAGCTTAAGGCTTTTCCACCCTTCCATACAAATACAAAACATCCATCAAACATTTAAAATTTCCTACAAGCTAGTATTAAATATTTTATATACAAATCAAGTCAAATTATTTATTTTTATATAATCAAAAACAAGTTTTTTAAAAACACTAATTGAGCTTCCACATCTAACTTCAACCAGCAACCGATTCCATAAACATCAAGTATCAACTTTCAAGATCCAAGATGTAATGTTTTTGTTGGAACAATAATTTAAAACATTGATTTGTTTATTGTATATTAAATGAAAAACGAAAGCTTCTTTAGTGCTCTAAATATTGCTAAAATAACTTCCCCTCAAATAATATTCTCGCTTGCATGCACAATTCACATTGGCAAAATACGCTACATCATCCGAAATGTACTTTATATGTCGGTATTTAGAACGAATAATTCCCCAATTCTAGGATATAACACGCAAATCAAACCCGTTTACAAATTTCGAGTAATATCGAGAAACACGATTATTCACAAAAAAATTCAAATATACCCCAAAAATTTGAACACATTTAAAGTACCACAATAATATCGAATAACGTTGTGCCTAGTAATTTCCCAACTATAATTAAGATGGAGTGCTAAGCTTAATTCAACTCCAAGCCAAACTTGAGCAATATCAAAAATCTTAAATAGTTTCTTCAACAAAACCCGAGTAATACCGAAAATCTTAAAATCTATCAAATCTCGCATTATATATAGGTTTTATAATAATAATATTTAATATCATAATCAATCCAAACAAATCTCAAAGGTGCTTAAAATATCGTTCCTGTAATTCGGTTGCATATTAAGACGCAACTAAATTGGAATAATTCCTATTAAGCCATTTCCAGTGTATAGAATTCTTTACCATATTTGAGAAAATAATATAAAACCACGAACCCCGAAAGTTGGGACGCCAGGTGGTCAAGTTTGTAAGCAATGTATGAATTTCGATAATTTTATTTAAATTTAACAAAACGTGATTATGTAACAGGTTCTCGTAATCTTTCATAATCGGGTTTTATTGGAATAGCGGCTTGATGAGTTGCAAGTTCACAAAACTGGTAACTCGAAATGCAGGAGGTAGGTATGTAGTCAATTTCCAAAGGTAATCCCTAGCAGATAAAATTGAAATATAGTTGGATTACACCAACTGTATGTATATATAACTTGCTGTGAATTTGGAGTGAATCAGGTCTCAATATAAATTTACTTGGTAAAAATCGGTGAATACCGGTTCGATTAACCAAAACGGTTAACCTTAACCATTTTTTCCATGCTACTGGTTCTAAGCGAGCTATTCAAAATTATCAAATAACTTGTTTGTATAGCTATTTTATAATAGTAAAACCCCCGGAACCTTTCGTGGTTTTTGAAATAAAAAATAAAAATTCTACCAAATAGGATTTAAAAATAAAATAAAACAAGAATTTTTTTTTCTCCAAATCAATGTGTGTATAAGTTAGAATTGTTAAAAAAAATTAATTTGATTTATTGCATGCGTGAAAATTTAAATCACCAACCGCTACTGACTATAATAAATTTTTTCAATTAACAATAAGCAGATAAGTTAGAAATTGACTTGTTAAAATTTTTTCGTATTGAAAAAGCGATGTCATGCGATTTGAACAAACTTGATTGTGTATTTAACAGGGCTGTGGAGTCGGAGCCGGAGTCGGAGTCGCGGAGTTTATGTTTATTTTCGTATTTTTAAGGAAGCCGGAGTCGGAGCCGGAGCCTTATGGAATACACAGACTCCGGCTCCGGTTTTTTTTTTGCATACGCAGCCCAATTATTTATATATGCATTAGCGCAGTTCAAATTGGAATTCAAAATTGGACTAGCTGAAATTAGGGAAAAATCTTTTTGAAAAATCTTCGTCTTTTTTAAAGCCTAGTGCGTTGTTCAAGTAAGATGCAATTTTCACTGGTCTCCAAAAATATAGGAAGATAAATCTGACGTGAAAATTTAGTTTGACGAGTTTCGTAAATATTTTAGTGCGTACAACTTCATGTTGTCTCTGACAACGTATTTTATACAATAAAATTCACTTCGATCCTCAAAACGCCAAAACTCAAATGAAATTGTCAAAATTTTTCTTCACACTTATCGTCCAGGGGCCCTATTCTCAAATTCCCCAACCATTTTTCACATGTGGACATCTGTTAAAATCTATGTAATTATTGACGTTTTCGTATATGGGGAATTTTTTTCACCTGCTTATACCCATTCGGAAATATTCCCTTAATACCGAAAAAATTCCATAGCGAATTCAAGAATACAGCAATTTAAATTTCCGAACGTTTTATGAATTTTGACAGACGTCCGCATGTGAAAAATGGATGTGGAATTCGAGAACAGGGCCCCAGTAAGATAAAAAGGAAGTGAAAAACGTTTAGAGATAAAATAGAGACATCTGTATTCTGATATGAAAACTTCCATTTCCCTAGTTGAACTGTGCACCACAAAATGAAGTTCAGCGGTGAAATTTTCATTTTCGTTTTCGCTTGTGTCATTTTTATATAAGAAATTTCATTTCACTTCAGCAGCGTGCCGGGCTTAACTCTCGAAATTTCGCGAAATTTAAGTCGAGATATGCGTAGAAAGTCGAGAAATTTGAGTTATTAAGCGCGCAAATCTAATTAAGTATTTTGTCATCACATTTCACGAAAAATTACTGATATTAAACCAAACAAAAAATTGAAAATAAAAACACAAGAAGAATTAACAGGGACTTACTGAATCTGACAAATTTCGAACATGTGGCCTTGCAATCGGTAATAAATCAATAGAAACCCTCCCAGTTAAAGCGCCGCCTTGGGATTGAGCCGACGGCCTTTGTAAATTAACACCGAGACGCTATCGCTCAGCTACTGCCTACTTGCCAAATATCCACAGTTTTTCAGTACATAAATATAACCGCGTTTCGCGGAAATGAAAACCCTATTTACTTTACGCGAGGAAAGGACCTGGAGTCAGAGTTGGAGCTGGAGCCGGAGCTGGAGCTGGAGCCGGAGTCGGAGCCTTTAATAAGTTTATAAATTTCTGGACTCGGACACGGAGCAAGACCCGAACATTTGTGCTTGGACTCCGCAGCCCGAAGATATAACTCCAAACCCGAAGACTGCTGAGTAAAAGGTTCGAGACGGAAACCCTAGATCTTAGTACATTTTAGCGCAGTTCTTAGAATCGAAATCCACACTAGAATAGCCACTTCTCCCAAACATATCACATAAATTAGCACTCAGACGTCACCATTGCAATTATTTTAAAATTTGGAAATTTGGATTATTAAAATAACTTTACATAAATGGGGTTCAGAGTTTGAGGCGAAAATCGTTTTTATGGCTGAATTTATCCAAGGTTTCCTGTTGTTTTACTTCTTAAAGAATATAATCTAATTAGTTTGCCAGCCGATCGAATGTAGTTGAACAAATTCATGACATTTAAGAAGTTATTATTATGTTTTAAGTTTAAGAACTTCAAAAGTTTCGAGAGATTTATTTATTTTGCGAAATGAAAACTTTTAGATTTCAAGAAAATTATTAAAAAACAAAATTATAAAAAAAAAACAATTAAATTTGTCATCCTTAAAGCGCAATAAAATGAAAGGATCTAGACATTATCACTTTCTCAAGTGTTATGGGGCGAACTCTTAGAGACTGAAGAAAATGAGTATCTCCTTAGTTCGAAGGGGAAAAGGGGAAATTGTGTATATCATATTACTATCACTTTCACATTAAAATCGAGCTACTAGCTGAGATATCGATGATGGTATAGTAACAGTAATTTATTTAACGGGACTAGAACTATTAATCAAAGAAAGCATACACATAAGTAATTCACAAATTCACAAATTTTCCACATAAGTAACGGAAAGTTATTTAACATTCTTATTTGACTATCTAACAATTGGGTGGCCATTGCCAAAATATATCTCGCTTAGTATTGGGCTGATTAACTTTATTTAACACAAAATCTAATCTTTTAACCACATTATGAAGCATTGAAATTTTGGTCCATTGATTTCAAAAACCCAATTTAATTAATTTCAAACAAAAGATCAAACCAAATGCCTTTCACCTTCAATGACTTTACTTTCACCAAACTTCCGAAAAAAATCCCTCAACTTAAAGACCGATTGATAAATTTTTGTCGACAAAATAAAATCGAACAACAAACTTTTTTTTTTGTGTACCTAGCGTAGTTCCGTAAAGTTAACACCTTTTCTACCCTTTTGTGTAATATGTGTTAGGTTTACCTTAAGAAAAAGTTTTTTTTTTTGTTCGTTTGCTCGTTTATCCCTTTCACAAAACGGTTCTCTTTAATAATTTTCCTGTTATCATTGGTTTTTTTTTGTTCGTGCGCTTGCCAAATTTTCAGAACAAATAAAGAGATAAAAAAAAAGGATGCAGAGAACAAAATACAAAAAAAACAAAAAAGGATAATGGATAAATTGACTAAAAACCACCCTCAACTAAACAACAAAAATAGAAAATAAAAATTATATCACGAATCAAACATTTGTCGGAAAATTATTTTTCATGAAAATAAGTTTTGTTTGATTCTTCTGTCTGTGTGTGTGTGGCTGTAATTGAATTGTTATTGTTTGTTTGGGATACAACAACAACAAAAAAAAAATTGGTTGGTGTTTCAAAATAATTATTATTAGTAATGGAATTCGTGTATGAGTAAGTGTGTGTGTAAGTTACAGATTAACGACAAAACTTGCGACAAAATGAAAACTTGTAAGTTATGTTTTTTATGTATCGTGATCTTCCTTTTTCGTTTGATTTTCTTCTTGTGTTTGTTTATTCGTATGTATGCTATTCGGGTTTACAGTAAAATAGGGGGTAATGTGTGAAATCATTTTGTTTAATGTGTATTACCAAATTATTATCCAGTTAATTGAACATTAATTTGATCGGAATTGATGGTGATTAAAAAGACGAGTTTTCTTTTTGATATTTTTCAAGGGTTACGGAATGGATGGTGAGTTTACAGAACAATGAGTAAATTTTTTCGTGTTAGCTGTTTACTCGAATAATTTTGCTAATTAATTTTTATAAGGAATATGTGGGAGAATAGATGTGTATTTATTTATACTATATACATACATAAACCTAGCTTTAATTATTCAGAAGGTAGTCGTCATAGGAATGCCTGAAAATAAATTTTCCAGTATTTTGATTTTATTACATTCCCTCGAACCATATTATATTTAGGTATAAACGTATTTTTTTATTTATTTATTTTATTTTCACTTCCTCTTTAGTACACAACACTATATATAGATAGCTATCTCTAATTTCTTTTCTAACAACCTAACGCACAGAGGCACAAAAATATATGGTATATAAAAATTTGTCATCTCAAAATTATTAGCTGAACCGTAAAACTACAAATAAAATTTTCATGATTTATTGATGCGTTCAAATGTTATAAATTATTATCCAGCACATAAAACGCCTTTACCGTTTGATGAGGCATATCTGCCTATAAAACATTACTATATTATTTCTTTCTAGCAAAGTACATAAAATTCGCCACATACCGCACCGCCATCATTTAACTCAAAATAAAACCCTAATTAACGCGTGTAAAATTTTTATACTTTTTGTCTATTAATCAATTATGCGACTAAATAAATTTAAAATATTAGATATTTAAACAACCCTAAATGGTGGGATATTTGCCGCAGATAATCTAATCGGTATTAAATTTTATCGTTTGATGCTGGAAATAAAAAACGAATCCGCTTATATTTTATATTAACCCTAAATTATTTGTTCGTATGTACCAAAATATGGGAAGCTATATAAATCTTGTTGTTTGCATCTTCATCTATTAATAATCTATGGCGAAGGGGCGGTTTAAACACTTTATGATTGTACACTTTCGGTTTATTTGTGAATTTTATGAAAAGGTAGATATTATAAAAAAAATGTCATTAATAGGATGTAGGGCAACCAAAAATGTGCACTAAAAAACCGGTTTTAAGCGCTTAAAATATGCCTTAAAAATATGATTTTATGCACTTAAATATGCCCTATAAAAATAGAATTATATGTTTCAAATCTCCGCCTTGAGAATTATTTTCCTTCCGTGGTTTTTTTTGATTACGTTGTGCAGCAAGCAACAGTCCACAAGTCTCTAGTTTAGAAATGGTTGATTAGAGAAATCCGAAGTTAGCTGAAATATAGATCAAATCAGATCTAATTTGCTGTCACATAACAACTCCTTCGAAATCCTAATTGAGGCAGCTTCGTCGTTGTCCAGCGCATCAAAGATTCGAACCATATTTTCAAAATTACTGGCATAATAATTGACCGCTGCCAGCCAAGTTCCCCATCGGGTGGTACCCGGTTGCGGGGGCAGTATAAGCCCAGGCGCCATTTCTTTAAAAGTCTCTACTCTAGACGGGGCTTTTAAAAATACTTTTTTACCGTTAGAGATTATATCGTGTGCTCACACACACGATGAAGTCCATGGGCAAGGCAAGTTAAATGAGTTATTTTAGGGTAAAATATTTGTATTGCCTGAGCCGCTTTTACCATGTATGGTGCAGCATCTGAAATGAACAACAAAATGGAATCTTTAGGGAAAGTATAACCTAACTTTTTCACCGATTCATCAAAAAGCCGCGCAATGGTTGAATGATTCGCCCTCTCTAAGTGCGCAGTATTCAACAAAAATTTTTGTTTGTCGATCATTTCGTTTGAATCTAAAATACCAATTATGACATTGGCCACATTTCTGCCGGTTGCTTCAGTGGTTTCATCGATTGATATCCATAAAAATTGATTTTTAATATGGTTTTTATATATATATATGTATATAAACAAACCTATAAACAAACTTATTTAGTTAATGCATACATTTATTTACCGCAAAGCAATGGCGCTGACATCGGTAAAAATTAAAATTTTAATCAATAAAATGGAATGCATTTTTATGCGAAATATTTTTAATAAAATTGGCAAAATATGCTTAAATGATGTAAAATATGCATAGATATTTTAAAATATGCACTTAAATATGCACTAATATCCAAAATATGAAAATATATGCAGTTTTGGGTGAAATATGCACTAACAAATAGGGCTTAAAAGGTTTCGTTTTTGGTGAAACGGATTCCTATCTTATTTTTTTCACATTATGTACACAGGAAAAATAACATGCTAATGCATATTTTTGGTTGCCCTAAATCACCTACCATTAGAGATCATTACCCATCAGTCATGCCGTATGTTTTTTTCAATAGAGTGCATTACAGTTGAGAAAGCACATTTAGGAGAACGATACAAAGAAATTATGCTGACATCTTTAATTGTCATTGCGCAGGCGCGTATCCGTGTTCATCAAATGCAATTTTTTGGAAAGTTTAAACAATGTTTGACCAGGTTAAGGTGTAGCATAAACTTCCGATAGCTATAAGTGAATATGAATATTTTTTCGAGTTTTCGAGTTACTGTAGTGGCAAAGGCTACCTTTTGTAAATTGTTGCGCCAACAGGCGGGTTCATATACCTTCCCGTTTATCCAAAGCCTACTTAATAAATAAAGCCTACATATTGACGATATTTTTTGAAAAGCTTTATTTAAGGTATCAAAAAATCCAAAAAAAAATGTTTATGCCATAGTTTTCATATGGAGAAACATGACCTGAGTTTATTCAAAATATACTAATGAAAATTGACTCGAAATTAATTTTATTTAAATTCAATTATAAACATTATTTCCACCTGACTTGGAGGATTTTGTCGTGAACTTTTCCAATTTACGGCAATAATGATATTTTGTATCTGAAACAGCTTAAAAATAGAGCACATACATGTAAAAAAGAGGCAGACATACAAAGGAAAACGCGCGACGTTTACAATAATAAACATGACAAACAATAGTTGTATTGCTTTCACCAAAAATAAAAAAAATTAGAACAACAATCATACTAAATAGACCAAAACATAGTTTAGCTAACCCCAAAAAAAAGGCAGGTTTCAATACCTGCCACAAGAGTCGAATTAACAAGAAAATACACAAAAAAAAAAATTACACGAAAATTTGGTTAATTTTTGCTGTGCTTTGAAGCTGCGTACGTGCTACAAAATTCTGTTTTACATAATTCTGTCAAAAATTAAATCTAAGTAGTTAATTTTTTTGCAGCAAAAAATTAATTGCAAATTTAATTTTTTGAAGAATTATAAAATATTAGGTTTTATGATGTTTATGAGTGTGTATAACTGTGTCTGTTTATGTATGTGTGTTTGTTCGTGTGTGTGTTTGTTTGAGTGTGTGTGCGTTTTTACCGGTAGGTGGTTGAAAATCTTCGTAAGACACGGCTAAGAAACATCTTACTTTCATTAGCCATATGTCCCTCCGAAAAACCCGTTTGTATTATTTCGGGAGGTGTGGTTTGATCGGACGTTCTTTAATTTATTTTATTTATCTATTCAATTCTTCATCCAGTTATAATATTATGAACCACTATTCGTTTTTCCCCTTGCGCTCAAGGCACCGTAACTACGAATGATGATGTTATCTGGAGTCGGGCGCTGCCTAAGCCTATACTTGAAATTTTTTGTCTAGCTTCCTCGAATCAAGAGCAGAAGAAAAACACACGCTCTGCATTCTCTCACTTACTGTCCGGGCATAGCTGGGTCGGATAGAAGTCAACTTCACCTTGCTGGCGGTTCAACCAAATACATATCTGTCATTGGTATGAGGCGGAAAGTCCGTCATCCCTTATTTCATTAGTTCCGATGTTGTAGCCTTTCAGATTACGATTCGTACTAATTTCGTGTCGCTCCTTTGCCAACAGATCAATTGGTGGCATTACCGCTACTACATATGGCGCATCATCTGATACCGAGCGAAATACACGGATTACTATTAGCGCTCACCGTCGGTATACTGCATTCATATTTCTCCTATACTTGATCTTAAAATTACCCACCTTGATGGCAATGGTTTCTCGCCTTTTCCTGCTCGAGATTAATGCTACCCCCGTCTAATGTTCGGCTAACAGCAGTATTATCTTAAATAGCCACTGCTGGATAATGACTAAGGCCTCGTTACAGATATTTTCTGATTCGCTCTTAAATTTGGCCAACAAAAACTGCAATGCCCTCGCTGTTGCTTCCACAGGTACGCAAAGTCTAAGCACACCATTGTACATAATATTCCATAACAATGGACGCAGCACCGAATAACAATTATTTTATCTGAGTAGACAATAGTGGGATAAGTTAATGACAAAAATTATTCAAAGAAGAATTTTTCGAGAAACTAAAATTTCGAAAAAACAGAATTTTGTAAAAACATAATTTTTTAAAACGAAATTACGTACCGACCCGCTTTAAAATGTTGTTGTTTTTGAAATATACGTCATAAACTCATAACTAGAAATTTATGAACAATACAATAATCATCTCTTTCATTGCCTCTATTCCAATTTAAATTCGAATATCTTTCTATTGTTATTTTGAATTTGCCAAGCATGCTGGATTGTTTTGATTTTTTGTTTTCTTTACGCTCATTGTATTGATTTAATTTTTTCTGTTTGGCTCTTTCTAATTTATTTCAATTTCGATTGTTGAGCGGAGACGTGTTGTCTTTTTTCTTACCAATTAATTTTAGATGTGGACAAATCCTGACGTCATTAAATTTAATTTTATCTTTTTAATACATATTGTTACTGTTGTCGAATGTTTTTTAATTTAATTTCCCTTATTTTCTTTTGATTATTGCTGGAAATATATTGATTTGTTTTTTAGCGATTTCAGAAAAAAATATTTAACTTGGTTTAACTTTTTATACATGTTTTATCGTCAAACTCTATGGAAATAAATTATTATTTAGTGTTTCTCTGTCCCTTGTTTTAAGTTCATTTTTCACATGTCGGCTCTATTTAAAACAAGATGGTTCTGGTAAACAAAAGTAAAATGAAGGAAACACATAATATGAAGCTTATTATCAGATGACAGCAAATAAAAGGAAACCAAAATATATGAAAACAAATATTGTTTATTTAAAATTTTCAATTGTAAATATAAAATGTTATTTAATTGTACATCAAAATGTGTCTTGTCGAATTATTGGGTAAATAATTAACGTTTTCCAGCCAGGAATTATGAAATAAAATATTTGATTGGCTAAAAAAGTTTAAAAATAGAGTACCTATACAAATATAAAAAAGGGATAAACATATGAAATAGGAAATGGCACGACAGTTACAGTAATAAAAGAAATAAAATTTAGGAACAAGTTCAACACGTAAAGAGAAGTATGATGAGCAGATGACAAACAATAAAACAACAACAAGAAAATAATACATATTTTTATTTAAAATTTTTCCAAAACATTTAAATTTTTTTTTAAATTTTCTAATCGTTTTTTTGATGAATTAGTCAACAATTTTCAGTTTTCCATTCGTATTTTATTTCTTCAATGTAAATATTATTGGTTTGGCAACTAAAAATAAAATTAAGAATCAAAACAAAAACAGCTGTTTAGGAAATTTATTTTTGTACATATTTGGGTGAAGAAGATTATGTATGTATGCATTTTGATAAATCACATTTTATTATGACTGAAGAAAGAGGACAAATGCCTCATATAGTATACAGGCTGGGGAAAAAAATTGGGCAAACATATTTTATTACAAATTGGAGTCTTTTTTTGCTAAAATTAAAAAACTTTTGAAAGCAATTGGTTTATTGTTTAATTTTAAATATATGTATGACTTAATTTTTTGAAAAAAAAAAAAAATGTACCTGTAATTTAGGGGGAAAACCCGGAAAATGCCAAAATATTCAAAATACGTTGATTGGAGTTAAAGTAATGGAATAAATTAAACACTTCTTTAATAATTTTTTTTGTTTTTTACTGATTTATAGAAATTCTATCTTTAATATTAATATTTTGTTAGACCACTATTTGCTTTTATTACAGTGATACACCTCTGATTCATTGAATTTGATAAATTTTTCAAAGTCGTAGAAGGTATGGATTCCCAAATCGTCATCAACAAACTTTTTAAAGCTTCAATCGATTCTGGGCGCTTTCTTGCTACTTCTAGCTTCATTATAGACCAAATATTTTCTATGGGATTTAAGTCTGGACTGTACGGGATCCAGCTCAACACATCGATATTTTTTTCTGCGAAGTAATTTTTTACCTTTAAATGAAGAGATAAGGAAAAAAACCAGTTTTGAACAAATTATTTATGTTTATCTGAAAGCCAACTTTTCTATCTACAATTCAAAATTAATAATTCACAACTTTGGCGGTATGGCACGGAGGGTTGTCCTGTTGAAAAATAAATCTGCAAGTCTCGCCAAAAATCTTTAAAACAGAAGGCTCAACGAAGTAGGACCTGCAGATAAGCAGTTACTGTAATTTTGGAACTAAGGAAGCACAATCGACCGGTTTAATTTCCAGAAATCTTAAAAGACATGGTTGCTAAGCCTCTCGCGAAATTCTCTCCTTCCGAGAATCCTTCATGCAGCTTGAATTTTGATTCATCGGAGAAAATCACATCATTCCACAACTCTTGAGTCCAAGAAACATGCTCCTGGGCCCATAGCAAACGTTCTTTTTTTTTCACTCGTAATGTGAACTCAGGCTTCTGGACTGGTTTAAGTGCTCTCAAACCAGCTTTAACAAGTCTTTTTCTCACTAAGCTGCCTGAAATTTGCTCAAGATCCCCTCTTATGTCCGATGAAGTTTTAAAACGGTTCCGACGACATAGTAATATTAAAAAATGTTCTTCCACTGGCGTTGTCTTTCTGGGCCTTCCAGAGCCTTTCTTTCTTTGTGTACTGCCCATCTCTCGCATTTTTTTAATATTCCACGCGACAGTACTTTTAGGAATGTTTAATCTTTCTGCTGTTTCACGCGTGGTTAAATTATCTCGCGCCAAAATCAACATATTACTTTTACACTGTTCACTAATTTTTCCCATTTTTTTAAATAAAATTGCACTTTATTCTTTATTTGACTAGGATCACCTACAGAATAACTTAATCTTACAAAATATGCACTATTTATACTCAATAAAATACTTGCAGGCAATAAAACATCTGCACCCTAATTACGGCCAAGAACGGTAGCCGTAAAATAAACTAATTGCTTGACCAATTTTTAATTTTTTATACATCAGTCGCGGGGTTGTATCGCCGTAATAGAGGCAAAAGGCTATTCAACAAAATATTAATATTGAAGATAGAATTCACAAACCAATAAAATACAAAAAAAAGTGTTTATTTTTATTCCATTACTTCCACGCCCTTTAGTGCCAAATGGGATTTTTTGAATATTTTAGCAATTTATCGATTTGGCCCCCTCAGTTGTAGGTATTTTTTATTTTTATTTTTTTTAAATCAGTCATAAATGTATTTAAAATAAAACAATAAGTCAATTGCTTTCAAAGGTTTTGGTTTTGTAATTTTAGCAAAAAAATACTCCAATTTGTAATAAAATATTTCAGTATGGTTCTAGAGCTGTCTGTTTTTAGTTATTTTTCATTGAAAACACAGCTTTTTATAGACAGCAATTACTTTATTTATTGATATGACAGACGTTTCGTCTTTTTAGTCATCATCAGTGTCTAAAAAATTACAATAACACAAAAATAAACAAGAAATCATAACTATTACGAATAAAACAATTTAAAAAAAAATTAAAAGAAAATGAAATACCTTAATAACTTAGAAACAAAATGTTGTTTAAACAATTCTTTTCCAAAAATATGAAATTACAACAGGAATGAAAATTAAAACCACACAATCTTGACAATATGAAATTTTGAACGAGAATAATATTATCCGAACTTTGTGAGATGAAAAATATAACCAAAACCAATAAAAATGTTTATACATAAATGTATAAACATTTTTGTTGGTTTTGATATAACATATAAGGTAAAGCGGGAGAATACGCCAGTGTGGGTAAGATGCCACTTTACTATATTTTCGTTGTTTATAAACAGAGGGCAATAAGTGTACGATTAGAATTTGTATTATGATCAGCTGACTACATTGACACTGAATTACCGGTTTTTCGCTTTTATTTTCAGTTGATCGAAAATCAACACAATTTAGATCAACCTCTACTGTTGTTGAAAACAGTAGAGATTGATCTAAATTTTTCCATAACTTTAACTTTTTCTACTTTACGTATTTTTTGATTTTATTTAAAAGTATTCATTATAAATAATAAGTGATATAAACAAGTTTACAATCATATACTAGTTTGAAAAAGGTAAGTGGTTTAATTTTTCTAAATATAACATTTTTTTAAAAATTTAAACCCTGGGGGTAAGATGCCAGTAAAAAAAAATGGAGGTAAGAAGCACACATTTTGTTTTGTATGTGCTACTCACACATACATATTGTAAACCCAAAAAATAAAACAAATGAAAAGCAGTGAGAAATACGAATTATGTTCTATTTGTTTTTTGTGTTCTTTATAAAGCAAATTTATTCAAAGTCAAACGCAAATCAAAAAGAAATTAATGGAAGTGAGAAATTAACACCAGAGAGTCTGATTTGAAGAGAGTAAGAAAATAAAGTTATTACGACGTTATTCCACTGTGTTTTTCATTTTTTGTTGTTGTTAAAAAGCGATTTAGTTACATTTATCTTGGTAATTTTACATAGTTTTTGCTTATATCTTTGTATTGTTTGACTTTAATTTTTGTAAAAAAAAATTGTTTTTCTTTTTCTTAAAGGTACAACGGCTCGATATTATAAAAGAGAAAGTAAACGAGGATCTTGGAGTAAGGACAATTTAATAAAAGCCATGACACTAGTAAGAGAACAGAAAACAACTGGGTGGAAAGCGGCGAAGGCTTACGATATTCCATACCGTACACTATAAAGGCATTTGAAAAATGAATCTTTTGAATGTAAACTTGGCCGTTCTGGTTACTTAGAAAAATATGAGGATGAATTAGTTGCTTATATTAAAAAACTTGAAAAATCAGGATATCCTCCAATATCGCTAGATATACGAAGAAAAGCTTATAGTTTTGCAGAAAAAATAATATTAAACATCCTTTTAATTAAATAACTAAGATGGCTGGCCGCGATTGGTACAAGTTATTTTTGAAAAGACATCCAAGTTTATCAGTAAGAAAAGCGCAAGGTGTATCATTAGCTCGAAGTCTTGATATGAATAGAATCGAAGTTCATAATTATTTTGAATTGCTCAAAGAAATTTACGCCAAGTATCAAGTTAATTTAAGACCTGCAAATATATTATGGATGAGACTGGCTTACAATTGAATAATGAACCTGGAAAAGTTGTGGCCACTAAAGGTACAAAAGATGTTCATTCATTAACATCGGCAGAAAAAGGCGAAACGATTAGCGTTATTACGTGTTGTAACGCAGAAGGTCAATTTCTTCCACCGTACTGCATAATGAAAGGCAAACGTTTCAGATCCGAATTCGAAGATGGACTACCCGCAGGTTCGAAAGTGAAAATGAATGAAGTATCTGCTGATGCAAATACGGATATGTTTTTTGATTGGCTAAAAAATCATTTTTTGCCACGTAAAGGTCCCGGTAAAGCATTACTAATCTTGGATGGCCACAATTCACATTGTTCAGACGTACGAGTTTTGGATTTTGCAGCTGAAAATGATATAATATTACTGTGTTTACCGAGTCATACAACCCATTACTTGCAACCGTTAGATAGGTCATTTTTCAAGTCATTGAAATGTTTTTGGAAAGAAAGTGTAGCTAATTGGATCTTCAACCATACTGGTAGACGTGTGGCAAGTCATCAGTTTGGCGAAATTTTAAATGCCGCTTGGTCAAAGGCTGCAACTGCAAATAATGGAATAAATGGATTTAAAGCTTGTGGCATTCGGCCTTTCGATCCACAAATCATTCCAGATCATGCATTCGCTATTTCTGATGCAGCTGAGGCATCTATAAAAAACTCTACGACTGATGGGATGGATATCGAAGAACAATCTAGCTCGCGTATGAATGAATCTACTATGTCAAATCACGCAATAGAGGTTGAAAAAGAATCTACGACACGACGGTGTCAAGTTTTCTTGAAATTAGGCCAGTACCGCAGTTAAGCAAACCCAGACCGTCCGCTCAAAAACAACAAGCTAGAATTCTGACTGAAACTGATTACTTGGAAAATCTTAGAAAAAAAAATGAAGAGAAAGAAAAGAAAAACACACCTAAGCGAAAAAGTTCTTCTAAAAAGAAGGTAATATTACGAAAAAAGTAAAAACAAATAAGATTGAAAGTGAAACATCTGAAGATGAATCATTACCTTCTTCTGATGATTCTTTGGACGAAAAAGAAGATTTTGAAGATATTTGTCCTGGTTGCAGAATAAGTTATTACAATAAAAAGGGGCCAAAATGTGATTGGGCCCAATGTGGCCAATGTACAAAGTGGATTCACGAAGTGTGTTGTGAAAATGGAGTTTGTCCTGTGTGTAAAAGATAAAACTTATTTATTTTGTTTAAAAAATGTTATGTAAATGTTAAATATTTATTTTTATTTGATTTAATATTAAATTATAGATTATTTTTACATTTTGTCAAAATCTATTTGATATTGAAGATAAGTGGCATCTTACCCACGCATGTGGGTAAGATGCCACTTTTGCGTCTCTTTGTTTAATCGTTATTAGCTATTAATTAAATTAAAATAAATAATATTTTTGTTATACATTTTATAGATGTTTGTCTACTGTATACAATCAAACAATGAAAATTTAGTTTCACGCATTTGTGTATTTTTTATTTAAATTTTTTCCTTACGTGTGGCATCTTCCCCCGCTTTACCTTACTCAATACCCACATAAACAGACAACCCGGTGGTTGGAAGTATGACACAATTACATCATAAATGGGCACACTGTCATTTATGTCTGTCGAGGAGGCTATGTATACATATTATTATAAGATAAGCAATAAATACAATTTAAAATAAAAAACAAGGGGGTGTGTGTGGCTATTCATGGTAGAATAAAAAAAAAATAATACATACATATATAGTATGCATATGTATATATAAATAACAAGAACATTTTTACCACGATCTCATTACCCCTTTACGATGAAAATGTGCAAGAGTAGTAACAACAATGATAATGTCGATCAGTGTAGGTGTCATATAACAATATATAGAAAATATATAAATAAAATATATGTATATAAAATATATGATATTTATATACATACGAGTATATAGGTCATAAGAGCGGTTTACAAATTACAATATGATAAGATGATAGAAACAGTGGCATCGAAGAACGGAATAACAGTCAAAAATGTAAAACAAAAATAAAAATTAGGTAAAATCGATTAATGTTGTTAGTAAACAAACGATTTTTGTCAATTAAAAAACAATCGTTGACTTCTGTATTGTTTTGAAAGGAACAGAAGTTAACCATGTTTTCTATTTCTATGTACAGTCAGAAACATTCAGATGTATACGACTACATATTTAGAGGAAAATTTAAATTTAAAGTTAAAAACCAAACAGAAGATGTCATATGTAAAAAGTATATTTTTTTATTAATAATGTTATCACATACATTTACTTCATAATGTATTTTTGTAATAAAAAAAATAAGAAAAAAGTAAGCAAAATAACAATAAGTAACATAAAAACAAAAAATTAAATTTAATTCAATAACGAAAAAGGAACATTCAGTTGTATACTCTGTAAAAGAAATGTAATCCCGACCTAACTATCTTGCCGTAAGCATACTCAATATTTGGTGGGGTATCCCTTGTTTCTAATAACAGCTGCCAATCGATTGGGCATAGATTCTACTAATTTCTTAGTGGTTTGAAGTTCGATATTTGACCGTTCCTTTACAAGAGCACTTTTAAATTGCATTTTACTTTTGACCATGGTGTGGTTCATTCTTACTTTCCGGTCCAGATGTTCCCAAAGGTGTTCTATTGGATTCAGGTCTGGACTTTGAGGTGGAGTATCGATAACTTTAGGGCAATTGTATAACAACCAATTTCTTACAGTTAAAGCTTTGTGTTTCGGGTCGTTGTCTTGATAAAAATAAAATGTATTTTCCACCCTCATCTTACGAGCAGACCCCTTTAAATTATCTTTTAGTATATTCAAATACATTGTTTGATCTATATTGCCTTCGATGAACACCAAATTCCCCACAGAATTATGGCCCATAGCACCCCACACCATTACACTTTGTCCACCATGTTTCACTGTAGCACATAAATTTTTAACTGAAAATGCTTGATTGCGTTCCCGCCACACCTTTTCGTGTTTCTTATCATTCCGAAAGATGGAAAATTTACTTTCATCAACAAAAACGACGTTCTTTCAAAAATCAACCCCCATATTTCGGTATTTTTTGGCGAATTCTAATCGCTTTTTTCTGTTAATTTCACTCACCATTTGTTTTTGCCTGGCAACACGTGATTGAAGACCATTTTTTTTTAGTAAACGTCTGACAGTTATAGGATGCACATTTGTGCCACTAAATTCGAATAATATCTTACTTAGTTCTACCGCTGATAACTTCGGATTTTTACGAATTTCTCTTAGAATAAATTTACTATCAATAGAAGTGATTTTTCGCGGTCCTTTTGTACTAGGTACGCTTTCTAGCTTTTCTTCGATATAATACCATTCGCAAATTTTTTGAACTGTACTTTTCGATAAGTTCACTATTTTCGCTATTCTTGTAAACTTTTGCCTTTTTCTAGATGAAATCTGATTCTGTCAGAAGTATAAAAACTGAATTTTATTGTTTCGTTCATTTTTATTTGTCGTATACATCTGAATGTTTCTGACTGTATGTACAGTTGCTCACAGCTTATTTCGACCAGCACGTAAAAAATCTTTCAATTGCCTATAAAAACCAAACTAAAACAAAAATAAGAATTTTTTAAACCAAGGTTATTAGTCTAATGTTTAAACTAATCAAATATGAGCTCATTTATTTTTATATAGTTTTTAAATATACTAAAATAATTTAAAAGGAAAAATGCAACTATAAAGAACGTCACTGCTTATTTCAACCACCAAACTTTGCAGCTGTATGTAAATATCCGTTATCTTGCATAGTAGCCGTTTCTTTTTCTATGTTTTAGTCATTACATTATTAACTTGTTTTAGTTCAGTCTTGTTTGATGATATCGCGCAGAAAAATTAATTTTATGAAATGGGACCACGTACGATAATTGAACAGCGAGAACTTGTTCTCAGTAAATTTAAAAATGGCTATTCGCGCAGGAAATTTGGTGAAATAGTCGGACTAAGTGATTCTACAGTGCAGAGCATCATATACCGATTCGTCCACGAAAATAGAACGCACGATAAATGGAGAAATGCCCCCAACAAAATTTTCAATCCAACGGAAGAGCGCTATATTGCACGGAAAATCCGGGACAAACCAAAACTATCGGCTCCGAAAATTGCCAGTGAAGTGGAAGCTGAGTTGGACAAGAGGTCTGGATTTTGGAACACCGTCATATTCGCCGATGAGTCAACATTTAATATTTTTGGCTCTGGTGGCGCATCCTATGTTTGGCGTAAGCCAAATACAGAATTACAAAACAAAAATTTGAAAGCTACATTCAAATATGGAGATGGTAGCGTTATGGTGTGGGCCTGTATGACCGCAGCGGGAGTTGGAAATTTGGAATTTATTGAGACGACAATGGATAAGTCTCATTACCTTGAAGTTTTGAAGTCAAACTTGCTTGAAAGTGCAGAAAAACTGGGCATTCGTGAAAACTTCAGATTTTATCAAGACAATGACCCGAAGCATAAGTCGGGTATTGTCCAGTTATGGCTGATTTGGAACTGTCCGCATATTATGGGACCACCGGCACAGTTGCCCGACATCAACGTTATCAAAAATTTGTGGGCTTATTATTTTGGATACAAACATCCGAAAACGTAAAATATCCAACAAAAGCGACCTCAAAACTGCATTGGTTGAGGAATGGTTCAAAATTACCCCAGAAGTGACACAAAAACTGGTCGATTCAATGCCTACGAGGCTGAAAATGATTGTTGACCAAAACCAGTCATACTAAATATTGATTTTTTTCTTTCGTGCGTTTAAGCTCAATTTAATTTAATACATAGAATTTGTTACCTGGTTGAAATGAGCTGTGCGTTGTTTTAAGTTAGTTTTTGGTTATTATTTGTTACTATATATTGAAAAAAATTAAAAAAAAAAATGTACTGAATAAAAGATAATTTAAACCAATAAACTAACAATCTGTGTTTACAAAAATTTGATATCTTCTTTAGTTTAGATTTTATGGGTATGTCATAAGTTAACATATAGACCAGTATAAGATAGTTATAACATATAAACAGAATATACTAGGATTGTGGAGACTAACGAATTATTTTTAACGAGTTAAACTAGATGTAGTTCTAGATGGACAATTAATGTAGAGTTAGTTAACCAAGATAGAATATGTAATTACGTTTTATTTAGTTGAAGGTAATTGTGTTATAAGTTATCTTATAAATGCTTATAAGACAGATATTAACATTACCCCATCCATTTTGGTAATGTTCAGTGCAATAATACTGCTGATTCATCAATAAATTAGATATACTAGGCTGAACATAGACCGTGAAGATGTTATGTTGGAGTATCGCTAATTATGCTGAGATAGTTATCTTGTAGGCCTCTGCAATCTGTTTTATAGTTGACTGACTAGTAAATACTCTCTTTATCTTATTTGTTTCATAGTCGAGTATTGAGGCGTGTTCAAAAGCGAAGTCTTCAGTATAATCTATTGTGTGCTTACATAAAGCTGATCGGTGAAGTGTTATATTGTCTTTGTTCTTCTTTGTAAATTTCACGACACATTTAAGTTGATTAATCCTCATGGCCATAGTCTTCGACGTTTCCCCTATGTACGTTTTACCACACACGGAATTTTATAGATAATGGCCGCTCGTTTTTCCTTCGGAGTCTTTAATTTTACCAAACGTTTGGCGCAAAGTATTGTCCACCCGTGTGTCAGCTTTATTGATATAGTCGAGGTTGTATAAGTGTTTCCTTATCTTCTCGGTAAGATTGGGAATATATGTTACTGAGCCTAATAGTTGTTTCGTTTGAGTAACAGGAGGTGTTCGTGGTATATTATATGTGTGAGCTGTCACTTAATAGAAGAACCCTGTTAATAAATGCTTGAGCCACATTAACTTTCATGGTATAAGGAGAAGTTAAGTATTCTATTAGATGAAATGTTCTTACTGTACCAATTCGTAATAATTCTGTAATTGTGTCTTGTTATGATTAGATCAAGAAAAGGAATGCTGTTATTGGTTTCACGTTCAACAGTGAATTTTACCTTTTCATGAAATGGATTAAAGTTACCCATTTAGTGTTTCCTCAATGTCGTCTTTATGTAAAATTAGTAAGTAGTCATCCACATACTTCTGGATAAGAGATGGTCCTCTTGTTGTGAAATGTGCCACATAACAAAAAACATCCACACAACAGTCAACTATAAAACAGATTGCAGAGGCCTACAAGATAACATTTCAGCGTAATTAACGATACTCCAACATAACATCTCCACGGTCTATGTTCAGCCTAGTACCTCTAATTTAGTGATGAATCAGCAGTATATGTGACACAGATTCTTACAACCAGAGCAACACAGAATCAATTATGGGGAACATGAACTAATTAACTAGGTGGTTAAAATGTTTATTGACGTAGAAGAATTAGTATATTTTTAAAATTTGTATTTTCTATTATTATGCTTTTCATTTTCTGTTGGCAAACTTTTGTTTTTGCTTTTGTTTTAATTTTTATAAATTTTATTGTTATTTCTATTGCACCTGGAAACATACATACGTACTCCATTTCTTTTTAAAGTAAAATAAAATAAAACTAACCCAGCCTTAATATCTTAGCCCACAAACATATATAAGGTAAGGTACCGCAATATCTTTCCTAAATACATTAAAACCTTTGATGGCCAAAGCTGAACTAGGGATATTTGGGTTCAAAATGATCTCAGAGAAAGAAAGTATATCAACTGAGGCACTATTAAAAATATGACGAATCTCTTTAATATTTGAGATCAAATTTTGGACGTTTAAGCTAGCTAGATACATTTAATAACGACTATTAGAACACTAAAAAATAATTCGGACAATTTAATGATTGCTAGCAAAATTTTAACAAATCATCGGATTTTTTATTCTCACAAACTAAAGACAAAATTCCAGTAGAAAAGAGGGATGTTCTTATTTATAAAGTGACGTGTAAAAATTGTGACTCTTGCTATGTTGGTAAAACCAATGAAACCAAAACTGAACGGATAAATCAACATAGAAGGGATGTCATCAACATAACAAGAGGACATGTGTCGCAACAAAATATTTTTAGGTCAGCTTTAGTAAAACATGCCAAGGAAAAAAATCATGAATTTGATTTTGATAATGCGGAAACTTTAACTTTAACTTTTTGAAAAAAAGCAAAATAAACAAAAAAAAAAAAAAATTCAGTGAATTATAAAGTAGACACAATGGACCGTCACCGGTCTAAGTGTGCGTAAGCAGCCACTCCAACCTAACCTAAAGTAGACACAAATAAATTACACAGTAATTACGTTAATTTAATAAAAAACTATTCGTAGTAAAAATTCCTTTCTGATAATTCATTCAAGGACAGCGAAACAACAAATCACTTTGTTTTTATTTTTATTTTGATTTCTTGTAAATAATTTTCATTCAAAAAAGTAATTGGAAGCAATTGAAACGTGAAAGTTTTTTTTTTTTTAATAAGGAAATATTTTGTAAGTTTTTTGGGTTTTTTTACTTTTTGTTGTTTTTATAAAGTAATTAATATTTATAAATTATTAATTACGTAATTTATTGTATGATTGATTATGTTATATAGGGACCTAATTAATATCAAAATCACAATTTCAGATTACAAATTAAATTAAAGACCGCTTCAACGAGCTCCAAAAGGAACATCGATTGCTGGGAATCTAAAACGAAAAACACACAAAACAACCCAAAGTAACAAATACCTATAACAAGTCAACGGAAGAAACAATACTTCACTGTTGAGCCCCAATTTACACCCCAGAAATAGCCTAAAAATAAATTTATTTTTTCTTTTCGATGAAAAAAAAACACACTTCTCGCTAAGGCTATTAGTCAACTCGTTGACGCTTAACAGTATTCAGCTGAAGAACGTTAAAATTATGCTGCGGTTGGAGTTGATAAAAATCTTCAACTACAATGATTAATATTCCGCCTAGGATTTGAGTGCAATCAAAAATATCTCTTGGACGTTTGTTGACCATTCTCTTTATGTGCTCACCGATCATAGAAATGTCATCTATGATAACTATCTATGAATTCAGACACTATGTTATTCTCTACGTTGGCCGAGAGTTCAGTAGCATCCTTACAATTAATTGGAAGTTGAAATACAGTGTGAAGTAATTCAGCATTGAAAGACGTTAAGATCTTCCCAAATACTTTTTCTGTTACCGCACATTTTTCCTAAACACCAAACTCATTTCCGTTTTATCGAAGGCCATCTTTGAATTGGTATTGTTTAAATTCGTCTCGACTAAGACGAGTTTGGTTATCATCCTCGCTCTCGGCTCGATTATCACGAGTTTCTTCAGCTCACTCCTTGTGATGATTTAGGAAACCATCATCAAAATGATGACTGTTTTCTAAGGAGTTCGCCTTTTAAGGTACCCCGGTTTGGTTTTGCGCTGGAGGTGACAACTAATAATGTCATCTTTTCGAAGGGATACGGCCCCCATTCGGAAGCGATGCTCTTCTCTTGGTCTTCTTGCAAATTTCAATTCATATCAGGCGTTGAATCGGGCTCTCAAAAATATCATTTGAGATTCCAATCCCATTTTTGCAGCCGCCTCTCAGTGGAGGTGTTTTAGTATAGGACACTCCACTATTGTCAGATCGTTGAAGGATGAGCTGGCGAATCTTGACTACACTAAACCTACTCTACGCTTCGAGAAGCGATTTCGGACCTCCTTCCCCTCAAGGGAATCCTGGAGGAATAGACCGTTATCGGAAACCGAAGCGTTGCAATTCTTCACAGATGGCTCCAAGCTAGACGGCAAAGTAGGAGCTGGAGTATTCTGTGACAAATTAAATGTAAATATTTCTATTCGTCTCCCTGATTACTGCAGCGTGTACCAAACTGAAGTCGTAGCGATTGAGGAGGTCATGACGTGGTTGAAGCATAATGTGTTATCCTCAGACGATATCACAATCTATGTGGACAGTCAAGCGGCGATCCGGTCGTTAGAATCGGTGTCTTTGGCGTCACGGGTGGCGTTGAGTTGTCACTCATCTCTAAATGAGATGGGTGAGCATTTCAACATCCAGGTAGTCTGGGTCCCAGGTCACTCGGGCGTCATGGGGAATTGCAGGGCAGATGAACTTGCTAGGCATGGTACGACTCTCCAGCTGCAACCGGAAAGGGCAAGTCTGGGGAGGCCTATCACAGCACTGAGACAAGCACTTGGGAAGCAGGCGCTATCCTCAGCGGGGGAAAGGTGGTCTAACACCCTCACCTGTAGAGTTGCAAGACAAGTTTGGCCAAAGCTGGACTTGGGGCGCACTAGGGCATTAATATCCTTACGCAGACGTGAATTAAGAACGGTCGTAGGAATTCTCACGGGACACTGCCTTTTTGGAGAACATGCAAGAAGGCTGGGTCTGGAGGCTAATGACTTCTGCAGAAGCTGCTTGGAGGAAGAGACGTTGGTCCACTTCCTTTGCTCGTGTCCAGCATTGGCTCTCAGAAGGCACAAACACTTAGGTAAGTTCAGGATGGACTGCCTCTCGGATCTCGAAAACATTAAAGTGCGGGACGTCTTACGCTACATAAGTAGCTCGAAATGGTTCCAATAGGGGTAAAAGGGGATACATCCTGTGGTATCACAATGGACCGTCACCGGTCTAAGTGTGCGTAAGCAGCCACTCCAACCTAACCTAACCTAACCAATCCCATTTTCATGAGCCCCTTAAGATGTTTCAAAATCATGTTTCTTTCTTCTTAAGGTTCGTCCTATCTGAATGAAAGTAGAGCGCTCACTCGATATGCTCATTGATATTTGTAGACACATATATACGCTTACTGTTTCCACCCCTTACTGATTGGAGACACATCTTAAGTTGCTCGTTAACCATCAACGAGATAACAGCAACTGAAGACGAATAACTGTCTCACTATATGGATTAGTTAATACATCTTATAGTCGTCTTTTATAGTGAGGCAGCCGTGTTGCTAAAACTCAATTATTTAGTAAAAGTGATGAATAAAAACACTGCCCTTACTTTTCGATTTCCAAATGAAACAAATGGAAACTTAAACGTGGATCACTCACGGCTTGAAGTTACATAACTTGTGAAGAACTTGGTACAAATTAAGGGTATTCATTCAAATGTGTTGAAATGGAGATGACAAGCTGGAAAATTATCTAAAAACGGAAAATGAGAAAAGGGTTAAGTTTACCAAAGTCGCAATACATTTTTTTTTATTATTTCTTAACGATTGTGTGAGGGTTTAGTGTTTTTCGGAAAAACTGTTTATATCTCCAGTTTTATTCATATTAATTTAAATATGTACAATGTACTCGTATGTTATATATTTAAGTTTTGTTACTGGCAGCGAAACGGAAATTTTAGAATCTATGTTTAATTGCCCTTACTATGTATATGTACGTAGTACGATATTTTTAATAATACTGTTTGTAATGAAAAGTTTTTAATGCTACCATGGTTCTTTGATGATTAAAAAACATAAGCATAAGTATAACATTTTCCTCAAACCTCAATGCATTTTCCATATACGGGGAATTAAATAAACTTTTTATATCTGAAAATTTTAAAGATAAAACTTACGGGTACGTATGTAAATGATTTTGTAAACGAAACTTTTTTCTTTATAACATAAATGCAAGAACGACATCGAACTACAGTGCATGTTAAGCGCCTTTGTCAAACCATTTATAAGATGATTGCCGCAGCTCATATTTACAAGTAAGAACATATTTATAAGTAGCTTAAACGTACAAAAAACTCATACGACACAAACGATAAATTAACTTTGTAAAACTTACAAAAAAGTAAAAGAAACATGTGAGAAGAAACCTTGACGTTTTACTACTTATATTTATTTCCACAGCTGTATCACACTTGTATATTCTTAAATTATTTATTTATCTCCACTATATATCGCAAACAATACCCACAGTTTAATAAAATAAAAAAAAAACGGGAAAGTTGAAACATTCATGTTAAAATTTAATTTTTCTACACTTTCTGGGTAGTTAGTTAAAAACTTGACCATTTGTCTTTCTCTATATATTCATTATATAGTCCATCAACGAGTTTTAAAAAAAAATGTTATGTATGTACTTGGTTATAAATAAAAGCAGCCAGCAATACTATATATATGTATATAGGACGAAGAAGAATGGTACGTTAAAAAAATGTACACAAAACTTTCCACAAAAAAGCTCACAATAAAATTAATCGTGTGGTAATGTAAAAGACAGAAAAATGTTTTATGCTCAGAGTTTTTTTTTTAAATTTTATTTCCATTCCAGTGAGCATCAACAGTTTTTTTTTTATGTACATCTACGTATTATATATTATTT
The DNA here is from genome assembly GCA_958295665.1 of Tipula vernalis. Taxonomy (NCBI): domain Eukaryota; kingdom Metazoa; phylum Arthropoda; class Insecta; order Diptera; family Tipulidae; genus Tipula; species Tipula vernalis. The sequence goes on from OY282559.1 coordinate 172,730,226, forward strand.
TATTTTTATTAAAACATTGTGAGATAATAAAAAAAAAAAGCAAAAAAAAAAAAATTCTAAAACTATTTTTCGAGAAGATTACATTTTGTATTCTTTGAAAATACATAGTGGAAGATGAAACCGGGTTTACTACAATGATTTATTTCGAGTATAGTATTGTATAAGGGAGGATTTTAAATTTTTTAAAATAGAAATGTGGAAGAATATTTAAATTTAATAGAAAGTTTATTATCTCGAGTCCACACACAAAAAAATAAAGGGTCACCACAACACCGAATCGGTGTTACATAGTGTCCCACCGATCGGATATTTAAAATTTAAATCCAATCGGATATTTGAATAAAAATGACATAAAATACATTTGGATAAAAACTTTTACACCGCATAAAAACCAAACAGAAATATTCATGTTTAGGACACACCGAAAGGTGTATTTTATTAGGAAAACACCGAAAGGTGTATTTTATTAAATCCAAAAGAAGTGTTTCTAAAAATTTATCTTTTCGGATAGTTTAAAATATTTATCCGTTGATGCGTGCTTAATTTTATTCGGTTGGGCAAAAATAAAATACTTTTTCGGATAAAAAACAAATTAACACCGCATATTTTTTTGAGTGCAGACGAATTATCTATCCTAAGTTATGTATAAGCACAAGGAGAAAAGAACGATACGATGGAAATTAAGTTAAAAACTAATAAAATTAAAAAAAAAAACTTTATTCGTGATTCCTTTTATAAAGCTTTTACTAAAGCATATCAAAGCTCAACAATTGGAAAATACTTTTATTCCAGGTAAAAGGATTTAAACTAATTTGTTGAAGGTGACAACTGCGGTGAGCTAAATTTATTTTTTTTAAGACATGTTTCGAATAAAATAATGTATTGTAATTTCTTTTTTTTGTTACGATAATTGGAAATGATTACAATAAGCTTAACGCGAATTTTTTTAAGTATTTAAATTGATATAACTTGTAATAAAGTAGTTTAGTTTTTTTTGATTTCGTTGGAAGTTCAGCTGCTCGAAACTAAAAACGTTATAATGCCACTTCACAATTTCTTTCATTATTTATTTACTAATTTTTTAAAATCTCTAACTCTTTATAATTTGCGCTACTTTAATTTTCAATCGATTTAACATTTAAAAAAAATACAATGTTTATTTAGAAGATATTATGAAAAACGGTATATAATTAATTTATAGTTCAAAAAATACCATTTCATAAAATATACACCCGGATATGGATTTTGGTCGCAAAATGAGGAATGAGTTTTGAGAATTTTGAAAATGTACAAGGCGTATGATATACATTTTGCTATCGTGTGCCGTCAAATATTTGTATTGCATTAGTGTATTTTCTCATGATGGTATCAAAAATAAGCTTTCTTCTAACATGAGGAATTAGACGAGAGTTTTTGTACCTATTGTTGTTGTAACCAACGACATTCATTTGTTCCGGTAATAAAAAACCAAAACACAATATCCCTATTGTATAGCGATAAATGGTCAATCACGTTGATGCTCTCTTATGATCATCACTTGTCACCTTAATTCGTTAACCCTTTGACTCCTGACTTTTCATAAATAGTATTTTTAAATAAGTTATGCATGTTATTTACTAATTTGAGGTCAAGGAACTCAGAAAAGGTGTATAGAACATTGTCAGATTTTTCATTGGCCCAGAAACTTCCGGCATCATATGTTGCCAATACGAGTCAACTGTTCAAAGTACATAATAAAGCTAAATAAAATAACTGACAACATACAAATTTAATTTTAGTGACTTCAGGTATATAAATTACAGCTCACAATTAATTAGTTTCATTTTGTCACATTTTACTTCAGTACTTTGCATGTTCACACGAACATGCGATTATATAATTAAAACAAAGATTAAAGGTATTGTTATATCTATGGTTCATTTGTTATGAAAATCATAAAAGGGGTCGTTGCTAGCATTGATACATAAATGTACTTGAAATTTTACGCGCGTATATAAAAACGGATTTTTTTTCTGGTCGGTGTTTCATAGATCGTATAGAAGGTCCTAGTTGTGTTAGAAAGGCATCGATCTTAGTTAGACACCATCCTAGTTTTAATTTAAAATCTTTCAATGATAATATGTCTCGTTTTGGCAGTTTATGAAAAGCACAATTTTGTTTGTACTCCAAAAAACTGGAGCATACAGCAAAATCAACGAAATGGAAAATTAATCTTAAGGTCCACTTACGAGATTTAATAAAAATTCTGTAGTAGGTCATATACTGATCTACTAAATCAACCCTGCCCATACAATCGATGTATCTAGAGACAATTTCAGGTTGTTTTATCTTTACGTAGGCTTTAGAATATTTGTCGCAGCGATCTACGACACATTCGGTTCCCTTTCCAATAAAATTCGATGCCAGATGAACTGCTCGGTTGTCTTGCCATTTAACTAGGATAATATTGCCGTCACGACTTGTGATTTCTTCAGATGTTCCACGTCCTTTCTTTTTCATCGAGCATTTGTACTGAAATATGGGCTATTAAAACGGTTAAGTCGAATTGTGTCTGCTGTATTTATTTTATTTGATATCTCAATTATTTGGAAGGTGCGAAAATAATTATCAAAGAACAGATTATGTCCTTCGGCACTGACGCGTTGAATCAAATGCTTAATGACTGCAGCACCAAATCCCAAATTTGTTCGATCGATCAGGTCGATTTCGGTAGCATTGCCTTGATACAGGACAAAGTCATAAGGGTACCCTGTTTTTCCACATAATAGAAATACCTTCAGGCCACATGGAGACGGCTTACCTTTCACGTACTGCTTTATGCTGAGATGTCCTTTGAAAGGTATATTTTGTTCGTCAATTGACAAGGAACGCTCACTTGGCATTTCGTTGCATCTCTTACGAACGCTGTCGATGATGGGACGCACCTTGTAAAACTCCTTACATTGCTTTGGTATTTTACAATTTTCGACCAAATGTAAATGGCTTTTCAATCAATAAAAGCGATCTCTCGTCATAACCTTCGAAATTGTGTGTGCTAGGGCTATGTCATCATAGTTCATAACAATTTCAGCTAGATCATGGATTGTCGATGTTGGTTGCACGACCTGTACCTCTGGATGGTGCTCCAACAGCTTCTCTACTACATATCCTGCCGTTGGCTCATTTGTTTCTTCCAAGTCCTCTGTATCAGAATTTTTTGCCATAATTAGCTCAACCGCTTCTTCGCAAGTCAAAAAATATTTTGGGGGATATTTTCTGGATGCCATTGATCTGAAAAATAAAAATTATAAAATCTCAGGGGCCAAACATATGTGATATTTCACTCGGAATGGCAACAAATGTTGCCACAAAGTAATTTATATATATCTAAAAATATACACAATTAAATGTTATTATACTTGATCCTAATTATAGTTTATACTTTAGTTATTAATAAAAATTGTTGTTTTTACAACAATTGATAGTAAAAACATTAAAATTTATATTTCAAACTCACCTTGAATGAAGACAAAAAATATTTGCGACCGGTTCACATATAACCTTATTTTTAATTGACTATATTCACGCAATTATATTTGACAGAACTAATTAACCCTTTCAGATAGCATTACAATCGGTTCAAATAATAATTTTTGAGGTAAGAATTTGAATAAATTAAAAAACAAATCTGTGGTTTTTTGATTATATTTTCCGGAGAAATGGAAGAAAATTTTTCAAAATTGACATTTATTTTTGAAACTTTAAATAATTGTCGAGTTGTTTTCATTCATAACTCGAAATCGACAAAAATGCAGTTAACTAGTTTCTAAGAAAAAACATAGAAATTTAAAAAGTCGAAGATTTCGTTTGTATACTTTATAATTCTGTTTCATGTTTTTAACGTGCAATCATTGAGGAAGGACTTTAAATAGAGAGAGATTTTGTATGGCTAAAATATGTAATGAAAAATAATTTCTGTTTCGTTTGGAGATTTTAGTTGTGATATTATGAAAGGAATATATAAATTTTATTGCCTCTTTCTATTCCTCATGTTTCCTATCCCCATATTATTATAAATGAACACAATGGAAAATTGAAAGGCGGTGCTTAATATTTCATTCTTTCTTCTTTGTATATGTAACAAACAAAAAATCGAACACAAATGCTAGATCAATACCAACAAAAATGTTCAAAGCATTACCAAAATTTTAATACCTTAAAAAAATTCGAAAAAAAGGAAGTTAACAACAAACACAATAATATTTTGTAAACAATGATTTTGGGTTAGTATGTATTTTTTTTATGCATGCGATATTTTTAGACTAGAAAGGAAAGAGGAAAACAGTTGATTTCAATTTTATCGTTTATAAATCGTATATGTATTGTTTTACTGTTGGTAGAAGAATAGAAAAAACCAAATACTGTATTTAAAAATAATAAAAACGCGAAGCTGAAATAAGAACATTTAGTATAGTGAAATTTAAAATTCGTCACGTTGCGAATAGGTATATTCATAATACAAAATTTTTTGTATTTTGTGTTTTTTCAATTTCGTTATACGAATATTCGTCCATTTTTGAATATAAGGATTATTAATACATTCTGTATAGTATTTAAATTCGTTCTCTGCCAAAATGATACAATCAGTGATGACACCAAATTGTCTTAATTACTCGTACCATTAAGAAACAAAAAGAAACAAAAAATTCGAGGCGGCTAAAATAACAACTAAAAAATTACCGAATAAAAACCATATTCGTATATACATACATACATATGAATTTCTTCTGCTTTTTTGTTTTTTTTAGATTTTATCCGTATTGGAGGGCAACATTTTTTTCCGTTTTAATATTTTTTGTATGGATTTTGTTAACCCAGTGAATGCCATTTATGTAATTTGCAAGTTAGTTTAAAATTGCGCTGGCAAGTTAGCTGTTAACGTGGTAATAAAAAGATTATAAAAAATCGGTTTCACTGAAATATTAGGATTACTTTGTAAGAAAAATTATTTTACCACGATAGTTTCTATCTAATGTGATGTTCTATTGACCCAACACTTTTCGCAGAAAATCCTGGGAAATACGCATTTCATTTTTGCAATAATTCTTTATTAAAATTAACACAAAAGAAATCCAACACTCATTTCGAAAGTAATAACAAATAAAACTAAACATGTTTTCTTTTAACAAAAGTTAATATTTTATTGTTAGCTATACAGTTAAAATTCTAAGCTTTTTGGAAGTTTGGGTAGATGCTTGGTGCCTAGGTTTATTTTTTAATTTTTGAAATTCACCTTTTACTAAAGACCATTTTGAATTTTTTCTGATCAACACAAGAATAAAAAAGTGTATTAAAATTTTAAAATGGTCATAACAAGGCCCTTCATCTTTTAAAGGCAAAAATCCTGGAAAATCCCGAGCCACAATACTCATACATTTTTCCGAAATGTTTGCTACGATATTTGGCAAATGACAGTTTTTTCTAAACATTTGCTCAAATACAGCTACTAAAACATATGCTACTTCACCATACTCCGTCTGCGGTGCTTTAAGTGACCCAAAGTTTGACGATTTATTAAATTTTTTTTCTGTTATAAATGTTTCACTCGTTGATGTTATGTTGTCATTTTGTTTTAATAATTTTTGACTACATTCATTGCAGTTTACTTTTTTAAAAGCGCAATATCCAGCATAGTACAGTATTGCATTTCTTTTTAAAATGTTATTATTTGTGTTAATGTTATCTAACTCACACTCTTCAGGCAAAGGTTCGTCTTCGGCGTGCATTAAACTTATTTTATAATCATTTTGGAAAGTATTCCATTCGAGCTCTATCATACTTCCATCGTCTGCAAGGCAATTGGAATATTCACTATTGAATAGTAATTTAATAACAATAATGTTAGCGAAATGAACTTCTATTTCGTGGCTGGTGGGTGTATAGTTAAATCCTCCCTTTCCTCGAAGTCTGGAAAAGAAATTTTCCAATCCATCTTGGTTTGTTTTTCCGACGAGAATGTAATCCACATCAAAAGCTGAATTCAAATAGTCTATAAGCATTAGTTGTGCTTTGATAGTTATTTGAAGGCCTTTGATAAATTTAAAATAATTTTGATTTTTTGATAATATTTTGATATGTTCCAAAAAATTTAAACTGTCTTTTAGATATGCATAAATTTTATTATCCACTTTTAGAGGTTGTTCAAACGGCGAGGTCGAAGAAAAGTTTCTGGAATTTAGGCAATCAAAAATATTATTAAACCGTTCAATAAAATTAGCTGTAGGTATCGCGTTTTCAATATAAGCTCCTAAAATGTCCGGACAAGTTTTTATAGTGGTTCTTATCGCACAACTTACTGTGTTGCTTAACAATTGAGCTGCCAACGATACATTCATTTTTTCAAAACTTGTTGGAAATAAATGTTTACGGGTTAGTTTTGGTAGTATTTTGCACTTTTCAGTGGTGTCCCGATCAAAAATTTTCCGTATCACATTTATATCAGCTGTTCCATAATCTTCATGTGAAATCTGATTGCTGATAAACGCATTTCGAACGGACTTAATAAGGTGCGGAGGATCATATTGCGCAAAAATTTTTTTGTTATGAAAATTTAAATATGGCTGTTCTATACTAATACCAAGCTTTTTATATGCCTGTACATTAATTGCACCTTGATCACAAGTCAACATTACCACGTTCAAGTTTAGTTGTTCTTCACAAATTTTAATATTTTGTTTTATTAATTCACTTAAATTATCTGCAGAGAACGAATTGTTGATGAGTACGTAGTTAATTACATACTTCCAGTCGCCTATTATTGAACGTACAAGAAAAAAAAGAGCTGATGTCGCTATTTCATTTTTTCTTTGGTGCCCGTCGTCGTAAAACCCTTCAATTCGATCCATCATGATGTTATGCGTCAAATCTTGTTTAATAGCTATTTCATCAAAGCTCAATACGCAGATCTTTGATATAGACGGCATGTTTACAAAAAAAAATTTATGTTGCGCCATGATCACCTCATTAATTCCAGGCGGAATAAATTTAATTGGTGACAAAAAATATTATTTACTTTTTATATCTATGAATGTATTGTATATATCTGTGATGTGTTGTGCAATTTTTCTGCTAATTAGAAAGTGAGACTAAGAGAGAAACTGCTTTGTTATTCACTTTTTGTATGTGTATTATACATAAAAACGCTAAAAAATCTGAGTTTTCGAAAATTTGGTCAAAACTGGGTGAAAAACCTTAAATTATGGCCAAAAACTGTCGAAAAATGTCAGCAACTGTCAAAAACTGTCGGAAAGTGTCAAAAGCTGTGCGTGTGATATTGGAAAAAAGAGGAAATAAAATATTCTTATTGTTTCGTGAGTACAATATTGAAATATACCGATTAATTTAGAAACTGTTCTAACTGGTTGAAACAGTTCTGAACGTTAATGAAGCAAGATTGTACATTTTTCAGTTTTTTTCGCTGTCAAAAAGAACTGTCAAAAAATGTCGAAAACAAAGGTTTTAAAAAACTGTCAAGAACTCGTGTCAAAACGTAACATAAACTGTGCCACAAATACTAGTTTTTGACACTACCCGTCTCTGGCATATATGTATATATCTACCTATTCCTAATATTTTTTCTCATTTTACTTTTGTATTATTTTATCGTTACCGATATTTCGAATGATCGTTGTTATTATGGTGCGAAAAAGACAGAGCAGCCAAGAGCCCTACTTCTACTCCTAAGGTATCAGATGAAGCGGAAATAGCAAACGACACTATTGATGTGGAGTTTCCGATGGCGATCAGCGTGAATAAGTTGTTGAACCGATATGTTGAACCGATAAATTTTGATAACGATTAACATTTTCAACTTGTCGCTGACGATCGAGGAAATGAATAAGAAAATGCTGAAAATGCGGCTGTTGAAGATAAAGAAACAAACACTGGTATGTGGTACTACGTATGTATATATACCCAAAATAAAAAACTATCGGAAAGTGGAGCTTAAAACATCCGATTGTAACCAAAACACGCAACTTTCTCCTACTGCGAGAAAGAGAAGGTTTGACGGTTCAAACAGCAATAAATCAAACCAATCAGTTATTATAACTGTCTAAGACAGGAGCGGCTAAAAATCGATAGATTGGCAGCATTTCAATATACATATATGGAATATGTCCCGGGCAAACATTCGAGGACCTCATAAACCATCATGAAATTTAATCATTGATCAACAATTGGCACTAGGTCGAGGGAGATATTCTTTCCGACAGTATTACCTTCAAAGCCAGAGAAGTTTAGAATTAAAATATTCTGGCTATACGACGCAAAGAATTCTTACCCATTGAACGCAGAAGTATTATATTGGTAGGCAGCCAAGAGAGCATAGTTCGGTTATAAATTCAAAATCAAATTCATTTCAATATTCTGTTTTGATATCAACCTAACACTTGTGGGTTTTATTCCTAAACCAAATAAAAACGTTTGCTATTATCAACTTTACACAACTATAACGGAGTAGACCGTGAGTCTAATATAACTAATTAAATTTTGGGTTATAACGCAACAAAATGACGGCTGGAGACACCTTCTTTAAATTAGTGAGAACCTGTACATGCAAACGGAAAACTCAACGATGGCCGATGGTGTTATTTTTTAACCTTACTGACCTTTCTGATGTTGCAGCCTTTACGCTTTGTATAAAAGCGCCAACCGCCCCTTTGTATGAAACTCGGAAAGCATCCGAAAGAAAATCATTTCTAAAACAATTGGCTTTGCAATTGGTGCAGGCCAACGTATTGGAGCTGCACTTAAACACTCGAAAGTTAAATAAAAATAAAGACAGCAATCGACTTAATAGGTTATAAAGCATTACCAATTAGGCGGGAATCAACAGGCGAAGAAGTGCCGGTTAAGATTGTTAGCAAACAACGAAGATCTTACTTGAGCCATCAATCATCTGATATGAAAACCAGAACAAGATGTCATTTTTGTAATGAGCCATTTTGTCCAAACCACACCAAAATCATATGTATAGATTGCATAAAAAAACGGGAAATTGTTTCGGATGAAGAGGAAGTGGCATCAGATTATGCATCTGATTAAAACATAAATTTGACTAATTTAAATGTGATTTTCAGCGAATTGAACTGTTAATTTTTTTTTTATGATATTTGTAGAAAATAAAGAATTTTTATTTACTTTCCCTATAAGATATCTATGGGGTCAGATTGACCCCTATACACAGACAACGTGATAGTAAGCTATACACAGAGTGAAGGTTAACAAATTTGCTTATCAATTTGATTTTTCCTCCAATCTAAAAATTATAATTATTGCATTCGAAATCGCAAACGTAATTTAAACTCCATCAGATGGAGAAAAAAGGTAACAAAAACATAAGCAGTAAAATAATCATAACACAAAAGGTGAATGACCGTTCTGTGACACAAAATAAAATACATTAGTATAATTTTTCATCTACATTTTTATGTGCACGTGTATTATCAACCAATGCCGCTACATGGCATTGTATTATCAACAAAACTTTATTACGATCATTTATTTCTTACGTTTCCCAAACAAACAGATTCGGAGTATTCATATTTTTTTTTGTTTGTTTTGCTTATAAATAGAGAAAAGAAAAAAGGACGAAAGATGCAAATCGAAATTAAGTTATATATTTACAAGTGTTGTGTCAGTGCGTATGTTGCATGTTTATTCAATGTGTTTCATTTCGCTTATTTAACCTTTGTTTGGCACGATTATAAAACTACTTCTCGTCAACGCTTACAAATCGGGAAGTGGAACAATTTTATCACGAGTTTTCCATAAAAGGACGTAAATTCGAATAATATAAATATGATATCATAATTTAAATGTTGTTTTAATTTATTATAAAAAAAAACTTCATTCTATTTTTAAAAAAAATCAAATTTAGGATGTATCGTGTTAACAAAAAGGTTAAAAAATACACACGCTAAATCGACTGTTTATTTTGTTTTTTTATTTTTTGTTTTACTTATACAAAACCAAAATACATATAGGTAATGAAAAAAATTATTAGGATAAAAGCAACAAAAATGCATGTAAAAATGTATAAGCATTTTTGTTGGTTTCGGTGAGGGGTGTGGTTTCCAGTATTTGTATTTCGTAAATATTTCATTTATTTTAAAAACATTTCGTTCTGTTTATTTAAAACATGAATGATAGAAGGAGAGGCATATAGAAATTATCCTCGTCTCATAATATCACAAAAACAGAACTTAAAATATTTGAAATTATTTTATTTGAGTATATTTCCCTCATACAAAATATGCTTCTATAGTAGTTATTCTATGGTGCAATCTCAAACAAGGTACAACTGGGCCCGTAATCTTGAAATTCCCCGAAAAAAGTCCCCATAGACTTTGGTATGAAACAATTTAAATTTTCGGCTGAAATGACATATTTCACTAAACAATCACTGGCGACTTTTTGTTGATCGAATTTTAAAAATAGCGGCTCTGGGACAAGATATAGAATATCAGGTAATATATTGCGCATACGTCAAAAATTTACAAATACAAGAAAAATCCAATAGGGCGGCGCGTGCGATGATATATTTCTGTTTGTGTTTCAATGTTTATGTTTTTGTTAAAGATATTTCGGAATTAAATTCAATAAAATTTATTTAGTTGTGACTTAGATTTTATTTGAATGTAGCGAAGAACTAAATATAGCTAAATGTTTGTATTTCGGATATTTTTTAATAAATAATAAGAGTATTGACATTTATACATCTTTAGTGATGTTAATATATGTGAAGTTATCCCAGGATTTCATCCCAGCGAATAAAAAAATTGAATCAGGCAACCCTCGAAAAATTCTTTTGTGAAGTTAGCCCAGCCCAGAATTTAATAATTTTTAGCTTTAAAACTTAATAAAAAAATAGCTCAAAATATCTAAATTAATTAATTAAACAATAATTCCTACAAAAAAAAAAAATTATCTAAAAATGTATTGCATTCAAAACATCTGCACATAATTATTGAAATATTAATTCGCTTTTTGAAATAATATAGATTTTTCGTCTGTAATAACAAAAGTTAAAATTTGTCGGATTGAGGCTCAATGGTTTTAAAATGGACATACACATACATAGCTTACTTTTGGCCAAATTTAAAGATCGTACCGTTGCAACTTGCGTAATTTGGCCCTGGGCCAAAAACCTCAATACAATTTTTGAAGTAAAATTGGATTTTTCGTCTGTAATAACAAAAGTTAAAATTTGTCGGATTGAGGCTCAATGGTTTTAAAATAGACAACAGTTGCAACTTGCGTAATTTGGCCCTGGGCCAAAAACCTCTATACAATTTTTGAAGTAAAATTGGATTTTTCGTCTGTAATAACAAAAGTTAAAATTTGTCGGGTTGAGGCTCAATGGTTTTAAAATAGACATACACATAGCTTACTTTTGGCCAAATTTAAAGAAAATCGTACCGTTGCAACTTGCGTAATTTGGCCCTGGGCCAAAAACCTCTATACAATTTTTGAAGTAAAATTGGATTTTTCGTCTGTAATAACAAAAGTTAAAATTTGTCGGGTTGAGGCTCAATGGTTTTAAAATAGACATACACATAGCTTACTTTTGGTCAAATTTAAAGAAAATCGTACCGTTGCAACTTGCGTAATTTGGCCCTGGGCCAAAAACCTCTATACAATTTTTGAAGTAAAATAGGATTTTTCGTCTGTAATAACAAAAGTTAAAATTTGTCGGATTGTGGCTCAATGGTTTTAAAATGGACATACACATAGCTTAATTTTGGCCAAATTTAAAGAAAATTGTACTATTGTAACTTGCATAATTTGGCCCTGGGCCAAACAACCTCTATACAATTTTTGATGTAAAATTGGATTTTTCGTCTGTAATAACAAAAGTTAAAATTTGTCGGGTTGAGGCTCAATGGTTTTAAAATAGACATACACATAGCTTACTTTTGGCCAAATTTAAAGAAAATCGTACCGTTGCAACTTGCGTAATTTGGCCCTGGGCCAAAAACCTCTATACAATTTTTGAAGTAAAATTGGATTTTTCGTCTGTAATAACAAAAGTTAAAATTTGTCGGATTGAAGCTCAATGGTTTTAAAATAGACAACAGTTGCAACTTGCGTAATTTGGCCCTGGGCCAAAAACCTCTATACAATTTTTGAAGTAAAATTGGATTTTTCGTCTGTAATAACAAAAGTTAAAATTTGTCGGGTTGAGGCTCAATGGTTTTAAAATAGACAACAGTTGCAACTTGCGTAATTTAGCCCTGGGCCAAAAACCTCTATACAATTTTTGAAGTAAAATTGGATTTTTCGTCTGTAATAACAAAAGTTAAAATTTGTCGGATTGAGGCTCAATGGTTTTAAAATAGACAACAGTTGCAACTTGCGTAATTTGGCCCTGGGCCAAAAACCTCTATACAATTTTTGAAGTAAAATTGGATTTTTCGTCTGTAATAACAAAAGTTAAAATTTGTCGGATTGAGGCTCAATGGTTTTAAAATAGACATACACATAGCTTACTTTTGGCCAAATTTAAAGAAAATCGTACCGTTGCAACTTGCGTAATTTGGCCCTGGGCCAAAAACCTCTATACAATTTTTGAAGTAAAATTGGATTTTTCGTCTGTAATAACAAAAGTTAAAATTTGTCGGATTGAAGCTCAATGGTTTTAAAATAGACAACAGTTGCAACTTGCGTAATTTGGCCCTGGGCCAAAAACCTCTATACAATTTTTGAAGTAAAATTGGATTTTTCGTCTGTAATAACAAAAGTTAAAATTTGTCGGGTTGAGGCTCAATGGTTTTAAAATAGACAACAGTTGCAACTTGCGTAATTTAGCCCTGGGCCAAAAACCTCTATACAATTTTTGAAGTAAAATTGGATTTTTCGTCTGTAATAACAAAAGTTAAAATTTGTCGGATTGAGGCTCAATGGTTTTAAAATAGACAACAGTTGCAACTTGCGTAATTTGGCCCTGGGCCAAAAACCTCTATACAATTTTTGAAGTAAAATTGGATTTTTCGTCTGTAATAACAAAAGTTAAAATTTGTCGGATTGAGGCTCAATGGTTTTAAAATAGACATACACATAGCTTAATTTTGGCCAAATTTAAAGAAAATCGTACCGTTGTAACTTGCATAATTTGGCCCTGGGCCAAACAACCTCTATACAATTTTTGAAGTAAAATTGGATTTTTCATCGGTAATAACAAAAGTTAAAATTTGTCGGGTTGAGGCTCAATGGTTTTAAAATAGACATACACATAGCTTACTTTTGGTCAAATTTAAAGAAAATCGTACCGTTGCAACTTGCGTAATTTGGCCCTGGGCCAAAAACCTCTATACAATTTTTGAAGTAAAATTTGATTTTTCGTCTGAAATATTGTATAGAGGTATTTGGCCCAGGGCCAAATTACGCAAGTTGCAACGTTACGATTTTCTTTAAATTTAGTCAAAATTATGCTACGTATATGTCCATTTAAAAACTATTGAGCCTCAATCCGACAAATTTTAACTTTTGTTATTACAGACGAAAATCTATATTATTTCAAAAAGCGAATAAATATTTCAATAATTATGTACAGATGTTTTGAAAGCGATACATATTTTTTAGATAATTTTTTTTTGTAGGAATTATTGTTTAATTATTTAATTTAGATATTTTGAACTATTTTTTTTTATTAAGTTTTGAAGATAAACATAATTAAATTCGGGGCTGGGCTAACTTCACAAAAGAATTTTTCGAGGGTTGCCTGATTCAATTTTTTTATTTGCTGGGATGAAATCCTGGGATAACTTCACATACATGTGATGGATGTTACAGCAAATGAAATAATTCAACAAATGGAACAACTTAAACAGAATTGCTTATTATGAAAGTATTTTATTCGATTTTCTTATTCGTTTTCTATTGTTGCCTACAATTTGGTTATTTAGGTATTTAATTCTGAGTGTTTACTGTTATTGTTAAATCGCGTAATAATCCCTGTTTCGACCCTCCTAGATCACATGGTATTGCTGGTAACTAGAATCCGCAGTCATAAACGGCATTTACAATTTTGAAAAGTATGTTCTTCGTTATTTTTTGGTAAAATTCATAATAAATTGGTTGTTTCCAGTTGCCAAATAATCCACGTATCATTGCAACCTGTACATATTTTGCCGCTTTTAAAGTTTCACTTTTTGTCTTATCAAAAACGATCTTCCTTAACCTTCATCTCATCGAATGAAATAACACAAATTTTATCGGTGTCCTTCATATCGAGCAGGATACATACTTATTTTTGCGCACCGCTTTTTTAGAGTTATTACTGGTGGACTTCCACGTATATTTTTGTTAGCAATAACCGGTATGTTCTTCGGCCTGCAGCATGTATTGCTATTGCATTAGCAATATCCCTCGCTGTCCATTTGGTACGCTTTTTAGGGCATTCCAGCTTCTTTAATTGCCCAGTTTTTACTGATTCGGTTTGTGTACAAACCATATTGCAAACTAGTGTTAATTCTGATTCCGTATAGGTCGCTTGCTTCTCGAAATCAATAGCTGATGAACTACTACACACCTCGTTTGACGTCGATGCGGCATTATCGACATCCATTTGAATTGTTAGTGTATTGCATAATTCTACCCTGCCTGCGGCCGCTGATTTCAGTAACAGTAGAGCTTTTAGATATACTATATGTAAGTGTAAAATCTTAGACTCTTGTACTTAAATTGTAAATTTAATATAGTCTTGATTTACAGTTAACTAATAGATTACCACGGGTGGGGTCTATTTAGTTATTGAGAATAAACAACTTGTTGTTAATATTGGAGTTTAATTCATTCTATTTTATTTTATTTAATATTCACCTTTTATATACAATTAAATGCTACTTACTGTCTGCAACTTAGAGAAAAAGAAAATATAAAAATAAGAGCTAAAATATGACACCAAACATTCCTATGCAGTAAATTTAAATGTTGTAATGTTGATGAGTCAAGTTTGCTTCAACATCATTATTGTTGTTGTAAGTAGGTTAAATGCTAGTATCAGCACATTAGATAAAAATATAAAAATTGGACGTTGTAGTGTTGATGAGTTGACATAAAATATTGTGTTTTGTTGCACTGTTGATCTCAACAGTAAGTATAGATTTAATGCTTAGTATTCCAAAATATTTCATGTTTATGCTTACCTTGATTACATAGCTCGTTTCTACAATTGGCAACATGGACATGGCCTTTGTTTAATGTAGTTGATGCCCCAAATAATACATATGGCTATACCAATCCAAAAAATTGTGTGTATCATGGTACAGTGATGAACATGATGAAATTTTCCCTAACCGCTTGTATTTCTTGTTCCAGCTGCGTGACTTCCAATTTTTTTAGAATTAACATCAGTTCAATTGTTGGTTGAGGTTAATATCGAGCGAATTTTTTCTTCTCTGATGGAGTATTCATTTAATAATTCCATTTCAGCATTCAGCCTTCTCTGCTGCTCTATCAGGTTGTTTAATGTTTTGAATAGTTTAATTGTGTTATCTATTATGGTGGTATGACTCTTTATCAATGACTCTAATTGTTGCTCATCGTTGTTTATGTCTTCAAATTGTGCCTCATAATATCTTGCCTTACGCTCTGTCAAGATCCCAAACATATCGCCTAGTACTAGGCCTATGGTGTCTCCTAGGCCCCGTTTCGGTCGTTGTACCTCCTTGTTACTTGCTAATAATAATTCATTGTCCGCAATCAAATTGTTGTATTTGTTCACGACTGCGAAAACTAAAGTTGCACCTGTAAAAAAGATTTCACTCCCAAGGTTAGAGCTGTGTGCTGCTCATTTGCTATCCAAACTAATGTTTAAAATGAAAGAAACGACAGAACTTACTGCGAGGTGTTACGCGTGGACCGATTCATCCATAGTATTGGCTTGGCTGTCATCCTATCCTGCTAAATGGAAGACATTTGTTTCAAACAGAACCAGCGAGATATTGGACAAATTTCCAAGACAACATTGGGGGCATGTTAAGTCAGCAGAGAATCCCGCGGATCATGGTTCCAGAGGAGTATATCCAAAGAACCTTGTGAATTTGAACCAGTGGTGGCAAGGTCCCGAATGGCTTCAGCAACCCGAAACTTATTGGCCTACACAATTAAGCTTGGAAGAGAACCAATTGGCAATTGATATCGAAGTAAACAAAAAAAATGCCACAACCTATGCGTTTCCAACGAGCTGCGAAGAAAATTGGTTAGACGAAATATTTAAGAGAGTTTCAAAACTTAAGAAAATATTTCGAATAATCGCATACACAAAACGCTTTGCTGAAAATTCGAGAGCAAAAGATGCAAGTAAGCGAAATTTTGGTGAATTAAACGCAACTGAGATTGAAGCGGCTAAAATTATTTGCATCAAATGGGTTCAAACAACACAATTCAGCGAAGACATGAAAAATCTACGGCGAGATCAAAGGGTGGGCCAAAAATCAAAATTATTATCTTTGGCACCTTTCATAGATAAAATCGGTATTCTTCGAGTTGGTGGTCGTCTTAACAATGCGGACTGCGATTACAACAGCAAACATCCAATTATATTGCCGCCAACGCATCTGTTCACGGAAGGGCTAATATGGGAGACGCATCACAAAAATTTGCACGCTGGCCCCACACTTACGAACAATCTCATAAGAGAGAACTTTTGGATTATCAATAGTCGAATAAAAGTAAGGAGGATAATAAAACATTGCGTCGTATGCGCTAAATATGCACATAGATCCAGCTCTCAACTGATGGGAGATTTTCCAGTGGAACGAGTAACCCCCACAAAACCATTTACCAACTGTGGCATCGACTTTGCTGGACCTCTCTTTTTTGCATCAAAGAAAGGTAGAGGTGGAACAAATCCAGTAAAAGGTTACCTTTGCATATTTGTATGTCTATCGGTGAAAGCTGTACACCTTGAAGCAGTAAGCGACTTGACCAGCGAGGCCTTTTTAGCGGCTTTAAAACGTTTTGCAGCAAGAAGGGGTGTTCCAAAAAAGATTTACACAGATAATGGCTCAAATTTTATAGGAGCAAAACGAACTTTACATGATGCCTGTAGACTTATATCAAATATTAATGACAATTATATAGTTTCAGAATACTTAAGCGATAACGGTATAGATTGGCACTTCATCCCACCAGCATCTCCTCATTTTGGAGGATTATGGGAATCCGCTGTCAAGTCAGTGAAGACCCATTTATTGAAGACAACTAGCAACGTTAACCTAACCTTTGAGGAGATGACAACGCTTCTATGTCAAATTGAAAATATTTTAAACTCACGGCCACTCAACGCCGTTTTCAGTGATGATGACTACGAAGTACTCACTCCGGCACACTTTCTGCTTTCAACTTCAACGGGCTCAGTACCAGAGAGAGAAATTAAGGCTACTGACTCATATTTATCCCGATGGCAACGTGTTCAACAAAGAGTTCAAGGTTTTTGGAAAAAATATTATCGTGACTATTTGAACAATCTGCAGCAAAGACACAAATGGCACAACACAAAGGAAAACATCAAAATCAATGACATAGTATTGATAAAAGAAGAAAACACTCCAGTATGTAAATGGCCTCTTGGACGGGTGATACAAACACATCCAGGTAATGATGATTTAGTGAGGGTAGTGACCGTAAAAACATCCAGATCAACATTACAACGTCCAGTGGTGAAACTTTGCAAACTGCCTGTTGGTTAACGATCAGGTCGTTAACGGGGCGGAGTATGTTCACGACAGTATAAAGATAAATATTTGAAAACTACAAATCTAAAATTAATAAAAATAAATTAAAAGAAAATTCCAATATTGGTCTAAAATACTTATCTGTTTACCTCTGTATTTTGACAGATGATAAATTTTATTTATTTTTTATTTGTTTTATTGTTTTTGTTGTTATATGAAGTAGCTTAATTGTTTCTATTTAGTTATACTATTGATTAACAGATGGCATTATATTTCATTTAAGTTGTTTGTACATATCATCAAGATGTCGCGATTTAAGCCTAACCATAATGACTGGCAGTTTTGTTTTTTGTATACTTATTTTTTTATGTAACCATAATTATAATGTAATAAGAAAAAGAAAGAAAAATCGAATTCATTACAATTGATAAAACCAGAGAATACACAGTGATTAAAAAACAAACAAAAACAGTGATTTTATTAAATATTTTATACCGCAACAACCTTGGACATTGAGAGATACCGCAACGAATTATTTGGAACCCCGCTTTATATTTTTTGGAAAAGGAGCATTCACAAACACAATACTTGACCTCAGCTTGAATTTGGATACGACATTTTGGCACCCGATAAATAAGAAACCCACTGCGATTAGGAAAACGAGTAAATCATACTTTGGCTTGAACCGGCAATTCAAAAAAACCATCTTTAATTAAACCTGTATCAGATATTTAAAACGGAGAACGAGCACTATTACTATTAAACATTACGGCGGCATAACAGTGTTCGGAATACAAATTTCTGACGGGTTTATTGGCCACAAAGAAAACAGTATTGCCATTGAATTTGTTGAAGAATTAGGCCGCAATTTAACCCAGCTATATTCAAGTATGCCGCCTTTAATTCATATTGTGTTTTGCTTAAAGGCTTCAATTTCTTCCCAGTAATTGTTCATGTTGTAATAAATCACCAATATCCATTTCATAGTTACCACTTCGAGTTTACCTATTTCTTCGAAGTAAATCCCTGTGGAGTGATTGAAAAGGGTTTGTGTACGTTGGCCTGTACAAGTCCCTTTACGTGTCTATGAGGCTGCCGCCTTAAAACATGATTGTTCTTCTCCGGTGGTTGCAATTCTCTAGGTTGACCTTGGTTTGCTTTCATGGGCATAATTTTCTGTAAGCCTTCTTCAATTGGTAACTTACACAATTTCACAATCGGTCGCTTATAGGTTGCATTTTTGCATTTGACTGTCGCTACCCGAACTAAATCATCTTTTCCAGCGTGTGTTGCCACGATTCTCCCTAGCTTCAACCGTCTGGCAGGTTGTTGGTCGTCTTTTAATAATAACAGGTCGTTTATCATTAAGTTTGACTGGCTGCTCTTCCATTTAGTTCGTTGTTGTAGTTAGTGGAGTATTCGGAGGACCACCGTTGCTAAAAGTCCTGAACCATTCTCTTGACTACATGCCATGTCGATCTTAACGATACGCGGTCAATTTCTGCGGCTGGTAGCGCCTTGAGAGAATCTCCTATCAAGAAGTGCCTCGGCGTTAGTGCTGACAGATCTGCAGGATCACTTGTCAGCGGCGTTAGGGGGCGAGAATTGAGACATGCTTCTACTTGGGTAGTCGCGGTACATAGCTCCTCGAAAGTTAGTGTTGTTTCGCCTATGATCCGTTTGAGATGGAATTTCATTGATTTAATCCCTGCCTCCCATAATCCACCGAAATGAGGTGTAAGAGGTGGTATGAAGTGCCAATTGGTTCCATTGTCAGCTATCATGGTGGCAATGTCGCTTGGTAATGTCGTCATTGCGCGACGGTGATTCCTCTGCATTACGTTGTTTGCTCCTACGAAGTATGTATTAGAGTAAATGTCGGTGCATAATCCTCTCCTGGATATAAATCTTTTGTAAGCGGCAAAGAAGGATTCTGTTGTTAAATCGCTTATTATTTCAATATGGATAGCCTTCGTTACCATGCATATAAACAAAGCAATGTATGCCTTGTATGTCTTGTGACCCCTGCCTTTGGCTGATCTTAATTGGATGGGCCCCGCATAGTCGATTCCCGTTTTGATAAACGGTCTTCCCGGCCTCACTCTTGCTGATGGTAGGTTGCCCAATAGTTGTTTAGATGAATGTTGTTTATGACGAAAGCAAATAATAGATTTTTGAATTATCTGTCTTACAGCTCGTTTACCATCAATGATCCAGAATTTGTTTCTTAATGTTCCTAATGTCAATTGTGTGCCTCCATGTAATGTACCAATATGAGCATCTTCTATTATTCTTTTTGTAACTATGTTGTGCCTGCTCAGGATTACTGGGTTTTTGCTTGAACTTGGGAGTCTTGAATTTTGTAGCCGTAAGTTTACCCGTAGCAAACCGTTTTCATCTATAGTTGAATTTAGTGATAGAATTTTGCTCTTCGTGCTGATCTTTTCGGCTTGATTAAGACGGCTTATTTCCTTATAGAAATCTTGTCCTTGCACGAGCTTGAGAATTATTATTTCTGCGCTTTGGAGTTCTGCACCAGTTAGTTCATTTCTAGTGTTGTTTCTACGCGAGCAGTTGTTGATGAACCTTTTGCAATATGCGACTATACGCTTCAATTTGTTATAGTTGGAGCATCGTTCGAATAATGGAAAAGCGTGATCTTCAGTAGTTATTGTCATAATTTGTATCGCTTTTTCTTCTAACTCCTCTGGTTTATGCATGCTACTTCACATAATAGGGTTGATTGCCTCCCATCTAGTGAGCTTTTGTCGAAGAAAATCTGGACCTTCCCACCACAATTTATTTTTTATGAGTGCTAATGGTGTCGTACCACGTGAAGCTAATCTCCGCTGGATTATCGCATGACTTTACGTGGTGCCATGTTGCTGCTGGTAGCATAGTTTTTACTGCCGAAATTCTGTTTGCCACGAACGTTTTAAATTTTTTTGGTTCCCCTGTGATCCAACACAGTGCAATGGTCGAATCTGACCACACATATATTTTGAGGTTTTTGATTTTCAAGCTTCTTTGTGTGTGTTTAAGTAATTTTGCCAATAGTAGAGTTGCATTTAGTTCCAATCGAGGAATGGATAGCTTTATTTTTGATTGGCGCGATTCTTGTCTTCGAGGTTAATAATTGTGTTGTT
Organism: Tipula vernalis; assembly: GCA_958295665.1. NCBI lineage: Eukaryota > Metazoa > Arthropoda > Insecta > Diptera > Tipulidae > Tipula > Tipula vernalis. The sequence goes on from OY282559.1 coordinate 172,751,092, forward strand.
ATAATTGCTTCTTTATTTGTTGTTCGACAATATATTGTGGCTGCGTATGCGTATTCTGAGGCATCAGCGAACCCGTGTAGCTCCGTTTCGACCTCGTCTGTTGTATTTACCTATCTCGGAATTGTTATGTTTTTGATTTCACTCAATTTTTTCTTATATTTTACCCACTTTTTATTTATGTTTTCTGGCAAGGGCTGATCCCAATCTATTCCTGATGTACATACTTCTTGCATCATGATTTTTGCTGTGATTGTTACTGGGGAAACCATCCAACGGGCTTGGATGAGTCGGATAACAGTGAGCGTTTTTTTGGCTGTTTGTGTGATAGTTGTAATGTTTCTATGTTGAAATTGAAAAGGTTCTTTTGTGGATCGTATAAAATTCCCAATGTTTTAATGCAGTCATTTAACTTGATTTGAACGTCACCCTTGCCGTGTAGTTATTTGGGAATATGATTCAATACTTCCCTTGAGTTAGAAAACCATTTCCTTAAATTCAGTCCACCTCGCTCTGTGAGCATTTTTATTTCTTGTACAGCTCGAGTTGCTTCCTCTATGTTGTTAGAACCTGTTAACAGATCATCTACGTAAAAATCTGTCAATATGATGCTTGCTCCTATTGGATAATCATTATTTTCGTCGGTAGCTAGTTGTTTTAAGGCTCATATGGCTAAAAAACTGGCGGCTGTTGTTCCGTACGTCACCGTTTTTAACATGTATGCCTCCATTGGCTTGGAGGGGTTGCTTCGTCATAGTATTCGTTGATAGTTCTGGTCTTGTTTGTTAATTCAGACTTGTCGATACAACTTTTCTATATCTGCTGTCATTACGATCGTGTGTTTTCGCCACCGTAGTAGAATATCTGCTAAATCTTGTTGTAATTTTGGACCATTCATCAGGCAATCGTTTAGAGATACTCCCGTTGTTGTATCAAACACTACTCTTAGCCTGGTGGTGGTACTGTCTTGCTTGATTATGCCATGATGCGGTATACATATAATAGATATTGGTTGATTAACCATCTTCTGGTTTTTCTTGTACTGGTTCCATGTGCTTCAAATTTATATATTCTTGCATGAATTGATGATATAATTGTTTGAACGGCGCATCTCTCTTGAATTGTTTTTCTAATTGTATCAGTCTGGCACCGGCCCTCTTCCTGGATTCCCCTAGTTCGGCTTGGTTATCTTTAAAAGGAATTCTTACTGTGTATCTGCCGTCTGGGCCTTGTTCTACATGCGACTCAAAATGTTTCTGTATCATGATTTCTTCTTCAGTGGTATCTCTCTCTTGAGGTATTGAGTCGTTTTCTACCAGTAATCTCAGTTGATCCTCTATAGTTTTAGTTGCATTCATCGTTGTTTTGTGCTGACTACCTGTGTTGTTCCTGCTGCCCAATATAATCCAACCGAATTCCGTTTTTTGTGTCATTGGCTCTAGTTGACCTTCCTTGATAATGTTGTTGATCAGTATTGATGGATAATAATCCGCGCCAAGTATAAGATCAATTGGCTGTGACTAGTTGTAGTGTGAATCAGCCAGTTGTATTTGGTTGAGATGCGTCCAGCTGGTTGTGGCAAAGTCCACCTCGGGTAATTGTAGGTCGAGTTTGTCGAATATCAAGGGTTTGATATTCATTTGGAAATCTCCATCAAATCTTGGCGATATTTTTAGATTGATGGTGTGTCTGCACGTGCCTGCTTTTTTTCCACCTACTCCTGAGATGGGGAAGTTACTATCTCTTTTTTAATGTTGAATAAATTTGCTACCTTGGAAGATATTAACGTGGCCTGTGATCCTGGATCAATTAGAGCTCTTAATGTGAAAAAATCGCCTGTGCTAGTTGCAGCTCTGACTAATGCAGTTGGTAGTAAAACTTGTCCTTGCTGGCTGATCACGAATGTTTTGGCGGTTTTGACACTACTTCCGGTAGTTGATGCTGCATTATTGCAGTGTAGAAGTGTGTGGTGTCCTCCTTTACACACAACACATGTTTCTGCCTGGCAGTTTCTTCCTTGATGCTGGCTTAAACATCGTATGCACAAGTTGACTGAGTTAACGAGCCTTGGTCGTTCTAATGTTGACATCTTTTTGAATTGCTGGCATTGATTTAAACCATGATGCTCCTTATACCCTTCCACCCAACATGTTTTGGTTAACATGGCTGTATTCACTCGTTTAAATGGTGATATATACTGCATGTGTGGTCGTGGTGCGGTTGCCCTATGATTGCCCATGGCTTCCAAAGAAATCTTCCAGTTGTGGAATTTCTCTGGGCTTCTCTATAGTTGTCTCGTATATCCTAACGGATTCTGGGTCCAATTTTTTGTTTAAAAAGAAACCCACGAATGCCTCGAAGGGCGAATCCATATTTAGCCGCTTTGTGTTGTGTAATATTTCTCGTGCCGTATCGTGCAAGTTTCTCACTGTTTGGGCGGATGGAATCTGAATTGTCGCCAATGTTGTCATTGTGCATTAAATTGATGGTTTGCCAGTAGCTTCACGTTGTTGTATCTTACTTGGATTATGTTCCAAGCAGTTTGTTAATTATCACCTGTTGTTGTTAAGTGACTAATAATTTGGGCTGCTCCCTTCTGCAGGTGTGACTTCAGATACGTCATCTTTACCGTATCTGATAGTTTACTGTTTTGGTGGATCAGCTCAGTGAATATATCGTTGAACGTGGGTTTCCCACCGCTCATAATCACCATAGAAGATTGGGATTTATACCTTAGGTAATTTCACTTGTGCTGCTGATTCTGCTACAGTTGTTGTCCGGGGCCGAAACTGTTGTAGTTTGATCATTGCATCTTCTACCCTCTCTTGAAGCTTGCCATAATAATCTTCTCTAAAGTAGTTGGATGTTTATTCGTCTTCTTCCAGCTCTACTAATAACTCTGTGTGTTGGGCTGCGATTTATCCCATGTCTGATTCTAATTGTCTTGTTTTAATATTCACATATTCCTTCGATATGTTGTTGGTTTCCAAGGAATAATTTATTGACGCCAATTACTGATATATCTGGCGCATGAGCACGTCTTGTCTCTTGACTAATTTTGTGTTATTGTTCCCTTCTAACTTTGCTGCTTGAAGGGCCTCATTTGAACTACTCAGCAGCGTTTTTTGTTGTTGATTTGCCGCTGAGTTATTTTGATTGATTTCCTCCTTTTGGGAATCGGTTGATGAGCTTTGTATGTCATCCAACCGAATTGATGGCGTTGTTTTATATCATGCCTCGAAATGTGGGTTTGGTAGTTGTAGGACTTCTTGTGACGTTGTTGGTGTCAATGGCGGTCCGCTATTTAGACGATGGCGCATTTCCTCTACCAGCTTATTGTAAACATCTGTCATGTTCTTTCTTGTTATGAGATAAGCGAGACTTTGGCTCAGAGGCAAGACTATTCTTAGGATTTTGTCATCATTTCCAACGAATTCGTTATATAGCGTTTTTAGACTCGCTATTCTCTTTTCTATGTAAGACTTCGTTTTTCTGTCTTCACCGTCTTTTCGATAGTTTCTCTCTAGCTGAATTACCTTTCCACCTGTTACCTCTCGGATATGAAGTAACTCATCCATCTTTTCGTTGTTTGGTTTACTTGTGGTGGTATTGATGCTAGTTGTTGCTTGGCTCCTCCTTTGACGTTAATTTTGTGAAGTTATGTGCCTGTTGTTGCTTGGCTGCTGGTGTCGTCAGCCTCGACTACGTTACAGGCTGTCCGCCTGTAGTTCTATGTGCCAGTTGTTTTAATGGCCCGAAGGACCATGTAAACAACTGGAAAATAAAAGATCCATAGGTCGCTGGTTCATATCCGGCTCAAAGGACCATGTCTTAGACTCTTGTACTTAAATTGTAAATTTAATAAAGTCTTGATTTACAGTTAACTAATAGATTACCACGGGTGGGGTCTATTTAGTTATTGAGAATTATCAACTTGTTGTTAATATTAAAGTTTAATTCTAGTATACAATTAAATTCTACTGTCAGCAACTTAGAGAAAAAGAAAATATAAAAATAAGAACTAAAATATGACACCAAACATTCCTATGCAGTAAATTTAAATGTTGTAATGTTGATGAGTCAAGTTTGCTTCAACATCATTATTGTTGTTGTAAGTAGGTTAAATGCTAGTATCAGCACATTAGATAAAAATATAAAAATTGGACGTTGTAGTGTTGAGTTGACATAAAATATTGTGTTTTGTTGCACTGTTGTTCTCAACAGTAAGTATAGATTAAATGCTTAGTATTCCAAAACATTTCATGTTTATGCTTACCTTGATTGCACAGCTCGTTTCTACAATTGGCAACAAAAGCGTTGGGATCACGTTTGGCTTAAGATACTTTATTTTCATTATTCGGCGTTGTTCATATACCGGATTTATAGCAACAAAACCTTCTCCTTAAAATTATTAGAACAAATTCGAGTAGATTTTATGCTGGAATTGTTGGTTCTGTGGCATAAAAACACCTACCGTTTACACAAAGTACTATATTCGTCCGTTTACTGGGGATATTACACCCGAAAATAGCACAGTGTATTATTAAAATAGTTTTAAAAAAATAATTATTTAAACACTAAATTCTGAGGAACAATTTCTTTCGCTACCAACACAAATGAAACGTTAATTTTTAAAAAAATGGTCCTTTTCTAATACACTAGCCAATGCCACTAGATAAATAGCCGTGACATCAGTCTAAAAAAGTCAAATCACTAATATAAAGAGGGGAATAAAGATTTTTATTTTCCTTTGAAACGTAAACAAAATCATATGGGATTTTCAAATACATTTTTTTATATCGTCCTTATTTTCAATTTAAAAGAATATTTTTATTTACAAATATAAATAATTTGATATCAAGTATATCGAAATGTAAATTGTGAACAATTTTGATTGAAATTAATAATCATTTATTAAGTAATTTTGCATTTTTACAAAAATATTTTTTTTTCAAAACATCGTCATGCTTCGTGTTCCTCTACTCATAATAAATTTATTATGAAAATGAAATGTTTAGATGAACACGAAGCACTACGATGTTTTGAGAAAAAATATTTTTATAAAAATGCAAAATTACTTAATAAATGATTATTAATTTCAATCAAAATTTACATTTCGATATATTTGATTTCAAATTATTTATATTTGTAAATAAAAATGTTGATTTAAATTGAAAATAGAGACGATATAAAAAAATGTGTTTGAAAATCCCATATGATTTTTTTACGTTTCATAGAAAAATAAAAATCTTTATACCCTTAACACATACTACCACAGATTTTTGTGTCATGGCTTTTTATGTAGTGGCATTGCACTAGCATATTCTAAACGTCAACATTTAGTAATTTTTCGTAAATAAAAATGTAAACAATGAAAACACGAAAATCAACACAAACTAGATCGCACGTTCCGCCATATTTAAAGAATTTTGGAAGATGCGCGGAAAAAAACGAAAATGGGACCGCTAAGTATATTACCTTATGTCGATTTCGATTGATTTTTTTCCCCTTATTCGAGTACACTAAACAGAGTACCCTATTTTTTAACGTCACTCCAATGAAAATATTTTATTGCACTAGTGTTTAATTGTGTGTGTCTTTGATTGAAAAATATCAATAACAATAATAAATAACAATAATAATAACAATAATAATAAAAATAAATATGGAGAAACTAAATGTAAATTTAGAAGATTATAATTTGGTGTTTGATGTCGAGGGATGTGTTATAATGAGTGGTGGGCTTGGCGGTGTTGGACAATAAAATAAGTATGAAAAATAATATTTAAACTTCAAATAATTTCTTAATAATAATATTTAATTTTCAGCGAACCATCAAGTCTTAGCGGATATTCAATTAATTTCAGAATATTATAATTTGGCTATAGAAAACACGGACATAAAAAATTTGTAAATCAACCAACAACAAAATTTGGCAGAAAATTTAGAAGAAACCAACAAGAAATCTACTGAAGTCAGTGAACAGGCTCAATCAGGTGAATATTATATTTAACATTGAAAAGAAAATATTTAATAAAATGGCAAACAGGAATTTTTACTTACATTAGACCAATCTGACAATGAGAAGTTGTTGTCGTTTAATGTAAATATTAAGATGATTCTGTCTTCCCGTAAATTTTAATAATTTTAAGAGTTTGTGTATGATTCTATGTATATGTTATAGAATAAAGATAAAATTTCCCGGATATTGATTGTATTAATAGTGGGATTATAAAATATCAAAATTGTTAATTTAAGTGGCAATGTATTGGTGAATATACACTGATTTTACAGCGTGATTATACAGTGGACCTGTATGCACCCTAATGATTACTTATAAATTTTATTGATTTTATTTTTATTATAATAGTGATTAACGAAAACGCAATTAAGTGGACCGCGAATGAGACAAGTTTTTTGCTGACATGTACGCGGAGAACTAAAAAAATTCAAAACGAAAAAAAAAATATGTTTCTTTTTATGGCCGAAAAAATTAATACAAAATTCAACTTAGCAATAACCGGCGCTCAAACAGAAAATAGGTACAAGTGCATAATGAGGAGAACCAAAAAAGTAATTGACCACAACGGGACAAGTGGAAATTTTCGCATTGAGCCGGAGTACAAAAATAAATCGAAGTAATCATTATTTTATTATTTTTTATTTTCCCGGGAAAATTGGGGAGAGTGCCCCATTCCCGAAAATAAATAAGCTCGCCCCAGTTCAAAATTCGGACACACCCTCTACTAGCCAGTCTTTTGATAATCCCAGCGAGTTGGATCTATCCACAGAAAATGACAATTTAGAACCCCCCCCCCCCCCCCAAAAAAAAGAAAAATTATATCAGTGAAAAAAATAAACTTGCTGGTGAATTTTTAGAATTAGCACGAGAAAGGGAAAAAAATACGAATTCAAACAGCAAAAAGAAGCAAACAAGCAAAAAGAACACGAAGAGTTATTAAAAAAAATTGGACGATTTAATTTCAAAAAAATAATTTCAAATTTGTATTGTTATTTTAAATTTTTATTAATGTTTATAAATTCTTTATTAATGCTCATAATTTTATGTAGTATGTTTATAAATTTTTATATATATAAATAAATTCATTTTAATTTATAATATTCTATTTTACTTTGTTCCAGTTATTTATTTTATTTTCAGTTCTTTTTATTGGTTTAGAGCAGCATCTTTTTTTATATGGTTTTGCTTTTGCTGAATTGTTGGAGCTACGCAGAGAAAAGGCAACAAACAAATATACACTACCTCGCAAAAAAAAGTGTCCAAGCATCGTTTGGAATTAAGATGCATCCAAACTTCGAAATAAGCAAATATTGATAAATTGCATTATAAATAATTCTTTACCTTAGCAGGCATGAACGTGTTTAAACAACCCAATTGTTTTAAGTATTTCGCAACAATACGTTTAGTTGCACGCGAGCGGTCAATATCGACACAGCAAAAATTAGTTTCCACAGGTTAGTTATCAAGTTGATGTGTGATCTTTGTGACTTTTTCTTAGAAAATAATTTTTTTTATTATTTTATTTTGTGGTAAGTTTACTAAAATTATTTTTTTTCCAATTTTGAAAAATAACAATGTTTTCATTGTAATTTTTTTTAAATATTTCAAGTTTTTGCAGTAGAAATGCCTCGCAAAATGGGTTCATTTAAGCAACTCACTAACGAAGAACGTAGAGCTATAATTAATATGCATAAAGAAGGTTACTCAAATAGAAAAATTTCTGATATTTTTGGCAAAACTCACACATCCATTAATAAGGTAATTAATGCGTTTAACGATGAAAGTCGGGTAACCGCCAAACTTCGACCAGCACCCTTATTCTGTAAAAATAAGATAATGTGTAAACGTGAAAACGGGTAAACTTTGTGATTTTTACTAAAATTACATTCAATTGTTTTTCGATTCTCTTTTCGTTCACTGTTTATCACGTGTAAACATTATCTTAATTTTTATAGAATAAGGCTGCAGGACGTCCAAGAATAACCAACACACGATTAGATAAAAAGATTAAAATCATATCGGAGCATAATCCACGCCTTTCCGCTCCAAAAATCAAAGCAAAACTTCTAAATGAAGGTCATAATACTCCATCAACGGATACCATCAGACGACGATTACATGAAGATGGTAAGCACGGTCGTGTTGCTAGGAAATTACCGTTCGTCAGCAAGGTCAATTTAATGAAAAGGATGAAGTTTTATCATGAAAATGCCCTTCAACCAGCAGAATTTTGGAATCGCATCCTGTAGACAGATGAATCGATGATACGAATGACGTATTCACATGGTCGCGTTTTTGTGTGGAGAAAGGCTGGAGAAGCATTATCCTATAAGTGTGCTTTACCCACTTTAAAGTCAGCGCAGAGAGGTGTAATGGTATGGGGGTGCATCTCATCTTATGAAACAGGAAAAATTGTGATGTTGGAAGGGAAAGTTGATGCGGTAATGTACCTAAAGCTTTTGTCCGAGGTGATCACACCGGAAGGAAAGCGCTTAATAGGTGATGATTTCATCTTGCAACAAGACAACGCACCGATACATACCGCAAAAATCGTTAAAAAATATATTACAAATCAAAATACGAATATGTTGGAATGGCCTCCGCAAAGTTCGGACCTTTCCCCAATAGAGAATGTCTGGGATTTGCTAAAAACTAGAATTGCTGCAAAAGAGCCAAGGAATATAAATGAATTGAAAAGCTACATAAAGGAATCGTGGGAAAATATTACTCCTGAGGAATGCAGGAAGTATACTCTTTCAGTTCCAGACCGTATCGCCAAGATGTCGCAACGAAACGGTGGACACAGTGAATATAATAAAATTTCCACTTACCTACGAATAAAGTTCCTAACTACAAAATGTACTGAAGATTTTTTTATAAACTAAACGAATTATAATTTATAGTAGTTTAATTAATTATTTAAGTCATTTCTTTCCTGTGTAAATAAATAAAATATTACGAAAAACGTCTATTTTTTATTATTTCGATAGGTGGATACTTATTTTTGCGAGCTAGTGTAGATATAAAACTTAATTAAATAAAATTTAAAATAAAATATATAAATTTAAAATTTTAAAAATAAAAAACAGTATGATTTAAAAAATGTATGTAAACATTTTATTATTTAATTTTATTATTGTAAAAATAAATGTATAAGAACAGCATCGGAAAGCAACCTTGAATTTTCGTAAGGTGTTACAATTGGCGATGTTTCTTGGGACATGTCGACATTTTCGTCTAATTCCCATAAATCGCATTGGTCGATACACATATTATGTAAAACACAACAACCCATAATGAATTTACACATCTTGTCTATACCAAAAAAGTTCAAACGTACTAATTGCCGAAAACGTTGCTTAAGGAATCTAAATGAATTTTCAATTTTTACCCGCGTTTGACACTTCTTATTATATATTTTTTGTTTGTTGGTCAAACTATCATAATCCTTGTAAGGAGTTAACAAATATTCCCTTAGCGGATAAGCAGAATCTCCTAATATGTGGTATTTATCGCCACATATTTTTGGAAGATCTTGCGAAATATATGAAAATTTAAAAATTCGAGCATCATGCATCTTGCTTGGAGATCCAACACAAACGTCTATGAATTTTTTTTTCTACCTCACAAATAGCTTGTAGTGTTGTGGATAACAAACCATGTCTATTAACATAGGTTGACGCTATTTTGTTTGTGGGTTTCCTAATATAAATTAGGATCGTCGATGCATCCAATTACATTCTGGATTTTGGCCAGCTAAAAAATAAAAATAATTTTATATAAAAAGATGTATTTTTGAACCATTAAAAAATTACCTGTGAAAATCCATGTGCTTTTTCAATTTTCTCTTCTTCGGTTACTGGAAATTTTATATAATTTGGAGAAATTTCAAACAAAAAATCTACAACATCTCCAATATGTCTGTGAGCCGATGATTTTGACATATTAAAGAGGTTGGAAACTCCACGGTAAGTTTCTTTATTACCGGCAAACCTTAAAATAAATTTATATTTAACATTTCTAAATAATTTACAATTTAATGTAATACCACAAGAACGCCAAAACTTGAACTTCAGCTGATATTTCTTGCCGACTCCCACACTTTTTTGTTTTAAAATAATATGAATTTTGATATTGTTCAATGAAAATTTCGGCCGTTTACCTTGATATACGGAAATTTTGTCTAAACTATAAAAACATAATTAACGTTAGGTATAAACAGAAAATATTTCTTCCAAAATTTACTTCTATAGCTACGTTTGATGTTGTAATCATAAAAATATATTTAGATATTGCGTGATGTCCAGGAGTCTGTTGCCATACGTTTTCCGATCGTTAATTCAAAGATTGTGATATTCGTTTAAATTAATTTTATTTTATTTAAATTTTTTTATACAATTATTGATGTTTAGATGTACATGTTTTTTTTATTTAATCAGCCGTTTGTCATCTTGTTCATGCTGATAATTGGGGTAATATGTACACGGCTGAGTCCTTCCTACTATTTTGATTTTATGTTTCTTTGCGGTAGCTTTATTTTATCGGCTTCCGTCCTTCACAAGTTATAAGTTGTAACTAACCATATATTTTCTGCCCAGACAAATGTTTTATTTTATATAATGCAATTTTGCCTTTTCGTGTGCACTGTGTTTAAGAAAAAAAAACAATTCGCGTCTCCACAAGTTTTATTGAGCTTACTGATAATTCGCCAATAATAAGTTAGACCAAATCTACTACTTTTGTGTTCATTTGCTCAACCTACTGATTGACGTTTATCACAAATTCACACCTACACAACTTACATGCGTGATGGTAAATTCGCTCACTTCTAGTTTTGAATATTTATTGACAACATTTTCTACGAAATTTTGCACTCGGTGGCTATCTTCCCGACCAAACAGGATTTGTGAAAATGCATCATATTCTTCATCAGATGAATCAGACGATGAACAATTCAGCTATAAAAATGTCTTTTAATAACTCCTCCATATTATACAAAATATATATTTACACAAACTATAATGTTTATTATATACAAATTAAACATTTACACAAATTATTTATTAAACACAAATTATATATTTCCACACAATTCCACACAAATATATTTATAGACAAATTATATATTACACATACAAATTAAATATTACACAAATTATATGACACAAATTAATAATTTCAATTGAATAATGTATTCTAACGAAGAAAAAAATACAATCAAAACAAATTTTTCGTTATTTGAAATAGCCGCCTTATAACCGACAAAATAATTTAACGGCCAAATTCAAAATGCCACCATTCAAATCACAAAATGACATAAATCAAGTAGTCACCTAAAATCAAAATGTCATCACGACAAATCGAAATGTCATCACGACAAAATGTCATTGTCATATTCGTTGGTGTGTATAAAAAGAGGGGTTACTCGACCAAAAAAGCTAGAGTAGCAAAAATTGCACTAATGCAAAACTAGAACAAACAATTTTTACCCTCAACGCATTTTTTTTTTTCAATAGGACGGTTTGACAGCCAATAGAGTACTATTTTTACCCTTCGAGTGAAAAATTTTCTACAATCGAATTCGACATTATTGTATGTATCGTGCAACTGGGACAAGTGAAAAAAAAATATTTGTGATCGTCAATAAAAACAAACAAAAAGCAACCTATATAAATGGTTTCTAATTTATTCCTTCATCGTCGGCCACATTTGTAATACTATATTTTTAATTATTAATTTTATTTTGGAATTTCTGACTTATGTGTGTGAGTTTATAAGAATATAATAAAGTGTGGTCAATATTTTTTCTGTTTTAAGTTTATTTCTCTTATTTCAATCATGTTACCCCTCTTATTCGTGTCACAGTCTAACTGCTTATACCCATTCGAAAATATTTCCCTAGAAGGAAGGCAACAGAAAATTAAATTTCCGAACATTTTTATGAATTTTGACAGATGTCTACATGTGGAAAATGAATGTGGAATTCGAGAATAGGGCCTCAGGGTCTAGATTCTTATCAAGTGACAAATTAAATTTTTCTGTGATTTTGTACTAAAATTTTAACTGTTATAGGACTAGATACTCGATACTCAAGCAAGCAGATAAGCAGTCATTTTTTGCTAATTTGCTAAAAATGATAAACACAATAATTTATGCCGCTGAATTCCTAAAAATGGGAAACTCGATAGTTTTCTTCGTTCGCGAGCAAGCAACTTTTACAAATTTTGCGAACTTTTTGATGTATCCGCATTTATTGTTAGATGTCAATTTTTTTTAGTTTAGATCAATCATTTCTAAATATTTGCGCAGATTATTATTGAAAATAAATATATAAATACCTTGTGTTTTTAAAATCAAATTTAAACAAACTTTGAATTGTATTAATAATAATTTTATTAATAAATCGATTAATAATAAATGTGTATAATTTATGAAATAATTAATTAAGAATGGAAGCTGTAATTCAGCGGAGATGAAGGAATCGTAATTGTCCACCTGGGAAAATATTTTTAGACCTTGAAAATCGTTTTGAATGTGACGATCACGATTGTTTTAAACGGTATCGTTTCACGACAAAAACCGCAAAACTTTTGATAGAGACATTTAAGGAAGATCTCAGAAGAAATACCAAACGTGGTAAATCTTTTTAGGTCTTAGTAAGCCTTAACATTTTGGGTTTGGGCAATTATCAATATAACAGTGGGCAAATGTATGGCCACAATTTACTGGAACCGACGGTGAGCCGTATTTTTCCTCAATTTTTAAATGCAGTATGCCGTAAAGCTAAACATTTATAAAATTTTCAAACAATTCTCCTTGTAATCAAAAATTTTGTGAGAAATTTTGGTTTTCCAATGTGACTGGGGCTATAGGCTGAACTCAAATTCCAATCCAAAAGTCAGCGTTATCGGACAGCTACACATTTGTCAATAGAAAAAAATGGAAGGAGTAATGACTTTCTGTTCATTTCGACAAAAAATGAATTTTAATAAACTTATATTTACAGACCTAGTTTATCGATGGCCAGGATTAACCCATGACCCTCATATATACAAGTCAAGCACAATTTACGACATTCTGCATTTTGAAACGTTCCCATCAAATACTGTGCTTTTAGGTGACATTGGTTCCTGCTAGATTCCGCTCTATCAACACAACTACTAAACGCTACTACGGAAGTTAAGAAACTTTATAATTTAATCCATAAAAAAACCAGGAAGATTACTGAGATGGTATCTAGCTTCGCTTTCGAATCATTCATGCGCCATTCGTATTTCAATAATCCTTCGCTAAATAAATATTCTCTGTACCTATTAAGTATTATCAAAATCGTTTTCGTATTTTTTTCTTTTGATTCATTTGAGGTTTTGTTTTATATTATGCACTTTGGCCTTTGTGCTGAATAAAAAAATATTGTTTTCCTTTGCTGAAATAATCGACTATATCGTATTACTCAACCAAATTCGCCATATTTACCGAGTTGCAATTTGCGAATTGCTGGAGTGTCTAGTGTCTAACCCATAAACTGACAAATTTTAACTGATGTTTATTAGTTAACATTTAACAACTGCTATATATTATTGTATATTGCTGTGTTTCTTATTTAAATCCGTAGATCGAGCAGATTTTGAAATCTCAAATCAGATCGATCTGAAATAAGAAACCGGTTTCAGATTTGATAGACCAAAAAAAATTATCAACTCTCATCGAACAGTCTGACTGTTAAAAAAAATTTATTTTCATTTCTAGCGAGCGAAAATTAAATATTGATTTCAAAGTGATTTATATTGACTTATGCGTACATTGGAAACGAGACACCGCTAAACGAATATTAGAATCAGGAATATATCGAACAGGTGAAACGATGAAACGAGCTACCTAGCCGAATCGTCGGGTTCAAATAAAAGCCAAATAATTTACAATTCTTTATAAATAAACGAAAAAATAAATTTTTACTTTTTATTAATTTTTTTTGTTGAATGTTAATTAATTCATGTAATTTCTAATATGCTACCGGTGGTTAGACCATTTTAATTGTGTTTCGATTAACATGAGAAGTATATTAGTTTTTACGAACAGTAATTCAACGAAACCGACTAATAGACATAATTCTATTTATTTAATTAAATGATTTTTAATATGTTTCGAAGATTGTAAGAGAATTCAATCCAGTTTCGAACTGATGAGCTTATGATTACGAAAAAATCAATCTTCTCATCAGGCCGCGGCGACTGGACTGATTATACCACAATTTACATTCTATATATACAGAATGTGCTGTGCTTTAAGTACTAACTTTCGTTGAATTACTGTTCGTAAATCCTAATATACTTCTCGTGTTAATCGAAACACAATTAAAATGGTCCAACCACCGGTAGCATATTAGAAATTACATGAATTAATTAACATTCAACAAAAAAAATTAATAAAAAGTAAGAATTAGCTCACACACAGAGCAGTGTGAATATAGTGAAGGAAAAAAATTGTAAGAGAATTCATCTGTATTAGTACGATTCGCTAGTACTTAAAGCACAGCAAATTCTGTATATATAGATTGTAAATTGTGGTATAATCAGTCCAGTCGCCGCGGTCTGATGAGATGATTGATTTTTTCATAATCATAAGCTCATCAGTTCGAAACTGGATTGAATTCTCTTACAATCTTCGAAAAATTGTCACTTTTCATCTGTCACAGCGATTTTGGTCGCAAAATGAGGATTGAGAATTTTGTATAGACATGTACAGATTATGTACAGACGGCGTATAATATACATTTTGTTATTGTGTGTCGTCAAATATTTTTATTGTATTAATGTATGTATTTTCGCGCAACCAAATAAAAATTACACTTTCGAAAATGTATTGGCTGATGGGGAGAAAATCTCAGTTGCCATTAGCCAATAAAGTTTTACTTTACAAAGCGATAATCAAACCCATATGGACATACGGTATTCAGTTATGGGGATCCACCAGCGCTTCAAACAGAGAACTCCTGCAACGAACCCAAGCGAAAATACTTCGCAGTATTACCAATGCTCCTTGGTACATTCGAAATAGTAATATACTTACATCACGACCTTGGGATTAAAACCGTTAAAGAAACAATTAAAGAATTCAATCCGAAATATTACTCAAAACTAGAAGCACATCCCAACGAATTGGTCAGGGAGATACTAAAACAGCCGCGATTTAGGCGACTGAGAAAAACAGATCCACTCGGACTGATGAACCTGTGAGCCTGTAAATGTAATTCGATATATACTATACATATAAGTATAATCTAAATTAATTAAATTCTGAGCACTAAGAATAAGTATTAACATTGGTTAAGACTTAAAATATGTAATAATTTTTAGCTTGTAATGACTGGAAATTCGTAAACTATTCCGCCCTTATAAAAATATTGTATTCAGTATATGATCATAATTCCACCAAAACTTCCTTTATCACCGCAAATCCATAATTATACCATTTGGTGCTTACCCTCAGCGATTGTTGGTTAATGCGATAAATGTGTTGGTTACAATGAGCTTGTGAATAAATCGAAAAGTCGAGAAATAATGTTCCGTTGATCTATTATTTTGGTATTTGGGTGGGTGTGTGTGAGCAATTATGCCTTTTAGCGCAAAATAAAAATAAAAAAAAAACAAAAGGCATAAAAAGGGTAGAGAAGAGGATTGGAGGACAGTCAGTCGAAAATTATTGAATGATTATAACTTGTGAGTGTGGTACAAAATTATTAAAAGACGTACCGATAATTTTTAGTTTCGGTCGGTAAAAAAAAAGTTGAAATGATATTACTAAAGTAAATATAAGTAATAAGTAAAATTATAAAGTTATTAAAAAGATTAATATAAATCAAAAATATAAACACAAATAGTGAACAGTTATTACACTTGATCTTGTGTAAGGCAACATGGTTGTCCCATACTTGTTATCTAAGAACTTATATGTACCATTGTAAAAAAAAAATAAATAATATATAATCGACTGAAAATGTATTGTGAGTGAACGGATTATTATGTGCAAAATAAAATCATTATAAATAGTACAATCTATGTAAAACTCAGTGTATTTTATTTGTCGTAAGCCAATTACTTCTCCCGAGTCAAATTATTCTAACAGAAAAGAAAATTAAACGGACTAAAATAAAAATAAAAATTTAAGTTAACCAAGTGATAACATATCCAAAGTGAAGGCGATCTATATGCCATGTTATATGTTAGTACACAGGCTACGCTACATTGGTGATACCCTTAACTCGACGTTTGTGATAAGTGAACAGTATATAAGTGTATATACCTATATAAATATACATCAATGAAAACTGTTGTCTCTTTGCCATTCCTCTAAGCAAAAAATAATCAAATAAAAGACACGTAACTCGCCACATAGAATGTTGCGTTAGTTAGTTGGAATTGAACCAGAATCTTTCGCTGGGAGCCACCATTATTGGAATATATAAATAACAAAAAAAAAAAAAATTTAATACGGCGTTTGTTCGAGTCATCTACTGTTATGGAGCGGATGTATTTTCTTCGGCGGTAAACGGTACACAAAAACAAGCCATTGAAGTGACGAGCAACCTTGGAAACCATCAACTTAATTACTTGGTGAAGTATAATTAAATATTATTAATATTTGTGAATTTTTCTACCTTTATATATAAGTTATTAGTTCTAAGTTGCATGATTCTTTTCTTCTTAAATTTCTTTTGGTGTTGTACTAATATTATTTCAACTTTGCGTGATAATGGTCGGATAATTTCCTACGATACAGTGCAAGCATTGATATCGTTATCATCATCTCTATTTATTTTATTAAAAGGTAATAGAAAGTAAAGAAGATGAAGTAAGGTCGAATAGTGTCACAATGGGAGCGAACTAGTTAGGTGCATATGGCGTAGTCAAAGCTTCATGTATCTATTATTTCAATGGGTACTAATTTTTTTTTTTTTTGTCGTTTGTTAGATTACTGAACGCAATTTTTGTTTGTACTATGACGGATCAGCGATGGCGTTAGTCGTCTTAACCCACCCTAGAAAAACGCTGACTGCTACACCCGGTAAGAAAGCGTTCCGCCAGAGCTGATGCTGAACGACCCAAGTCATACGTTACAAGCTTAAGATTTGATTACTTCTTGTGAGTTTCTTATATAGAAAGCTTCAAGAATAAAGCCATTGGCAACATTTAAAAAAAATAAAAATTGTATTTTCTCATCAAAGCGGATGAAATCGGTCAAATTGTTGGTGCTTATGCCCGCCTTGAGTTATTTTTCTCTTTCTTCTAACAAGAGGAATTCATAAATATTTTTATGTCTATGGTTGTTGTTTTTCGAGCAAAACGGTAAGTTTTATAGTTAGTTTAACGTAAATTATTGTAGTTTTGATTTTTATTTAATTGTGATATAGTGCAATTTGCAATTTTTGTTTTAATTAATTATTTATTGATTAAAAAAAAAATTAACAACTATTAAAACAATTTAGGTATAATGTAATAAATTGGCTCCGTGAATTAAGTCATCAACAAGTACTTGTGCCGACAAAAACTAATTAATATCGCGACATTTTTACTGTGAAATTAGTTCATTTTTAATTCAAAATTAATTGCGACATCAATTTTTTAAAAAACATATAAATAATTTAAATCTAAATCTAATTAATTTCGCCATACGAAAATTTTCGGTTCCCCAATTAAATTATAGAGTCGAATTACAGCCGAGCAAAAAAACTGATACGAGTTTGTACAAAATAACAGCGAAATCGTGTTTGGGCATTCGGTGGTCAGCGGTAACCAACGAAGGCAGGAATTATGGGGCGAAATTGCCTAAATATTGAAGCATGGATCATTGAACCCTAAAAGTGTTGACCAATGGAAAAGGGTTGCTATTTTTATCATATATACTAACGAGATTAAAATTGTATAAACTGCATCTAATATCGGGATTGTAAGTTTGAATAATAAATTCAAAAATAAAGTAGAGTGTGGTCCTCCAATATGTGGTTGATTTTATTCAATTTTAATATTAAAATTGACAAAAACAGTGTTAAAATTTGATTTTAAATTAGTGCCTTTGAGCACAATATATGTACATAAATATACAATTTTACGTATTTCATTACACATATTTTACGTGTAGCTATAATAATGCTGAATGAAAAAGTAAGAACGGTGATTGATTGATGTGAGATTGTGGTTGATGTCACGTGCACCATCGTTGGTTCTGATTTTGTCGTGAAGAAAAAAAGAGGATAATGAACTACATACATACTATTTTCGTGCGTCATTCTGGAGTCTCCTTATAAGAGAGCTTTTTTTTTCTTTTGTTGGTGTGTACGTGATTACACGAGCGAGTGTGCGCATCGGATTTTAGATGGATGGAATAAAAACATATAATAAATAATTAACACGTTTGGTGTGAGATATTAGGCGGTCGAGTATTTAAAATTGTATAACTAGATATTTTAATTGGGAGATTGACGCTCGACAGCCAATTAATAAAGAAAACATTATATTCATCGATTAAATACTTTATTAATCAATAAAAAATAATTTTTTTGTCATATCCATCTTTAATAAAATAAGTGAACTCTTATATAAAATTATAATTTTCTGAAGTGGAGTGGATAAATAAATAGTAAACACAAAAGTGCATTAAGTGACATTGTAATAATAAAACCATACGAAAATATTACCGCTTACATTTTTTTTATGTTTTGTTGTTCTTTTGGTGCTTGATACAAAGTGGAATTTATTATCTGGTAGTCTGAAATCACGGTCGAAAAAAAAACAGACAAATTTTTGTTTTTAAATTGTTATTTTGTGCATGGTTAGTAACAAAGGCCCAAAAGCGTAATCGTGGTTACTGCACATAGAACATTAAAATAGTGCAGTTAGTGGTTGCCGCTCTACGATAAACCCTACGAGCGAGCGAATCACGTGCCAAATTAATAACGGTACGATATTTTCTGTCATTGTTTTATGTTGTGCAATATTGGTGGTAGTGAACATCGAGCCAACACGGTTGCGACCTGTGTTTGTTACAACAGCGCATTGTGTGGTGTGGAGAAGGTTCCACGAAAAGATAATGGGAAATTAAATAGCAGCAGCCCGGCCAATCAAGCGGGGCTTAGTTGGAGAGCTAGGGGTACCTTCGTTGTAATTAGCATGGTGGATTGAACTGTTCCAGACAGGTCATTCGGCCGGAAAAAAATGTTTCGTGTTTTTGTCAAAAAGAAAACGAAAATAACATAAATTTTTGTAAGCCGACCTCGACTATCGTGCTTTTTCCTCTTTCGTTTTTTTATTTCTTTACTATATATACTTATTACTAGATAACGTTTTTTTCACAGCTTCCTTGTTCATGTAATCACCTACGCACCTCACTGTTATTTATCGATTTTTTTTTGTTTCCGTTAGTTCTTATTCGAATATTTTTTTCTTTTTCTATCAGATTTTTATGATCACGTATTATTATTTCTTACCGTTATTATTGCTCACGTATATTTGTTGCAATAGTTACAGTTAAACTTTCATTCACTTTAGTTTCTAAAAAATCATTAATCATATCTTCCGCTATCAGCCTTACAGTTATTTTTTTCTTACGGGTTTTCTTCAGTCGGTTTCAGTGTCATTATCGTTTTTGTCGGTCTGGTTCGTTTTCACCATGAGGGAATAATCCTCTATGGTGTGATCGAATGAGAGTTGAGGTACGGTCTAGCGGTGGATCGGGTCTTTCATATTCCTCCGGCCGTGTTGTGGGATGAGTGTTGAGGGATGACGATTGAACAGTCGACAGTCGCGAACGAAAAGGCAAGTCGGTTAGATTGGCCGATGATAAGGGGGTACCTTCCCAGCAGACTGTGCGGGGATTGAGCGGGGTGGAGTTGCCATCCCAAACGATCACACCCTGTTTATTATTTCATTAACCCCTGAAGATGTGGCAGATCTTGTTCAGCTTTATCCTTCTTTTTGTTTTCCTGATTGTTCTGTTTCCTCATGCGGTTATTCAAGCATGGGATCAAGTCTGGAAACCCCCACGACACACCGTTGTTACGACAGCTCTTGGGTCGTAAACATTTAATAAAAGAAAAGAAAAATGAACTTAACAAATTATTGTCCTATATATAAGATATATCCCACGCGCATCATGTAATTGTTCTGTTTGTTTTCTATTCTTAATTTTATGTTGCGTGCTTTTTGCAATTGATTCAGTCTGTTTTGTTAAGGCTTATTTTTAACAGACTTAAGTTGAACACTATTGTTCCGATTCCTTAGGCAATATGAAAGCAGTTTGTTGAACATTTTGAAATTCGTACGCTTCACACACACTGGAAATTAACTTAGCTAATAAATGTACACCACACAGTTCCAAACGTGGAAGACTTACAGGTTGTATTGGTGCCACCTTAGATTTGCTGGTTAACAAATTCGACACGACATTCTTATTTGAAGAGACACGCACATAAACGCACGCAGCATAAGTGAGTTCACTGGCGTCGCTGAAACCATGTAATTCAATCTTAATATCATTGGCAGATATATATACATGTCTTGGAATTTTGATGAGCTTAATCTTATCAAATTGCGATTTAATGCTTCGCCATCGATCTTGTAGTGTATCAGGCAATTGCTCATCCCATGTTACTTTAGATAGCCATAATTCGTGCATTAACAATTTCATATTGATTACGAAAGGTGATAACCAACCCAGCGGGTCGAAGAGGCGCGACATTATTGACCAAATACTTATTTTTGTGCAGGTATTTTCGTCGGGAATGTTGACCTTGAACCGGAAAAAATCTTCTTTTGGATCCCATAGTAAACCTAATGTTTGTGACGTACTATTTCCTTCTTCTGAAATTCTGACAGATTGGTTGTGATCAGTCAATGTTTCAAGGTTAGATCTCAATTTTCTTAATGGCAGTCCCCCCTCTTTGCAATACTGCTGTTAAATCATGCTTTAATTGTGCTGCTTCTGCTTCGTTTGAAGCCCCGGTTAGTACATCATCAACGTAAAAATTTTGCCTAATAGCTCGAGCCACCTTTGGGAATTATGCTTCATTTTCGTCAGCAATTTGAAGTAGTACGCGCGTGGAGAGAAATAATGCAGGCGATGTACCGTATGTCACGGTTCTTAATTCGTAGTGATCGATTGGTTTGTCTGTTGACTCTCTCCACAGAATCCTTTGGTATTGGGTTTGATTTGGTTCGACTAAAATTTGCCTGTACATTTTTGCTACATCGGCACTTACAGCTACAGAAAATGTTCTAAACCGAAGTGGTATTTTCCATAATGTAGGCTGAACCGTTGGACCGATTCGTAATTTATCATTAAGTGATATGCCGCTAGAAGATACACACTAGTGATGGGCTAAATCGATCTTTTTTGTTAAAAATCATATGAGAAAATAAACAAAACAGAACAAAAAAGATCGATTTAGCACATCACTAATACACACGACCCGTCGAATACAACTCGTAATTTTGTTGTTTCGCTACTATGTTTCCACACACCATGGTGGGGTAGATAATAAACTTCGTCTTGATATGTTCTTAGCTCATTTGGTGATAGTTTTATCATGTGTCCCATGTTGGAGTATGCCTGCATAAAGTCGTGATACATTTTTCCGAAAATAGGGTTTAGTCTTATCTTACGCTCTATCGTAAACAATCGACATTAAGCTGCCATGTATGTGTCTCCAAGTTTTTGCATATCACGTTTGAATGGAAGTTGTACGATGAATCTTCCCGTCTTATCGCGTCGTGTTGTTTTCGTAAAAGGCTCTTCACATTCTCGTTCATCTTCGGACCCAAAATGTTGTTCCCAAAATTTCTTAAGTGCGTTTTCCAAGCTTGTGTTGTCCATTATATTGACATTCAAACTAACTAATTTCGTATTTGTTTCATCACGAGTAGCTCTTGGTTGACCAGAAATTACCCATTCAAATGTAGTTTCATATGCGGTTAATGAATTATTTGAAATCGATATTCTATTATTTTTCAATATATTAAAAAATTGATCTGCACCAATTAGAATATCGATGTTTTTCTTCTGAAGAAAATTAGGATCAGCTAAGTGTAACTCATCAAATTTCTCGATGTACTGAATTCCATTGCGCTTATATTCTGACGTTGTAGTGATGTTAGTCAAAAAGAATACTTCGAGCTTAAGTTTGACTGAATCATCATACCTCGAATGGATCTCAATATTTGTTTTGCCATTGGTTGACACTTTAGATGTTGCGAGTCCACCAACGAAAATAAATGCTCTCTGTCGCCGTAACTGCAATCTTCTTACGCACGATTCTGTAATAAAAGAGATCTGAGATCCAGAATCTAATAACACGGTGCATTTGTGCAGACGCCCAATACAATCTGCTATCTCTACTACGGCTGTTGGCAATATTGCGTAATCCGTGCATGCCATGTTGGTTTACGCAATGGAGGTTGGTTGCGAATTAGCTTGACCTGTTGTCGACTGATTGGCTTCACTGGCTTTGTTATTTTATGCTACATTAGTTACAGATGGTGTGCTATACGAAGAATTTGCATTGCTTATGATACCATCATGTAAGATACTGTGATGTCTACTCCAACACTTTCCGCACGACCCACGTGCTCGACATCTATCGACTCTATATGTTATTGATAAACATTTAAAACACACATTTAGCTTACGTACTTCGCTTGTTCTTAAATTGGCATCTAAATCTAAAAATTTATTGCATTCGTATAATCGATGCGGATCATTACATAATGGACATCGTGTTGGCTCTACAGTTGGATTCGCCCTTTCAGAGACAAAGTTATGTAACCTTGGTAGCGAGGGTTTTATAGCATATGGCTTAATGGTTATACAAGGTTCTAACCCATCACATCGATTATTAATAAACTTCAAAAACTCTTCAAAGGTTGGATTATCTTTATTCACAGAAGAGAATGCCCAGGCTTGTTGTGTATCCACGTCTGTTTTCCTCGATCAGCAACGTTATGTAAATTTCTCAATTTCTTAACAGATTTCTCCCTTAATGGCTACATGTCGAGAAAGGTTTGAATAAAATCACTAATGGCGATTTTCCGTCTGTCGTATCGGTCACAAATTTTAGACCAATCCGCTCTATAATTGGCGTCAGATATTGGGAAGTGTTTGATAAGCTCCGCAGATTCGCCTTTAAGACATCCTCTCAAGTATTGGAATTTCTCAGCGTCTGATAAGTAACTGTTGTTATGAACGGAGGCAGTAAATAAATCCGTAAAGCTTTGAAACTCTTTGTAGCTTCCATCGAACGTTGGCACTTGTATCCTTGGAAGCCTAGCAGTGAAATGCGGCTGTTCCGATGACTGATTTAAAAATGATTGGTTTAATGATGCACTGAGCGTGTTCGTGAAGTTTGCCAGAAATTCGCTTTGTTGTGCTGTTGTTTTTGACATGATTTGGTTGAATTGTTCCAAAACTGATAAGTTTGTAGTATGACTAGATATATATTCTTTTAGCTTGACCTTTAAATTCAGATATTTTGCTTCGATATCCACCATTTCCGATACACAATCTAAAGCAGTAAATCTTGAGTCGGCTTCTTTAAAATAAAAAAAGTTTAAAAAAGTTTAAAGTGTTGATTTGAATATTTATTTTAATTATTTTATTTTATTTATTTATTAATACATAAATTTTGGCACACCCTATTTTGAGCAGGAGCTCATTTGTCATAGGTATACATAATCCATCAAAAATTAAATAACGTTCAAGCTGAAATATTAATTAGCATTGCCGGTACACTTCGTCCTAAGACCTCAGTTATCCGTTTCCCTTAAATGGTGAAAAATCCTAATTCCAAGTCTTAAACAAATTGGACTGATAGTTTTTGGTCCAAATCAATACAGCCGCTACAATTTGTCCTTGCGTTATCCGTTCAACTCGATAATACCGATGGGTACAACATTTCGGATCCTTGCGATTAAAACTTTCTAGCAATCCAGATTATTTGTTTTAATTAACACAACAAAAATATTTAAAATTATTATTTTTAAAGAAAATACAAAATAAACGCAACTGTTTGACTCAAAAGTCAAAGCCACTCCCGAATAAAACGTTTATAATTGTTAACTGAGTGTATGCGTGTTACAAGTGCTAAAATGCGTCAATCAAACAATAAATCAGTTAACAAAAGTGTAAATTATAAATGTCCCAAAATGTTTCGTTTTCAAACAAACCAAAATTTGAAAAAACTTAGAGCAGATAGTCTATTGAAAGCGTTGAATGTAGTTTATCCTGATTTAAAATTGGTTAAGGGTCTTCGGCAATCTTCTAACAAAACGAAGAAAATCTGCTCCATTTTAAAAATTGAAAATTTCAATAAAAAACCGTAGAAAAATACATAATTTATGGTATCGTAAATTAAAGGATAGTTCTCCGACGTTTCAAACTCCACTAAAAAACATTTCCTACAATTCTTCAATTAAAATCTGCAGTCACTCCAATGATGTAGATAGAATACAATAGAGATTATTCGTCACATAATATTCCAACTGGCAATTTCCACCTTGAAGCTGATCAAATAAATAAAAGTGACCAATTGATTGTTTCACGCAGTGATTTTCTGTGTCAAACAGGAAATGTTATGGAAGACCTTCCTTTCATTTTCAAATAAAATAATCCCAATGAGTGGTTACATCGTTGAACTTTTAAAGTCCAGATTGATTCCAAAGAGTAAAATATTTAAAACCTTCGAGAAGGTATTAGAGATTCACTAATCACTGCAAAAAATAATTGTGTGCTTACTTTCAAAACGACCAATTGGAACAAAAGAACCAACACATATGTCACCTATGCTGTTTGCAAGTATAAAAATCACGGACAAAAGTACAAATTTAAGGTCTCAGAGCAAATATTTATTAATATGTACACAATCGGTGATGATATTAAAGATCACGGCCCTATAAAGGCGTTTGTGCAATTACGCGGAGTCAGACGATGTGAATTACAAAATCAATTAGCACATAAATGTCCTAATGTTTTCAATTTGGAGCAGCTAGATAATATAGAACCTCATCTTTTAAAAGCATGGAACACTCAAAAGATCTATCGAAAAGACATGTTAAGAAAAGCCAAGTCTGAACGCCTACATATTAATGATTTGGTGAAAGAATGCGAGGTTCATGATGCTATTAACAGACTCAAGCATCAAGCGTCTGATACTCTTCACATTATATTAATGCGTCCGGGTATACTCCAATTTTTAGAGCAAACCAACAAAATTATTTACATCGATGCAACAGGAGGAGTGGTCCGTAATCCCAAATGTTGCTTAAACCATAATTTTTCACGCATCTACTATTACGCATGTGTCATAAAGGTAGAAGACATAATCATCCCTGTAGTAGAACTAATTTCAAGCAGACATCAGTCAGCGCTGCTATTGGTATGTTCTTACAATACATGTTCTACGAAATAGTTCATTCAAAACCGAAAATTTCGCTACCAAAATTGTTTGTCGGTGTTTGGTCATGGGTGTTCATTAATTCGATTTTAAACCAAATCAACGAGAGAATCACAATTAAGCAAACAAGGGAATTTATAATGATAATTTTCTTCTCAATTATCGATTGTAAATCAATAAATGATACTGATAAGCTATTCAAAATTTTTTGTATTGTTTGCTGCTCTAATTACAAAACTGCTTTGTACTAGAAAGCATACTCTGAATTTTTAGATGTGTGCAAATCTCTCAAATACTTTGGAGAGCAATGAAAACTTGAATAGCGAGAGAAAAGAACTAGAAGAAGAAATTGAAAATGAAAACCTTAAAAATATGGACGATTCACGCGTTCGAAGAAATTAGGAGCAACCCTGAACAAAACGACCGGAATAATGAAACTAATAAGTTGTATTGCTACGAGTTTGTTCTCTTTTCTACAAAAAAATATTTCACATATTTACCTTTATGGAGTACAATATTTCTAAAATATTTCAAAGAACCGAATCGTGCATCAAACGCCATATGTGAAAATTGGATTAATATTATTAAACATAATTTGATAAAAGAGCCAAATCCGAAACTTGGGCGGTTTATTGATGCATTGTAGGAAAAACCAGGTTATTAAACAACTCTGTTCAATTAGCGCCACATTCAAAAGAGCATTCGAAATCTACTTCAAACGAGGGAAAAAGATTTAAAACAATACCATTATCAACAACACCAAAAGTTCGACATGGCGAAAGTGAGCCAACTGAGTTAAACTTGGAAGAATTTTGGGGGAAATCCAAAACGGGGAGAAACAAATATGCGGGTCGAGGGCCCTACTTAAGTATATTCAACCAAGGTTGCTAAATTTCTTCAATAAGGATTAATATAGAAAGGTTCTAATGTATCCAGTGCATATTATTTATATGTGTTTAAATTTAAGATTAATGGGAGAGATTTTCCTTTGAATAATATTTGTTTCTCTTCCCTAAATGCCTCGAATCATTTAGCATCAGATGCCATTTACGTTGCGGCAAATGTATTAATAAAATCATCGAATGATATCTGTATTGATCCCATTATAGGAATTAAAATTTTTGAAGACAGCCGCAATAGATACATATCATCATCAAATTATATCCAAACACTTTGTCGGGGTAAACGGCGGATTTACTTACCACGCTGCATAAATAATCATTGGGTATTGCTTATAATTGACGTGGAAAATAAAACAAATTATAACAGATGACCCCATAACAACAGAGAAAAATATTCATAATTTGAATAAGAAAGGACAACACATTGTTAACCAATTGAAACAAGCTTGGAATGAACCAAATGAAAATTTTAAAACGGAACCCGCTTATTTGTTGCCTTTACAACGAAATAGTTATAATTGTGGGCCATTGATTATCTATCCTATGAACTTCCTAACAAATAATAACTACCGGCCAAAAATTCACGGAAACAGTGAAAGTGAATTTTTACATGAAACTGAAATTTCCAGACAACTTTTATTAAATAAATTTGCAGAGGGATCATTATGTATGCTACAACATTGTTTAGTTTGCTTTGGTATTTTAACTGAAATTTGCTTAAGTGAAATATGTAAAGATTGCAGGAGACGTGTTCATCAACATTGCAATGTTCATTTTATTATTTGCAATGAAAAGTGTTTGATTGTAACGAACAAATTATATTAAAACCAAAATACAATAGTTTTATTTATTCACTTTAAAATGTTTGATTAATTATATGAGAGTGCTGATTCTCTAAAAAGTAAGCTAATGTATAAACGTGAATATTTGTAAAAAGCAAACCTTACGTTTAGCAGTTAGCAATTTTCAGAATTGACTACTACTAAAGTAATATTGAAAAATTGTAGATACATCAAATTAAGCTGTGCTCTTTACAAATTTCACGTTTACACATTATTCTATTTTTTAGAGAATCAGGGTGAAGTATTTAAGTACTATTTAGATTTCATTAATATTACTAAAGAATGAAGTACAAACAATAGCTATCGAAATCTACATGTAGACCAGGTGACGGCCAACTCGGCGACGGCTAACTTGGCCACAGTCCACTCGGCAATGGTAAACTCGGCGATGGCGAACTCGGAGAAACCATCTCGGCGGCAATCAACTCGATGACGGTCAACTTGGCGACGATCACTCGATGACGGTCAACTCGACGACATAAACTCGGTGAATAACAACTTGGTGATTATCATCTCGACGGCGCGTCGGTCGGCCCGAACGAACACAAGCTTTTTCAAACATACTCTTTCAACATACTTTTTCAATGCGTCCAAAACTAAAGCTTCATACGCATTAACAACCTAGATAGCTTTAATATAGTTATTGAAAGGGTCTACAGACAATCCCACGATTATCGGTTTGACTAAATCTGAAATTACAAGACGTGATCCAACATAGCGTCTGATTTGGTCATTTTGTTTTAATTTTATTCGTTTTTGTTATTTTTGTTTTTTCTTATTTCATCACACACTCTGACCTCTATTATAAAACTGATAAGTGGGGCTCGGTAGGTTGTTTGGATGGAATTCATCCGACCTCATCCAGAGAATTTGGTCAGGCCATAAGTCAAGACGTTGGAGATCAAACGTTGCATTCGATCCGAACAAATCGATCCGTCTGTCCGTCCAAATCGGAACTTCTGTAGGCCTTTGAGTGAATGAACAAAGCTTTCAGTAATCATTCGTTTAAAATAGAGATATGAAGGTTTTTATGTTCGAAAGAGAACAAGGAAACGTCGATTTACGTCGTAAATTATATAACCCGCCGAAGTGACGCGAATCCAAAACAAAATTATAAAAAAATTAAAAGCAATTGCCGAGTCGACCATCACCAGCTTATTCTCGTCGAGATGACCGATCCAGAGTTGGTTAATAGTTGGTCATAGTAGCGTTGCGCTAAATATGGAAAATCTTAAGGTACAGACTTTCTTAAGAAAATCGT
The DNA here is from genome assembly GCA_958295665.1 of Tipula vernalis. Taxonomy (NCBI): domain Eukaryota; kingdom Metazoa; phylum Arthropoda; class Insecta; order Diptera; family Tipulidae; genus Tipula; species Tipula vernalis. Next base: position 172,779,554 of record OY282559.1, read on the forward strand.
AAATAATAAATTCACAAATACGACAATTTGACCATGTGAAAGGCATTCGCTTGTAGTCTCAGATTAAACTTTGTTTTTTAAGAAAATCCCAAATGTGGCAATTTGATTAAGTGAAAAGCATGCATTTAAAGTGGTTTAACGGTCTCACACTTCTCTAATTAATTTATTTTATAGATGTATATTTATGTAGGTTAATCTGGCTTATTTTTTTGGTTACATAAAATAATTCGATTTCAATATAATAAAACTTAATTTAAACTTTATTAAAAAAGTAAATAAAAGTTTTCAAAATATTTATTGGGAAATGTTCGCCTAAAGGTGAATTCAGCGAGGAAAATTTGCTAGCTCGTGACCACGAATTATTGAAATTTCGTCAACTTTTTTACCCCCCTCCAATTTTTTTTTGTCTTTTTTTATGGTTGCTCTATACTTTGTTTTTGTAGCGCATTTTTTGATATTTCTCCTTTAAAATTATATTTCTTACTGTGTAGTAGTCGTGTTTTGATTTTTTTTTGTGCGAAATATTTAATTTAGTAGCTATTTATTTTTTGCCGTTGAATATTTTGTTATCATAATTTAGTTTTTTTAGTAAGCTAATCAATAATAAATATTTAATATATCCATATATATATATATATATATATATATATATATTCAATAATCAATAATAAATAAAACAATATTCAATATTTTTATCTAAAAATGAATATTTCAAAAATTAACCATAATCTAATCGAAGAACTTTAGAAGCCGGGCCGTGAACTGTTATGGAAATTACAACACCCGCTATAAAAACAACAGCGTACGCCGGCAAAAATGGACAGAGGTTGGTAAAGCTTTGGGGATATCTTCCGATGGGTGTATTAGTATGTGGAAAAGCCTCAAAGCAAAATATTTCTGAGTTATAGCTAGCCTTATACCACGGAGTGGTAGTTCATATGAAAAAATTGATCCGAGTCACGAAAAATTTATTAAAGAAATGAAATATTTCAATAATGATGACGATGAAGTATAAATACATATATTTATTTATTTATTGGTTGATTAAATATATAATAAATATTTTCCATTTTATTCCATATTTACTAAATTATGTACAAAAAGGCACCTTCTAAAGGGGCTATGTAATTTAAAAATTTCTGTTGGATTTTGTTTTAATTTTTTTTACACTTAACCGACATTTTATTAACCAAAACTCATATTCAGTTTCGTAAAATAATGCCTATTTCAAATTACCTGTACAGCGTTATGTCAACGAATTGATTTATATTTATGTACAATTCAAGATTTTATAAATACACGTAGTAAGGCTTAAATCAATCTTCGTAATTTTCCTTTTAAAATACCTTTATTTTGAAACTTTTAAAAATAATTTTATGAAATAACGTTATTCATATTTGTATTAATAATTAAATATTTCTAAAACTACAGAAAGTAGTTTTATTTTGCCAACGTCGTCGCAGTCTAGATGTTCAACATCGATGCCAGTATCAACTACTCAAAATAAAACTGTGAAACAACTATTTGATGACACTGCTGCCAATTTATCTGAACGTGATTTTTGTTCAGACGATGAAGAAATTATAATTGAGTCAACTACGCCAATAGAATCAATCACCTCAGCCACAAAATCAATTATCACAGAAATAGATATCATACCCACACTAATTACTCCAGAAGAACCACCACAAAAAAAAAAAAAGGACACCGACCAGTAATTTTGATAGTACAATAAAGAAATTAATGAGCCAACTCAAGAAACAATACGAAATATCTGAGAGAATTGTAGCACAATCCGAGCAAGCCTTAACAGGTACTTTACCAAAAATAAGCCTAGGGCTTAATTATGCTTTGAGTGTAGAGGATGAAATTTTTAATTGGACCGAGAAAGAACAAATTGAGGTCGTGCAATCATGGCAGTTGGTAATGGAAGGCATAAGGAGAAGAAGACATTTGGAAGAATTAACAAAAAAACATTTTTATATTTTTTTTTTTGTTACATTTTTATTTAGTTACATGAAATTTTATTAAACTTAAAAACTTATGAATTAAAATATTATAATTATTCAATTTAATTTACTAAGCCGCCCATCCTAGCCTATAGCTGATTGTTGCCATGGCAGTATATCCACATTATTAAAATAATTGGTGAATTGTATTCGCACTTCTAATGCAGTTCTACTGGAATTGTTCGAACCCACCCTTCCAATATCTCGAATTCCTTGGGCATCACCCTCATTACGCCGTCTCCCTGGTCGCAAATTATCCTGTACTAAACTATCCACCAAATCGTTGGATATATAGTTACGGTTTTGGTTGTCCCGAAGCCAGTTATGCAGCACAACTGTGGCTTTAATGATGTAAAGCACAGTTGGCTTGCTTGCCAGAATTGACCGCCGATATTTACGCCACTTGGCGGCTAAAATTCCAAATGCATTCTATATCACTCTTCTGGCTCGGGACAAGAGGTAATTAAAAATATTATGCTCTACCGGCAAAACTCGAGCATTGCGACCAGGGTACGGCCGCATCAAGTTCGACAGTAGAGGGAATGCTTCGTCTCCCACAAATACAAAGGGGGCATCTTCTACAGTCGTGGGTAAGCACCTTGGTAGTGGTAAACATAATTCACTAACACCGTTCATGAAAGATTTTCCAAAATCGATGCGTCGGAAAATTGTGCTGTCACCAGTATGTCCACTTGCTCCAATATCCACAACTGTAAATTTGTAGTTGGCATCACATACCGCAAGCAATACGACACTAAAGCTGTTTTTATAATGCCAAAATGCCTACAAATATAACAGAACGACGAATATTATTGATTGATTGATTTCAATGTACGATCAAGCATTAAGCAAGTCTCCCGTATTATAAATGCGAATACCACACCACTATACCCATGTTACAACACGACACCATAACTCTCCCTCACCAAACAAATATGTACCATCATACTCAGCTTTTCATGAAGCCAAACATGGCAATATTCACCCCGTAAAGAAAGGCGCCACATCGGTAACCACATAAGTCTAATAGTGTGATATCCGCCCCTGGCCAGGCAGCCATCGTACACCTTTTTACGTACATATAACAAAATCGAGGAATAGGAAAGGAATGTTAGTGAGGACAGACTCGGCCCGGTTACAGACACCTCTAATAAAGCCGATAGTCAGTGTTTTATGACAGCACAATGACAACACAATTAAATATTAATAATAAAACGTTGGAACCTGATCGATCTGAAATAATATCTTAAACTAGAATTTATATTTATATAATACTCCAAACTTCCGATTAACAAAATTGATGATAAAATATATTTCGATGTTCTTCTGAAACTAAAAGCAAATTAGTTATTTATTTCTACTCTCACTTAGTCCAACCGCTCTATAATTTCAAATATTTAAGTATTAGCTTTCAACAATTAAGAGAAATATGAAAACAGCAATAAATATAATATAATCTAAATTCAAATGTAAAGAGGTTCCAATCCCTAAAAATAACATTACCATTTATTAATCATAATTCAATTTTAAGCCTTAAGGCATTAATTACATTAAGGATCAATTATATTAAATTCTTCTTCCTCCAGCATACCCCATCTGAAATAAAATTTTGAACCATAAGTACACTCCAACTAGTTCTAATAGATGTCTCTCCACTCATTATTGATGAAATTTGTTAGTTATTATACCTATCATCAAAAATGAAATTAACAAATAAATAATTAACAATTATTAGATATGTAAATGCCGCGCCCGGTTTCTCCGCTCTAAAAGTCCAATAATAAATAATTAAAATAATGAACAGTAATAGGTAAACAATGAGGTCGCATCCGGTTTCCCATCTGCAAATTTCAATGCATCCAATCCATTCTTAATTATCAATTAAATTACAACACAAAAATTTAATGTAATTACTTATTTTTAAAAAAAATTAAAATTCGAATTTAAATCATCTAATTCCTGAAACCATATAAATTTAATAGGTAATTTCAGACATACCTAATTAATCTATTCCGTTTAAATCCCACTGCACAATAATTAAAAATAATCAAGAACATATAAAATACTAACAGCTTAATGTTGACAAACTAAATTATATTATGTAAATAGCTTTATTATAAATCAAAACAAACATTTTCCTATTTGTACCAATTGAAAAAAACAATTCGCATAAAATCTATGATTTGAATCATCAATAAAATATTTAAGTTAAATTAGAATTTAATTGTATTTCCTATTTGGTTTCTAAAATAAATATAAATTAGTATTTATGTAATATAATTTGTTAATTTACTAAATATATGAATCTTGTATTATCTCTAATTATTATAAACAAGCGGTTTTAAGTTCAAATTTAAAAATCTAAAGTTAATACGTTAAACTCACCTCAAAAACTCGTGAAACTACAAAATTCATAAATATTTAAATTTAAATTTTTAAGCCCCCCAACACTCTTAAATTTAAATTAATATTAAAAGCTAAAAATATGAATGGAGATTTAGTAATTTATAACTTCTGTATAAAGCAAAAGGAAATTATAGTAAAAATTATTAACAGAATTCAGGAGAATTCTAACGCCAACGAAGGGAGAGTTATATGTCAAGAACAGCAAAAATGCACATGATAAAATTCTACTCTAATAAATAAAATAATATCAAATTAATAAGACGTTTTATAGAATGCAAATTAATTTGATAATTTCTTTCTCAGTAAAATTTTAAAATAGGAAAAAAAAAAAAAATCGCGTCGCGAGAAAAATAGCTGTGGCAATGCCTTAATAAAATTGTTTTCAGTCCATGCCGAAAACAATAAAAAACAATTGCGCTCAATGCCGTTACACAGTAAACGAAAAACTGTACACACAAAATAGGACCGCATTTAAATGGGTTGGTGTATACGGGCAAAACCAACGGAATTTCTTCTGCAATAAAATAATAAATATTTATACACACACACACACATCAATCGCAAAAGTCTATCCAACATCATTATATACGAGATGCATTAAATGTAGTACAATGAAATTCCCAATAACTGGTATTTACCATTGAATTTCATTATACTACAAAATCAATATAACATAATTATTGGCACTACCACATACAAGCGCATATGGCGTGGGATTACCTGGCTATAACGATATCAGAGCGGTATCGTTATGTAAATTTTAACACGAGAATCTTGTCTCATGTGTTAAATGTCAAATGTATTTTAATTCACTTGAAGAAAAACTAAACTAACACAATTTAATTAATTGATTATTAATAATTGATTTAATTCAATTAAATCAATTATTAATAATACACATTGCACCACAAAACATAAAAACACTGTAAATGAATTAATTCAGAATACACTATTTTATTCTATAAAATCACTACTTTGTACACAGAAGCTAAAAACACTTTTTTTAACAAAAAGCACCATAACAGAACGACGAATATTATGAAACGAAATTACAATAATAATCAATCTAACAAAAAAAGCGTTAACTTTACCTGAATACTACATGCTTCCCATCTGTGGCCCCTATAAAATTTGGGAAATTCCATTTAGATTTAAATTCGTTGTCAATGGATTGCCACATTTCAGTTGTGGGTTCTGGAAAACACGTTAATTTTAATTTGTTACAAATCGCTAGACATGTTTCCCGGATAATAAAAGCATTGCAACGACAAGAAACTTATCAAAATAAATCCCTACAATATGTAATATCAAACAGTAGCATCAGTTTCATAAAAAGAAATTTATTAAAACCGGATCAACAAAAATAAGCAACGTTGTAAACGCCCATGACTTTATCTAAGCCGACTGAGCGGTAATTTGCACGAGTAGCAAAATCAGCTACTCCAAAATCAGCTACTCCAAAATCAGCTCAGTGACCAATCCCGGACGTCGTCGAAATATTTATGTCTGATAGTGTACTTATTCAAATGATTTCCTTCACCTTAGTCATTTTCGCAACTCAAAAATAAAACTTATAAAATATTAGACTACCTAAATAAAAATCCAATTAGCATCATTCACCTATTGAAGATATCTCCGCCACCAAAATCCTGCACCTAATCAATAATTCAGAAATTTGATCTCTTTATTAATAAATAAACATAAATATATCCCAAATTTTAACTCAGTTCATGAACCTCATTCCCTGCCAAATCAAGCATGCAATGTAAATAAAACCATAAATAAATGCAATGAAAATGAACCCTTGCTTTCTAAAAAATGTATCGATGTGTCACATACGTAATTATGACGATTGTGTGTGCATCCCACCATCTAAATTTCAATAAATCCATTAAGACAACCATTAAACTCAAAAACATTTAGCCTTCCAAAATGATTTAACATAATTCCACATTGTTCACATAAATGAACTCATCATTTTGTGTTAAAAGTCAAATATTAACATAATTTAAACCAACATTTCTAAATTCGCATTTTATTTATCTATTTATTTATTTATTTATTTAGACAATTTATAATTTATAATATTAATTAAATTAATTAGAAAACAATTTGATTCAGTATGTAATTCTCTGTAAAAAATTTATTAATCCTACCTAAATAAACCGTTCAAATGAATTGTATAAGACAGCTCCCAATTCCAATTCGACTCAAACCAATTCGATTATACAAAGTATAAAAATCCTATTTGAGTCGAAAATACAAAATCTCATTGTGTTCACATAATGAATGATTTCAATAATATAGTTGTTTCGTGAATACACAGAAACACAAAGGGCCTATTTAGACTTGTATTTTTGCATCAACTTTTTTCCTCGTTTCTATCCTCTTTACCTACAAACTAAAATTTGTGGAGGGGATTTTCCGAAGCACGTTTCGACAATAAATTTTCTGTATTCTCGTGTTGTTTATATTTAAAAAAAATAATTGTGTTTGTATGTGTGGCTATTTTTTCCATTAAAATTTTTATTTTGAGCTGTAAAGACATTACTTCGAAAATATTATCGCTTGGTGTCAGTGTGTCATTTTTGGTTTTTGGTGGCTATTTTTTTCATTAAAACTTATATATTGAATAAGCCGATAAAACCAAAAATTATGTCCGAAGGTAATCAAGATCGATGGAGTAAAACCCAAACGATGTCAATAATAAAAGAGCTACAAAAGCATCCGTGCCTATATAGTCCTTTGGACAATAATTTTACGAACAAAGTAAAAAGGCATGAAAAATTAAACCAAATTCTAAATGAAGTGAAACAATATAAAATAAATGTAACGGTGGCTGACATAAAAAAAAAAAAATTAGAACAATACAAAGCCAGCTCTCTAAAGAGAAATCAAAAATTGTGAATTCGAGAAAAAGTGGTACAACTAGTGATGCTGTTTATGAACCAACACTATGGTGCTACGCTAAGTGTCATTATCTAATGAATTGCAATGATTCGACACCGTCTTCAGCTAGTTTAGACCTTTCAGATGTAAACCAATAATTTTGTTGTGATATACTAACTTTAAATTTAATATTTGGTTTTAATTTTATTTTTAGATTGGAATTCAAAATATTGAGGATGCTGAAGAAGCTGTCGAGGGTCGTAGTAAGAGTAATGCACCAATTACACCTGTATCAAGTAGCAAAGTAAGTTGTGTAAATAAAGTCAGCGTAGTTGATTTTATGGTTTCATGTACAATACATTTGTTAATAAATCTTTATTAATCATTTCAGAAAAGAAAGCAACAAAGAAACAATTTGGAAACTAATGCAGTAGAAGCATTAAATTTTGCGAAAAATTATTTAAGCAGTAAAGAGAAGAAAACGCTATCAAAGGAGGAAGAATTTTGCCGCTATTTATGCAGCGAACTTAAAGAAATAAAACGCGACAAAACTTTTAGAGCCGTAAAAATGGAAATTTTGCAGTTGGTGCAAAGTAAAATTTATGAGGAGATACAGATTATAGAACAAGAAAATTCACAAAACAAATTTAACCTTACAATCCTTCAAACCACAAGAACCCCAGCATCTGAACCGTTATCTTTTTTCCAATTTCCTATATGTAAACCGACCCTAAGCTCTATTCCGTCCCATTTTACGAAGCCAGTATCAACTTTAACCTCATCTAGTTCATTATCCTGTTCTAATTTTCCTGAATCATCCAATATCATCCAATACCAATCCTCTGAACCACAATTTATCCAATATCCGAAACGTACGTCAACCCCAAGCTCAAACCCGTCCTCATCTTACTCCCCAATAGAACAATCAAATTTCAACTTCGTACAATCCTCTGAACCACAATTTATCCAATATCCGAAACGTATGTCAACCCCAAGCTCAAACTTGTCATCACCTTACTCCCCATCTCCAATAGAACAATTGAATTCCAACACCATATTATCTCAATCACAATTTTCTCCATATTCTCAGTCTGAATGTGAAGAGTAATATTATACACATTCAGAACCGGAAGAAAACCCACCGAAAAAAACAAATATTAATATAATTGATGTTCAAATAATAAAACCAGCACCTTTACCATCCAAAAAAGATGTACTAAGGTTATCAATGAGCGGATGTTTCGAAAATGATGAAATAGAATAATAATTAAAATAATAATAATAAATAATACTAATTAAAATAACAATAAAATAAAATAAATTTAAATAAAAAACAATGTTTTAAGTTTTATAAAGAAGTTTTGATGTTTTATTTATTAAATAAATTTAATTATGTCTTGCCCTCATTATTAAAATATTCCATGAATTCTTTTCTTACAACTTCACCATTTTTGGTAGTTATTGCGTTTGCGCGAAACACATTACCTCTACTTTGAGGGGCTTCATTTCCGTCAGTTAACTGGTTTTCTGTATACCATTCGCTGGTTGAAATTAAAAAATTATGCAATACACAACAACACTGGACGATTTTGATTGCTTTATCCTCACGCAAATTGATTGTTGTTTGGAAAATGCGGAATCGATTACTTAATATGCCAAAAGCACGTTCAATAGTTTGCCGTGCTCGACTCAACCTCTTATTGAAATTTTTTTTATTTTCATCGGTTGTTGTAAAGGGATATGGTGTTAGCATATTGGGTGATAATGGAAACGCATTATCTGCGACGAACACGTGGGGTAATAACCGATGGTTTCCAACTAACTTTTTTGGTGGTAGGACTTTATCCGCTTGTAGCAATACATATTTAAGGTTGGATCGCTGCAAAACACCACCATCGCTTACTCGTCCATTGCATCCCACGTCGATGTAGATAAATTTTCCGTAGACATCGGCAAGACCTAACAATACCACACTATGGAATCCTTTATAGTTATAATAAAGTGCTGCATTTTTTTTGCAGGTTTAAATCGTATATGTTTACCGTCCAAAGCACCTAAACAATTTGGGAATTGATATTTTAAACGGTAATCGTCCGAAATTACTGCCCATTCTGCTGCTGTTGTCGGAAACTGTAATAACAATAAGAAAAAAAATTATTTGTATGTTCAATTTTTAGTTGATAATAATAATTAAGTTTTATGAATATTTTGAAAAAATTATTACATTTAAAAATTGTGGCTTCAGATGCTTATAAATGGCATCACAAACGTCTATAATTGCTTCACACATAAACAACTTCGATAATTTTGAATTGTAATCCAGGTCCATATAGCTTTCGCCTGTTGCTAGGGATCTTAACGTAACCGCCAACTTTTCTTCAACGCTAATGGCGTCTCTTAAATGCGTATTTTGTTTTTCTGTGTCAGTTCTTATTTTTGATAAAATGAAATTGAAGGAATATTCATCCATTCTTAAAAAGTTTCTGTAGTCACTTGCATTTGTTTTTAACTCCTTCATGAGGCTTTGTGTGTTGCCGATTTCTTCTCGAGTTTTTCTATACTCTTTTACCCAACAACTTCTTTCACGCTTTGGTAAATCATCTGCCGCTTGGAATAAGCAGGCAGCAGCGGCTCCTATAAGGGCAGCAACTACTGGAGCATTTTCATCATTTTCATCACTGTCATCAAACATTTTCAACAAACAGTTTTTAACCTTATACTTATTTTACCAACAAAATATCGTTATTTGAAGTCTCTTTACACTTTTTTTTAAACAAAAAAAACATATAAATAATAAAATAAAATCACATAGGTTTTTTTTTATATGTGAATAGTATTTTACTCAAAAAGAAAACAATTTTATATTTTTTGTACGCACGCGAAGATTGAATTGAACGAGTCAAAGTATCAATACGAAATGAAACGAATTTACATATACATATATAATAAACATCGGGTGTAGAATACAAATCTAAACTTCAAGTTGATTCAAGTGTTGTTGATATGTGTTGTTAAAAATACTAGTCTAAATAGGCCCAAAGAGATTTACAACACCTGCATACAAGTAACAAAATCTTATATACTTAAACCTCCAACACACAACGACGGTAAATATTTTCTACTATCTTTCATGTGCGTAGCAGTAGACCTTATAGTACATATAAACACACCTAAACTATGTATCAAGATAATGCAGTAAAATATTGTGACAACTGTATCAACACCAACGAAAAAAATTCTTTTTGTTGTTGTTATAATACAAAAACCAACAAAACCACGCACACTTCCGTTACAGAAACCGTGCAAAGGGTAAACGAGACAGCTACACAAACATATTGTTGGCCCTTTTTAATACCAAATTATAAGTATGTATTAGTGCCGATTGTACAATGTACACAAAATCAAACATAAGAATACAAATAAGTGTGCGTAAAAATAAAATCTAATACCAAATTTACTGCGACTTATTTTATATAAGTTAAAATTTATTTCAATACTATCTAAATATTAGACCTTAGTAATTAAAAATTGAACTTTGATTTTATGTACAATACAATCCACAAAATATCAAATCATGTACTTTTAATTTTTCTATCTACAAAAATAAAAACATTGCCTGACAAATGCCTCCCGGTGGATTGCATTTTCAAAAATTACACTTTAATTATTTTCACTATACTTTGATTATTATTACACTAAAATTTAAAATTTAATTTTTGAAGAGGATAGAAAAAACACGAGTATCCTCTTCGACGAACTCTCGCCAACCCGTTAAATAAAAATGGTACATATATAATTAAATGAAAAAAATAAATAAATAAATAAAATAAATAAATCAAATAAAATAAACTCTATTAAGTGAAAGTGAAAAGTGAAATTTGATATTTTTTCCCCTTTTATTTGAAAATGGCTGATGCCGAGTTTACGACCATTTTCTGATGAAAAATTTTCAACAGGCAACCAATCGACGTAGTCTATTTGCTAAACAAATTTCCCCTTCCGAACATAATTCTTTTGTTTTCCATTTAAAATATATTGAATCTGCTGAAAATTTTTCTTCAGAAAATGGTCGTAAACTCGCACTGAGCCCTTGAAAGTGGATAATTTTTTTCTTGGTGATTGATCGGCGTTTCATACAACCCTAATGCATTTCTTGGTATGAACGTACATTTTTTTTTTTTGGTCTGGTGGATAAATAATAATTGAACAATATAATGTTTCGTCCAGTTAATATTGATAATAATTAAGTAGTGCCTCTTTATAAAAAGTGCAAAAAAACTTACACAAAATTCTATTGTTTTTGAGTTGTAATTAATAAATAAGAATCAATAAATAACTTTGTGAATGGTAAAACGGAGTGGTGGTTCGTTAGTGTTTGGTGCAGTTAAGCGTTCTCAGTGGGCTAATAATAACGTAGTCCATTTACCGTTACCTATATCTGAGGTAATTGAATTTGTAGCAAAAATCCTTCCTGCCAACCGGCAGGTCGCTGCGTGTTAAGAGGGAGTTCCTACGTCGGCGGAGGGAGCTAAAAAGGCCGGACGAGCCATGACTCATATAAAAAAAAACTGTAAAATTTTTTTATTCATTTTAATAAAATGTAATTTTTTTTTTCTTATGATTTAAATCTTATTTTTTTTTTCTTTTCTCTCTCGGACCTCACTTTGAGGGACCTTTAAATAGGTAATTAAAAATTCATGTTAGCTAAACGCGACTGTTTTGTTTTACTTTCATAACGGTTTGTTTTACCTTTCGCCGTCCGTCAAAATGTAAATTGTTTATTTTTAATGAGATTAAATCAAGTTTAACAAAATTTGCTTAGAATAATGTAGTACTTATAGACCTGAACTATTTTTTAATAATTTTCATATGGCAAAATGAAACTTTCCCTCGAATTGGGTGAAAAAATGGATTTGACTGTTTGAAATATCGGTTTTGTACATTAGACATCGTCTTTGTACCAATTCCTGAGTCGTATCCTTTGTCACTCCAAATAATGGCCAAAACTAGCCAGTTGCTATGACAAAAAACGTTTTGAAAACATTTTTTACGACTGTGAAGTCACGACTATTGTTGTAAAAAGTTAACTTGTAGCCGAAAAACGATGATTGCCATAGCAATCTAGTAATATTTAGTAGGAATACTCGGTGATTATTTGGCGTGAGAAAGGAAACGCCATATGGAATTGGGGTGTTTCAGTAATTAATACAATTATGATTTAAATTTTATTGAATAAAAAAGTAGAAAAATTACCAATTTTTTTTTTTTTTCAGTGCTTGCAAGATTTAAAAAAACCTTTAAGCGAAAACTAAGCCAATAAAGAGCTGAACAAAATACGACGGGGGCTTGAGTACGTCTTGGAGTTGACTGAGGACGAGCAATGTGTAATTGACGTTTGCGGTATGCAAACTTTAGATGGTGCCCGGATCGTGGAGGAACCTGGAAAGGTAAATTTAAATTTTATTAATTGGTTTTTAAATATTAATTCATTTTTCTTATAGGGACCACAGATAGAACCGATTTCGTCAGAATATACACCACCCACACTAGAACTCTTCCCTTAAACCCCATCAGCAGTTTCACCAACTTGTTCCCAAATGTCCCAACATAATACACCAGTATTACCACCATTGCCACAATCATCTCAAATAATATCTTCACGAGTCGCAGCCCACATCTCCTCTCTATCTAACCGTCATTCATCACATTCCCCATTGCCCACACAACCACTAACAAGATCGTTATATTCCATGGCATAGCTAAGGATTCGACGAGCTCGAATTTCTGAGATATTGCCTCTACGAGCACAGCATATAAGGTTTTAATTAATTCCAAATTTGGTTAGCATTGGCAATTTTGTATAACCTTTTTGCATTATTAATTTTAAATCGAAATACGAGAAAATAATGTTTTTTTTATTTCTCATTTAACGTTTTTTTGTGTAGCTACATTTTTTAACGTTAATAACTTTTTTTAACACTTTTTCTACCACTTATTTCTTACATTATTTTTAGTGGCCAACTACACTTTAAACTAACGTAAGAAACTTCACTCCGGTGGTGTCAGGATGTTACTATACAATCAATGGAAATTATCAACTATGATGACAACAAGGGGTTAATTCGAATAAAATTAGGAAATGCTAGAATTATCACAGGAACAAAACCTCTGCTTATAATCAATTTAAATAACTATGATCAAAATATACTAGAGATAGATGACAACCTTTATTCCATACAGGAAATAGTTAGAAATAATAGCGTAGTTCGCTAATACATTATACGATCGCAAAATAACATTTTTAATAATACAGCTAGATGAACTGCAAGCCATGTTAAAATCTTTAAAACCAAAAATAAAACTAAAAGGGGCTTAGTCAACGGACTAGGATCTATAGGTAAGGGTATAACAGGATATATGGACAATGACGATTATATACAAATTAGTACAGCTATAGAACAACTCACCAATAACGAATACAAACTGCAACAAAAAACTAACGACCGAACTGACATTAATATTAAAATGATAGAAATATTTAATGACATTAGGGAATTCATTAATAATCATACTAGAATAACAAAACAAGAACTAGAAATATATTGAAATCATAGTCAAAGTTTACTGAATATTTTGAAATTGGATCAACATCTTTATCAAATACGATACAATAATGAATAGCTATTTATATAAACACCTAGAAGATATAATAGTAATAATTTTGTTAGCCAAACTTCAAGAAATCTCTCATCATACATGTATTAAACAATGACGAACTTCATTATATAAATAACCACTTGTTAAAACAAGACGTTGTAACAAACAGGCCTCCATTATGGACCTATTGTTAACAGAATTATTTGATCAATTCACATTGATGCACAAGTCGCGGTTATTTTGCCCACTGCTCAGCCTGGGGGGTTCAAAATGTGTTCATTTGTGAAAAGATGTTAGGTAACCGCATACTGGGGAAAGAAAGATTGCAACCAACTCACCCATAGGCATACTCACGTCCGCCTAAGTTCCCATATTTTTCTCAATTTTACTCCATCACAAATCACAACTGATAAAGTTTTCCTGTTTGGATATCAAACGCAAAAGTATCCATTTTGAAAATTATAAATTAACAATTTTATTTTAAAATAACAGGAAAATTAGAACCAGCAAAAATAATTTAACCAAAGGAACTCTAATTATGTATATAATAAATGAAGCAAAAAAAAATAAAAATAAGCTTAAATCTAAATCATGCATGATCTCATAATAACTAAAGGTATTAAATTTAATTAGAAAAAATTATAAAATATAAATAATTGAACTTAATAATTTACAAAAACAAAATATTATAGAAATTAACTAAATTTGTTGACTCACTAAGCAATTGCATATTGTTGAATGTTGGCGGCCATTATGTTGATAAACGATACGTAAGTAGCTCGATCAAGAATGATTTTTGTTTTGTAATACCAAAAATTCTCTTTTTGGATTGTTGAATTAATTGATTCGGTATTAAGTATATTTATATGAATTATAACTTATAGTTAATTATTAGTTAAGTCAATTATTTATTATTTATCAAATATGAATATTTAATTTAATTTTATATTTGTAAATAGTATGATTTACTTAAGATTTTGACTGATAAAAATAATTTTGTTTATGCACATAAATTCGTAATCATTTTTTTCACATAATACACTTTTTGTCATTTTTTTTAATTTTTTTAAGGTCACACACATTACAAATTGAACAGATTATATAACTCTTAATTTTCATAAAATTAACCATTCCTATGTAGATGATATAATATTATCCCCCATTATAGTATATAGCTAGATGATATAATATTGTCTACAGTTGAGTCTAATATAGAAAAAATACAAAATGTATTTAATTCGTTTCACGAAAAATTAAAATTTACAGTTGAAAAAGAAAACAATAATATTTTAACATTTTTAGATTTAAAATTACATAGATTTGGAAACAAAATTAAGACAGAATATTACAAAAAAGACATAGCTTCGGACATATTACTAAATTTTATCTCAAATCATCCGTACAAAATGAAAACTAATGTGGCACACTCATTTATAAAAAGGACCTTATATTTAACGGACATACAATTTAGGAGAAACTTGCTTAACAAAATTACTTATATACTTAAAATTAACAATTACCCTACGAAATTAATAAATAAATTAATAAATAAACCTCTTTATACGTATAAAAAGAAAGAAACCAATATTAAAGGTGTTAGAACATTAAAACTGAATTCGGACAACTAATTTGAGTTTGATATTAGGTCAAGGATAGCGAAAAAAAACAAATTACTATTGTGTTTTTGATTTTGAATTTTATATTCATTCAAAAAAGTTTGATTTTTGAATCGTGTAACGATCAGAAAATATTTTGTAACTAATTTAACATTGCTGTATTCTTGTTTTTGGTATATATATTTATTTTTATATGTTGTAAAACTGTGTTAATTGTATATATTATTTATAAAAATATACATTTGTAAATTAAAATAGATGAGCCTTGAAAATGGTCAACAAGACCGAATTATTGGCAAAATAAAGGAGAGGATAAAAAAGGAGAAACAATTTTTTAATAGTGGTCTATAATAAAGCTATTAAACAAAACATAATTAACAAAGACCATTAGAATAATAATATAAATAAAATATAATAAAATAAATCAAAATATTTGTAACCCTCCGTTCGAACAAGTAATTATTAAATAAAAAATAAATTTATTATAACGAAAAGTAAAATAAAGTTTTATTTTTAACTCATCCATGACTGAAAGTTATAATTCGTGCGCTAAACATACAAAACATGAATTTGTGATGAATCTGCAATATCTTTAGATTTGCAACGGTTTTAGAGGGAGAAAGAAATATATTTAAAAATTATTTAACAAAATTAATTAAATTTTATTTATTATTAAATTTTATTCATCAATTCCTAAAATTAGGGTGTTGGGGGTGCGCTTCAATAGGGTAGGAGTTGACCGTTTATAGCCACGACTTTCGTGAACTATATTCCAGCTCTGCAACTATGTAGAGGCCACCAAATGTGTCTAGTATACCTCCTCGTGGTGACACCCGGGCAACGATTTTAAAATCGGCTAAATACTAGAGGCGAGTGGATTACACTATAAATACACAATATGCAATGAGTAAAACAGAAGGAAAAAATACCCCAGGTGGTAAACCAATAGAAATATTGGGCAATCCACTCTCTGATGAGACTGGCCCTAAGGATTCTGGGGAGGGCCGATCCTTGCATACACAAAAAAACAAAAATATGGAAATAGTAAACAGCCCGTTCCACAAGGGAGGAAACGTTGCTAGATCTCCTGAGAAAACTTTTAATTTCTCATCTGAAAATTTTAACATGGAACGATTCCAAAATAATAAGGGCGCAACAGCAGCACCCCAACAAGCAAGTATAACAACCTCATATAACTATGGTGAAACATCTATTCTTGAAAGTGGTACTTCAGAAAAAGAGCTAACGTTATACAAACAATGGCAAAAAGTAACTGATGAGAAAAATCAGCAAAGCATTATTATTCTCAATTTACAACAACAAATTGACGAACTAAAAAAAGAAATGATGCAATTAAAGCAGAACGAAACTCAAGCTAAGCCATCAATGAAGCAGAACCAGAATACGGAACTTAACGCCAACAATGTTAAATGTCCAACCGAATCATCAATAATACAGAAACAAAACACCAATTCTAATGTTAATAAAAACGTTGAATATCAAACCGATGAGGAAGACTTAGCTAAAGAAACAGAATGGATTCGTGCTAAGTCTAGAAAAAGTAAAAAGAGAAGGTTAAATAATACACCGTCACCACCACAAAAACCACAAACTCTGGATCAAAACACTCAGCCTCAAAAGGTTGAGACAAATATCAAAACAGATAAAAAAACACCTCCCCCACCACCGATCATAGTAGATGATGTTAAAAATTATCACGTTTTCTATGATATAATTAAGGCGAGTGTTTCAGAAGAATCATTCATCACTAAATTGATGAATCAAAATAAAATAAGCATCAACGTAAATAGCGTCGATGCATATAGAAACGTAGTGAAAACTTTGACCGAAGGCTCATTTATCTTTCACACGTATGAAAATAAACAAGAAAGGCCAATCAGAGTTATGGCAAGGAACTTACATCATACATGTAGCCCAGAACGAATTAAAGAAGAATTATCATCGAAAGAATTTAAAATAATCAGCGTAATGAACAAAGTTAGCTGGAGAAATAAAAAGAAGCTAGACATGTTTGTACTAACATTCAGTTGTGACGAAAATATAACTAAAATATATAAGATCACTAGTTTATTGGGTTGCAAAGTGGAAATTCAACCACTTAGAAAGTCTAAACTAGTTCCGCAATGCCAAAAGTGTCAGGCATATGGACATACGCAAAGATATTGTGGCAAACTTCCAAGGTGTGTTAAATGTGCCGGACACCACTTAACTGGAAAATGCGACAATCCACAAGCTCAACTTAAATGTGTACACTGTGGACAAGGTC
The DNA here is from genome assembly GCA_958295665.1 of Tipula vernalis. Taxonomy (NCBI): domain Eukaryota; kingdom Metazoa; phylum Arthropoda; class Insecta; order Diptera; family Tipulidae; genus Tipula; species Tipula vernalis. Next base: position 172,797,418 of record OY282559.1, read on the forward strand.
ATCCTGCTAACTATCGAGGATGTATTGTTGCAAAGGAAATTCAGAAAATGAAAAACCAAAGGATGAATAAATCTCAAATGTATGGCCAGTCAAATCGATATGAGAGGCATGCAAAACAAGACAATGGGCAACCATTTGGCCGCCAACTAAGAACTGAAGGTGTTACATATGCTGAAGTAACAAGTGGCGTAGTCAATAAACCCCAGCAAAAATCTAAAGATGTAGACATCAGTCAAACATTACAAGATATTCTCATGAAATTAACAAAATTTGATGAGAGGCTACAAAAATTGGAAGATAGAGCATTGGGAGCTAGACCCAAATCAACACAAAAATGAACAACACAATGAAAATCATGTCATGGAATGCTAATGGTTTGCTCCGGCATCAGCAAGAACTACAAGCAGTCCTCGACATTGAGAATATAGATGTGTGTCTTATTTCGGAAACACATTTTACTAAGCAATCCTACATAACATTTAAAGGCTATTGCATATATCACACTATTCATCCAGATAATTCAGCCAGAGGAGGAAGTGCAGTCATCATTAAAAAAAATATCCAACATTTTGAAGAAGCAAAGTACGGAAAAGAAGAAATTCAGGCCACAGTGGTTTATATAAAAACGGAAAACTTTCCTATTGTTGTGGCAGGATTATACTGTCCACCAAGACATTCAATTAAAAGCAAACAATACTCAGAGTTCTTTAAGCGTCTGGGAAAAAGGTTCATAATAGGTGGTGACTTCAATGCGAAGAATACTCACTGGGGTTCTAGATTAACTACCACTAAAGGAAAAGAATTATTGATTGCCATCAAAGAAAATGGATGTGAATCCATTTCAACAGGTAAACCAACATATTGGCCAACTGACCCAGGGAAAATACCTGACCTGATCGATTTTTTTATAACCAAAAATATTTCTAATAATTTTATGAAAGTTGAAGAAAGCCAAGATATGAGCTCAGATCATTCTCCAATAGTCCTAACTCTAAGCGAGTATATCATCCAAAAAGGGAATAATCCAGTATTAACCAACAAATATACGAACTGGGAAAGTTTCAAAGTACACCTGGAACAAAGAATACTTTTGAAAGTTCCTTTAAAAACTATGGATCAACTGGACATAGAAGTAGAAAAGTTCATTACAGATATTCAACAATCAGCATGGGAAAGTACTCCAGAAATCAAATCAAGGCTAAAAGGAAATAACTATCCAATAGAAATTAGAAATCTCCTTAGGGATAAACGCAAATCCAGAAAAAAATGGCACCAAACTAGAGCTCCACAGGACAAAAAAAGACTAAATAATCTTACTCAACAATTAACAAGAGAAATTCAGAAATTAAAAAATGAGTCAGTTAATTTCTACTTAAGTAAGTTAACGAATGATAGTAATACGGATTATTCGCTTTGGAAAGCAACTAAAACTCTGAAAAGGCCAATAATGCCGATCCATCCTATCAGGAAAATGGATGGAACATGGGCAAGGAAAAACAAAGAAAAAGTTGAAGGTTTTGCCAATCATCTTGAAAATATATTTCAACCTCATGAATGTCAATTACGAGAAATATTGGATGAAAACATAACACAAATTCTCGAAGATGTCACCCCTACATCGACTACTGAAGTAGCAAATGAAATTAAAAACAATTTAAACTTAAAGAAAGCACCAGGGTTTGACCTGATTACCGGAGAAATAATAAAGCAGCTACCGGGAAAAGCTACGGTAAAGTTAACTAATATCATAAACGCCGCATTTAGGTTAAAATATGTACCCAAACTTTGGAAAGTGGCTGAGGTCATCATGATTCCCAAACCAGGAAAACCGCCACATCTAATAACATCATATAGGCCTATATCGTTGTTGCCGATAATGTCCAAACTCTTTGAAAAGCTACTATTAAAAAGGCTTAAACTAATAACTGAAAAAAATAATCTAATTCCGAATCACCAATTTGGTTTTCGCAGTGAGCACTCAACTATCGATCAAGTGCATAGAATAACCAATATTATTGAGAAGACTTTAGAAGAGAAAAAAGTTTGTTCAGCAGTATTCCTTGATGTAGCGCAGGCCTTTGATAAAGTTTGGCACGAAGGATTAATCTACAAACTCAAATTAATCCTACCGAAACAGTACAGCATAATACTAGAATCATATATAACGGAAAGATATTTCAGGCTTAAGCAAGAAGATGAATATTCAGAGCTTAAGGGAATAAAAGCAGGAGTTCCACAAGGAAGTGTACTTGGGCCACTTCTGTATTTACTATACACCCGAGATGTCCCAATCCCACAAAACAGCATGATAGCCACTTTCGCCGATGACACAGCTATCATGGCAGTAGGTGACAACAACTCAGATACAGCAGAGCAATTACAAAACGCCATAGAGCAAGTACACAATTGGACAAAAAAATGGCGCATAAAACTAAATGAAACTAAATCTGTACATGTTGACTTTACGAACAAGAGATTAGTTCATAAACCAGTATATTTAAATAATCAAGAAATACCACATGCAAACACTGCCAAATATCTTGGTATGACGTTAGACGCTAAACTTCGCTGGAAAGCTCATGTAAAAAAGAAAAGAGGCGAGTTGGAATTAAAATACAAAAAAATGTATTGGTTACTGGGAAGAAACTCTCATTTATCAATCCCTAATAAACTTCTGCTTTATAAGCAAATATTGAAGCCTGTTTGGACTTATGGTATACAGCTGTGGGGGTGTACCAAGCAGAGCAACATGGATATTATCCAACGATTCCAAAACAAAGTGCTAAGAAGCATCGTCAACGCACCATGGTTTGTCAGAAATAGCGACATCCACAAAGATCTGGGCATAGAACTCATCAAAACCGAAATTATGAAATTTGCTAGAAGTCATGAACAACGGCTACTTCACCATGTCAACATAGAGGCCAACCAGCTACTGGATAATACGGATTTAGTTAGAAGGCTCAAAAGAGTAAAGCCTTTTGAGTTAGTGTAAATCAGTTAAAATAAATCTTTATCTAGCGCACGACAAAAGCGCGATCAAATCATAAATATCAAAACTAAGGAGTACATCGATGGATGAACCCTTAAATTTCAGTAAAATGTAGTAATTTAAGTTAGAATAAAATTGCTTATTAGTCTTAGACTAGATTGTAATTAAAAAAGAAATAATAAAACAGAATTATTTTCAAAAAAAAAAAAAAAAAAAAAATTCCTAAAATATTTACAAAATTTTACAATAATAAATTTAAAAATATACATCAATTTCCTTTTACAGTAACAAATAAAATCTTAAGATACATAATTTAAAAGATATAAAAATCTGTACATTTTTATAAAAAACAAAAAAAAAAAATCATTTTGGGAGAGATGACTAGGATGCATTCTTTAGTTAGACGAAAACTACTATATAGAGGCGAATGATCCTTTAAGTAACATTTATCTATTTAATTAATAGTTATGGGGTTAATTAATCTATAATTTAATTATTATTATCTTTTTTTGATTTAAGTATTTCTCTAGTATATTCAAATTATAAAAATACAGTTTAAATTTACAAATGTATTATGCCCTGTTAAAATCATTATTTAATAACTTTAAAGAGACATTCTATTTTTAAAATGTCAATTCCGAATAGCCAATCTACAATGCTCTTTAGATACGCTGACAACTTTTTCGAATCCCGACGTGAACTGAGGTAAGGAATTAAATAAAGATGGAGCCGAAACCGTGTAAAAGTAAAAAAAAAATGCTGTTTGTTATGGCTAGGCACAGTAACAAAAGATTTTATGTTCGTTCTAAGGTTATATCTGTAAGAATATCGAATAGATAAATTACCACTTCTAACAAAAAACATTTTTAGAACCCTGTAAATATATAAATGCCTTAATGAGAGAACACGAGGACCACAAAATAATGGCCAACTATTAGTTAACTTATTTTTACCACATATTATTCGAATTACATGTTTCTGCGCTAACAAAATTGATTGAACCGTATTAAAATACGTACCTCCCCAACAAACAATACCATACTGCAATTTAGATTGAACGATACCATGATACACCATCATAAGAATTTTCTGGGAACACAATGACTTCAATTGGTAAATTTTACGAATTGCGGATATCATATAATTCTGTCCCCTATGTGCATGCTCCTTCCATGTCAGTTATAATTAAACATTTTACAAAATAAAAAAGATTTTACCAGAATCTAATATTAAATAAGAAATAATATAGCTGTACATAATGGAAATATTAAACTGCCAATATTTGCAATTGCTTCAAACATTCAACAAAATCTTCGTACTCTGTATAGCCATCCCAAATAAGAAAATCCCAATTACAGCTCAAATTATTGCGATTAAATTTGTGACAAAACATTTGTGTGCGATATTTTTTGCAGTGAGAATTTTCGTTTACGGTGATAGTTGCATGCGAGAAACATATGACTATAGTTCATCATAAATCTTTTTGTCTGCGAAATATTTAGGCTGCGATATGATATATTATTAGATTGCGACAAATAATTATTATTATTATTATTATTGGAGGGCCATGCGGGCGATCAGCCACTTCGCACTGCAACCTAAAAGATCTATTGTGCTAGGCCCTACTTAATTATCCGTCCAGTCAATATTCAGGTTCTTAAAGAATCTGACAATATGTAACATGCCTCTATATGACTCACCAACATTTTTAAACTCAGGAAGTCTTCAGTGGGAAATTGGGGGGTTACTAGTTGCCATATAGCATGAGGCAAGACAAAAACATATGTTGGTACAAAAAAAAAATTATATACTGAAAAAAAAGTTCAAATCGGAACTCACTATCATCACACCACCATCAACCAATCAAAATTCTAAATTACTCCATTTTTGGTTAACTTATTTATTGATAATTAAATAATAAACAAATAATAATATATAACACTCGCTCTAACATCTATAATTAATTAATGCGAATTACAAAAGCTACGACCAAGAAAAATAAGTTTTATTAATTATAATTGGAATAAAAAAAAAATAGTGTAAATAAGGAAATGTATCAATTGATTAATTTTTTTTTTTAAATTCGTTTGGGGGAAAAAAGCAAAACTTTAAAATTATACATACTCACCCATAATCTGCCGTAGAGTACTCCCGGGTTCTATGCGTGGCTGAAAAAAAATGTTAATTATAGAGTTCCTTTTTTTTCACGCTTGATAGATTCACTTCCAACCAATACCAACTTTTATTTCTTAGCACTACTATCAGGGTGTCTGGGTTTGGGATGCTGATCCGTCATGGGGTGATTCCTTGGTTCATTCTGAGAAACAAATCGTATGTGGAGGGGGGATCCATTTTTGATATCCTTTGAGATACAGGGTGTTTAAAAAATTTGGTTCAGAAAAAAAGTACACCCAAATATTAAACTGTAACTTCCAAAATATTTATCGGAGAGCAATCAACTTAGTCTTATTTGGTTGGGTGTTGTATGGTATGGATGAAGATTCTCCTTGTGCAATACTTGATGAATTCGATAGCGAGAGACGTTTAATTGTAAAGCGAGCCTCCTTATGCTAATAGAAGGATTGGCTGTTACATTACGGATTATACCTTCGTCGACATCCAAATGGTTTGGTGAGACTGAATGGGGCTCCGCCCGGGTATTCGATCTTGTTACGATATTTGGCAGTCTCCTATGAATATTTATAAATACTCTTGCGTCAGGAATGCGACGTGTTGGAAATCTGAGTTGATATTCATTGCGAGCTCGTGCTGCATTACCATCGCAAAATCCGTAAACAAAATGGATATCAATGTACTCCTCACCTGAGAACTGTGCCATTATAATATTAATTTTATTAAATTAATTAAAATTTTGATTCACAACACTGATACAACACTAGACAATATCTCGAAACTAATGACTGAATCTGAAAATATTTAGTTTTTGTTTTTTCAACATTTAAACAAATGAGTTGATAATCATCGCCTACTGTTTTACAGATCAAAATAAAATTGGTAAAATATTAACACTATAACATCTCTTAATTAGATTGAGAATAAACGGAATACGAAGAAAACTATTGCACGTGGGTACAAGTAATGTATTGGGGGATTGTAGAGGAGATCATGACAAATTAAAATTAAATAAACAAAAGAAAAAATTATAACGATTTTTTTTGAGAAAAACTCGATTTTATAAAAAACAAATATTTTTTGTTTACTTTAAATCACCATAGCTCTCAAACGGATGCAGATACAAGATAACCACTTAAACCTTAATAATAGCCTATACGATTACCAACCAAATAAGATCTCAAAGGATATCAAAAATGGATCCCCCCTCCACATACGATTTGTTTCTCAGAATGAACCAAGGAATCACCCCATGACGGATCAGCATCCCAAACCCGGACACCATGTATATACAAAAAAAACACTATTCTAAACCGCTTACACTATAGATGTTTGTAGTAAGAGAACTAATATATTTTTAAAATTAGCTTAACTAGCTAGTAATTATTAGCACTATCATCTACTTTTTATTTATTTATTTTTTTTCATTTTCGTTGAATAAACTTTATTATATCAATTATATATTTTTTTTCACTGTTTTGGTAAAATTTCACAACACTTGATGACCTTTTCTGTCGGTTGAACTAAATTCCGTTGCACTTAAAACGGTTGTACAATTTTTTTTTACAACAGCATATTGTCAAAATCAACAGCTGGTAGAACTTTCACTAGCGGAAATTTAACACTATCCTCTTACGATAGTTGTATATACCTAGGTGCATTTTAATGCTGGAAAAGGTTTCCTTTTTTTCCTGAGCTACTTGCTACTGTGAGGCTTCACTATTAAATTAATTTATTTTTAGAATATGATTATACTAAAAATTTAAGTAATCTAAACTCACCGGCCAAATCTAACAAACCGTACAAATTTTCCTGCTTTTATAAGTATTTCCTTAATTATTTCTTTTTTTAGCACCTTTAGAATTTTTCACAAGATATTCACCTATATGAAACACAAGATACACAACAATATATGTATATAAGATCCATTTAGCAAAAAAAAAAGAAAAAAAAATATCAATAAAACCTACCACTTAGTCTTATTGTAATGAAGAAAAATTACGGGTAAATTATTCACTTAATCGGCACGATTGCCTCACGTAATATGAAATTTCATTTGGATTTTGGAATACGATACTAAAATAAACGAAAACAAATATCTATTGTATATAAGCATCGCCTGATGTATTGAACCTATGTACTTCGTTATTACCCCTCATCCTTAATACAATGGAACATACTTATTTGCAATTAAAATGTATATAGGTACTCGTTCTTGTACACACAAAAAAATAAAATATTTATATTTGTCGTACGATCGTGATCATGACATAATATACCTATGTACCTACTACCTTTAAAACTTTATATTGCATTTGCATATAAAGAGAATCCAAATTTCTTGCAGCATCAATCATAGCTATGAGTCATTCCAGTAATAAAATATTAGGTACACAAAAACAAATTTTGGCTTATTAATCTATGTACATATGTATGTATATACAAAAAGTATTGGAACGGATCAAATATTCCAATTGGTTTGATGTACAGACATATAAGTTAAGAGCATATAAATATATATATATATATATATATATATATATATATATATATATATATATATATATATATATATATATATATATATACTCGTATATCATTCGACGACTGTAACAAATATTGCCTCCCGGTACGTGATACATACTATCTGGGCTTATTGCTCTTCCTCCTAGATGTTTACTACAGCATGTAGTTCCGCTAGAAAGACGGTAGCATTAGAGCGCAAGGACTTCGAGAGGGTTGTCCCACTCCCGTATATTCCTACTCCTGCCCCGTATTCCGTTTGCTTTTACTCTTACGAGTTGCTGGGAATTGCAAATCGCCTGTAGGTCACCCAGCTTTACTACAGCAAGGCTAAATAAAACTGGAGGGTGCCTGGTATCCAGAGTCCGCATATTTTGGACTGATTAACCTATCAGCCATTCATCCATCGGCATATGCTGTTCCACCTTAGATTAGGGTTTTTTGTCAAGGGTTTCTCCTTTAGCGCCGTACTTTAGCCTGTGCCAAATGGCCTTAGTTACCAGTGGTTGCCACGAGGAGGCAGTACGTATACTTGCGAATTGTGAACAAGTTACCTCTTACACAATTGTACCCATCATGCAGCTGCCTAATGACAAGACCAGAACAGCTCACGTGATGCGCACCCTACTGGAAGGTTACGGAGCTGGTAAATTAATCTACTCAACTTTGGTCCCCCGTCCAATAGACGCCAGACCACCTAGATTGCGACAAAAGTACTTCGACATTTTGGTTGCGATATTTAGTTTTTTCGAAAATGAGGTAGGTCCCCAAATACACCGTTCCTATTTCGCAAAGCATTTAACACTAAATCGCGTAAAAATGCTGTTAAAATATTCATGGAATTCCCACTCATAAATCAACAATAACACCAAAATATAATTAACTTAAACTTTACTTTCGCCTTATTAATTTACCAATTTTTTTACAACAACACCAATTAATAATTCTTTTAAACCCAGATCGTTAAATTTATAATACAATATGCAAGATTTAATAAAAACATTATCCAAGATTTATTACGATTTTACAATAATTTTTATTTCTTTACAATTTTATTTTTTCTTACAAAATTTTCCAATTTCCAACAATTTTTTGCTCTTGTTGCTGTTGCACAAAAACAAAAAACAGAAAACTTTCAACTGTGTTATGTATGTATGTATATAAGCAAAATTCGATTGAAAATAAAAATAAAATTTTTCTGAAAATTGAGTTTCTTGTTTTTCAATTCAATTCCGAGTAGAATAGAAATTGAATATCTAATTTCGTTATTTTATTTTATTTTATTTTTTTTCCGAAAAATAAAAAATGATAATAGTAATAATAATTTTCAATTTTCTTTTCATATACAGCCATACACTTGTTGTTATATATTTTCTTGTCCAATAATTGTATATTTAAATGTAAATGTAATAAAGAAAGAAAATATAAACCGGAAAATCAATTTTTTTTGCCGTTCGTATACTGCAGATAGAGGAAAGTCGGGTAATTGTGATTTTATTGTTTGCCATTTAAGAAAAGCTTTTTTTTATACATATACTAAACAGAGCTTTTATTGAATATTCACTATTTAAGTCAATTTTAAGATCTTAAGGCAAATTGTCGACAGAATAATTCGAAATTGTTAATAAATTGGGTTCAACAAGGATTAAAGGATTTTCTATTGTCAAATTAAAAAAAATTAAGCAAACATCAGTTCATGTACAGATGGAACAATTATGGTGGCCAGACGAACGAACCCCTCTCTCTGCAAATGAATTCTCAAGTTTTTTCGTTCTCTAATAACTATTGCCTTCTATAAATTTAGCAATTTTAATCATTGCAATAAAATCGAAGCCCGCAGTTAATGTAGAAGAACCTATACAAAACCAATTTTCCTTCCAAAGCTTCCAGTACCCGAATGATTTACAAGTGTTTGTTTATTCAAGTTTAAGTGGATGAATCATCAAAACACCTTCTGATCGACATATAACTTTATCGATGGTTCATACCCTGTTACTATCTCAATATACTAGATTGAGAATTAAAAAAATAAAATTATGCACAATATTTAAATAATAAAAAACACACATATACAGACATGTAAACAAATTTACAAATTTTATATATAATGAAGAAAGGAAAAATAATGGACAGAATAGAAGAGCTCGAAATTTACAAAGAAAGAAAAAATCCATTGATACTGAATGACAAGTTGAACACAAAAACTAACAAAACCTACGAATTGATTTTAAAATTATAACGAAGCAACGCGAAAAACAACAAACAACAATAGAATATTTAATTTTTTTTTTTTTGAAAAGTCAAATAGATTTATACTGATGAAGAACGAAGTTCAAAACCGGTATATGTATATAAAAAATATATAAAAATTATCACGAAAATAGAAATAAAATCTATTTAATAGTGAAATAAATATAAAAAGTACAAAAAATTGTTTTGTATTTACATTATAATGTAAATAGTAATAAAAGCCGCAAAAGGAAAAAAAAAGTGAAAATGGACAAATGCCATCTTTATAAAAGAGAAATTGTATAGTTTAGTACTAATGTAAAAATAACAACCAAAAAACATCTACTTAGCCTTTTTGGTTGTAATTTTGAATTTTTTTTTTTTTAGTTGTGTAGGTTACAACTTTATGTCGGTACACATTTTTTTTGTACATGTACTGTGAGCGTCAAAAAAAGTGTACACCTCAATGATATATATTTGAAATTAAATAATTGCTTTTATTATTCATCAATGTTTAAACCTAGGGCATATGTATATTTAACTGGTACTTCATGCCTTATTAAATTTATTTATTTATTTTATTTTTTATTTATTTATTCTCATAACCAAAAAACATTTTTACAACAGAATACATATAGACAAAATATAGTATAAACTAAAAAAAAAAACAATAACATTAAACAATAAAATAAAAGGAACTTGGAAAATTTTTAGAGTTAAGCAGCCCTCGTAAACAAAGCGGCAAACGATTAAAAAAAGTTGGCGCTGAAACTAAGAAATATTTACGAAAAGCTTCGGTATTAAAATGTGGAACACAAAATAGATTCCTGTTATTATTTCTAATATTATACCTGGTAAGCACCCTCCGCAAACGACGGCCACTTCTAGAGAAAAACAGTTTTAAAACTCTAAAAACATAAAGGTGTTGAAATGGTAATATTTTAGATGCCACAAAAATTGGCCATGTATGATCACGACGATGTTTAAAAAATATAGTTTGTATTATATACTTTTGCAATGTGAACAACGGCCCCAATGTATTCAGATTAATACCGCCCCAACAGGGCAAACCATAGTTTAGTTTAGATTCCACACATGCATGATAAAATTTCAGTAAAGCTGAATTTGGACTTAATAGGCGTATCAAATACATAGCACGTAAAGTACCATTTAATTGCTCTTTTGTTTTAAGGTAGTGGTTTTTCCAGTTCAAGTTAGTATCAAGATGCAGACCTAAATATTTAAAGTTATTTACCAGCTCAATTTTTAGGCAACAACAATTTAGTGAGTTACAATTAGAACATGGTAAATTACATCAGGAATATTATCCGCATATGGCTCACCCACTAAACTAAAAAACATTAACTTGGTCTTTTCACTTAAAACCATAGAGTGGCCGTCAAACCATGAACGTAGAATTTTTAAATCGGAATTTATATGAGCAGAAACTTCTTGACAACTAGAACCGTAATAACTTAAAGCCCTATCGTCAGCAAATGCAGTAATTTTACCTTTTAAGTTTAAATTAAATATTAAATTAATATAAATTAAAAATAAAAGTGGACCCAGGATGGATCCTTGCGGTACACCATTCTCAACTTTAAAAGGTAAACTATAACTGCTACCAATTTTAATTTTAAAGAACCGTCCACTAAGATATGACTCAAACCATTTAAGCGGAACACCACTAAAACCAATTAAATAAAGTTTATGCAGCAACAATTTGTGGTCTACCATATCAAAAGCTCGTTTGATATCAATAAACAGAGCTCCAACCAATTTTTTTTTCATTAAGTTGACCATGTACCCCATTTATAAATTGTATCAATATTCTGACTCTGTGTTTTTTCCAGATCTAAAACCAAATTGACAACTACTAAGAATATTATGTTTTTCCAAGAAACAATTCATACGTGACTTTAAAGCCTTTTCCATAATCTTCATTATGGTTGGCTGTAAAGAAATAGGTCGATAATTATCTTTGTTAAGTTTATCACCTTTCTTAAACAAAGGTAAAACAATTGCAGTTTTTAAGTCCTCAGGAATAACGCCAGACAAAAAACATTGATTAACAAAATAAACCAGTATTGGAAACAAACAATCTTTATTTGCTTTAAACATATTGGAGCTCATCCCAAGGATATCAATGACATTACTAGATTTAAGTTCAGCAATTATACCACTGATTTCAGTCTCATCAACAGGGCTAATAAAAAAATTATATGAATTATTAAAATCACAAGAATACTGCCTCGGGGAGTTAGGAAATATATTAGTAGCTCTCAGTTCAGAAACAATGTTCGAGAAATATAACCCAAAATCATTAGCAATGGATTCATAGTTTGTAAGAATAACATTATCAACAGACATTTTTTTTTTCAACATGGCCGCAATTATTATTATTTAAAATTTGATTAATAAACGACCAGGTTTTTTTGCTATTATTACCATAGTGACTAAATTTTTTATCATAAAACGAGAACTTGTCATACCTAGACCTTAGCATCAACTTTCATACATGGTTTACTAACAAATCTTTGAAGTCTAATATTGCTAGGGTGCTTTAAACATTTTTTATGAATGTAACGTTTTCTAGACATTAAATTAATTAAATGGTCGGAAATCAACGGTTTCAATTTAACTGTAGCATTCTGTTTAATAATTTGGAAGCATGAGTTATATAATGAATTAAATACTGCGACAAATTTTGACAGAATTACGCAAGGTTCAGTTTGGAAAAACAATTCTAAGAAATTATGCAAAGAAATTATAGTAGAAAACTTAATATTATCAAATTTACGAGAAACCACAGCAGTTTTGGTAGTCTTTATATTACCACAATTAAAATACAATGATACATAAATTAAATGATGATCAGTAATTTGTAAATAGGATGACGCAACTATCTGACACGTGCAAAGCAATGATCAATACATGTTATGGTTTGATTCGTAATTCTAGTAGGTTTGTTAATCAACGAATGAAAACCATTTGATGACATCATGAACAAATAATCATCATTGGAAGGCATAATTCTCAAAATATCAATATTTATATCTCCTAAAATAACAACATTCTTCCCTTTAACTTTGTTAATGAAATTAGAAAACTCAGCAACAAAATCAACAATCGGGACAAATTGTAACCGGTAAACACACACAAAAGTATAATTCAATTTATTCACAGGTAAAGTTAATTTAATTATGTCAGCAGAATTCAAAGAAACTGACTCACAAGTACAATTCAACACACTATTATAAAACACGCACACACCACCCGCTCTATAATTACCATTGCAACATCCGAAATTATTGTAACAAGGAATTTTATAAAAATTCAATTCATATTCAAAAATCCAAATCTCAGAAAGAATTATAATTGAAGGAAGAACATCAAATATATACAAATTGGAAACAAATTTGTCAACATTTTCACGCATGCTGCGAATATTCTGATGACAAACTACGAGATTAAAGTCATTGATTACATGTTTGGTATTAGATGGTACAATAAATTCAATGTTCATACTATTGTCAAAGTGACCTTGAGATACAAAATCAACCGAATTCATATTGAGATAGAACTAAAAATTAACATTATTTAAATAAGTCAAGATCACTTAAAGAATCAATAATATGCACATCACCATTTACAAACTGGGTTTAAACAAATGCGGCCATTATTACACCAAACTTTAAACAATTTTTTTTTTCCTTTTTTAACTTCCAGGTTTCAGCAAATATTTTTCTTTTACCTGGACAAAGACTGTGATTAATAAATATCAAATTATTCGTTGACAATCCAAGCTGTTTTGTACATAAATTATTATTCTTTTTTTCGCAGACATAACATTATCCTTCACAGATTTACGTACAAATTTCATTTTTACAACATCACTCTTTGTATTGGTTATGGTTGATGATAATTTGTAAACCGAATCCAAACAAGTTTTAATCATATTGACAACAACTGTTTTTAAATCATCATCGTAAGAGCTAATTATATCAATGCTGTTATTTAACGGAACTTGCTCCAAATTAGTAATCTGGATTTGCAACTAACGATTATCGTTACGTAGCAGTTCATTCTCATTTGACAACAAATTAATTTTTTTGATGAGGGTTTCTTCTAGCTTTGCAATACTAGCATTCAATGAATCAAACTGCTGACGCAATTCATTTTTTGTAACAATCATTTCATCCATAACGTTTGATGGTGCAGTTGAGATATTAGTTGTTGTTTTTTGTTTGTTACCCAATGATAAATCATTATGTTTTTTTTTTTATACAACTCGAGCAAGTCCAAGGCTGTCTATGTTCTTTCATGAAATCAGCATCCGTTTTTTTTTAAATTCAAACAATTACTATGAAATATTAGCGAGCAATCACAACCCCTAATTTTATTTTCATCAGATCTATCAATTGTTAATTTACTTACACCACACGTAGCCATGCTGACCAAATACCGTTAAATAAAACTTATGATTGAAAGTAATAATGATGAAATTCACAGTATATTATATGTACATATATAGAACAACACAAAAATGATTATGCACAAGTTATTAAACACATATTAGATATTTCAAGTTAATTAATGTTTTATAAAATACGCACATAACATTTTTATCCCAAATAATATTAAACGTTTAGATATTTTTATGATTTTTGTTTTATAATACACAAAAATAAAATATTTATAATGCTTTTTCAAATTAAATTAGAAAAGCAAATCGATGTCGACCCCACGAACGAAAGACAACGATACAATGACAAACAAGCGTCAGAAAATAGTGTACAGTTCCAACATTATTTAATCAATGAATTAAAAAGACCTTATTAATACTTCGTCTGTTTCCTTTTTGATTTAAGAACTGCTTCTAACCTTCTCGGCATTGACTCGACCAACTTTGCGGTTATTTCGGTTTGAATTTTTTGCCATTCCTCTAACAATATGGATTTTAAGGAACTCTTCCTGCTTACGATCTTTTTTCGAATTTGTTTGTCCAGATACTCCCACAAATGTTCTATCGGCTTAAGGTCTGGGGATTGTGACAGGTGGTCTAACTGCTTAGGAGTCCGATAGAGTAACCATCCTTTCACTATTTTAGCAGTATGCTTCAGATCGTTGTCGTGTTGGAAGATCCTTGACTCATCTAAACTTAATTTAGCGACGGCTGGATGCCAAGTTTTAGCTCAAAATATTTCAATAATCTGTTTTATTCATAGTGCTTTCAATAAACACAAGACTTCCCACGCCTGTCGCCGCCATACACCCCTAGACCATTACCGAGCCCCACCATGCTTCACTGTGGTGATGATATTTTTTCCGCAAATTGTTGGTTTTTGCTTCTCCAAATTTTTGGTGGTTTAATAATTGCCTCTTGCCTGAATTTTAACACGAGCTTTCGCGTTTCGATAGATGTTTGTTTTGCCATTTGACGAAAAATTTACTTGTAAAATATGGATCTCAATATAAACAAAGCAAAACCAATTCCAACCGAACTGTATATTTTCTAATCTATAGTGTGTTTCCAATGCTGTACGAAGTATATTTTTAGTCAATTTTTGTTGTTGCACCCAATAAGAAATGAAGTGCCAACTTAATATTTATTCTAATTTTAAACATTGAACTGTAACATAAGTTATAATTTAAATCCAAATATGAAACATTGAGGTGTACACTTTTTTTGACGATCACAGTATATTTTATTTCTACGCCTATATTTAAATGTGTCCCTAATGGCTGTGTGATACTCACTTTTTATCAAGAGGGAATAAATTGCTGTAAAACTAGTAAAGCGAAACAGAGAAGGTATGTTCGAAGTGTAGACAATACTATAAATGTAAATATTTTGAAGTTTCGGATATTTTTTTTGTGTTATTATGTTTTTATGTTGACAAATGGCTGTACCGTCTCCAATATTTTATGAAATTGTACAGGTTTCCTCCGCAAAGTTCTCCGATATAAATTTACGTCTTCGACTTCTATTTTCTTTAATAATTTATGGCTAAATCCTTCATTTTTTTCGCGATGAAGTAGCCGGAAGAATATTTTTTTAAGTTCTTACTTGATTTTGAAATATAAGGCCGCACACAATAAATTTGCAATAGGTGCCGCAATTAATTGCAGCGACATAATTTATATGTTAACTTAATTTATATTTTAAATTAAATTTATTTTAAAATTAAACAAATAAATTTTCTTTGGTGTACAAAACAGAAATATTTTCTCTATTATTTCAGAAATATCAGAAAAATAGTATCCAATGTCAAGAAAAAGAATCGAATCCAATTCTTTTGTTGCTATATTTGCTCGATTAACTGTTAGAAATATTGAGCTACCACTTTCTTTTTTGACGTTTCTATATTTTTTTTTAAAACTATGGCGTATACATTCACTCTACTATTTTCACGATGATCGGTATGTTGCAAGTGGCCGAAATATTGCCTTTGTCTTACAACTCAATAGCATTTACCCAGTTTTAATGAGTTTTTATTATGCTGTGCCAAAACTAAAAATCTCTCGGATTGGGGCTATATAGTTTTACAATGGGCATACAAGGGGCTAAATATTGTACTATTTTCACGATGATCGGTATGTTGCAAGTGGCCGAAATATGGCCTTTGTCTTACAACTCAACAGCATTTACCCAGTTTTAATAAGTTTTTATTATGTTGTGCCAAAACTCAGTTGACCATTGATCTATTTTACAAAAAAGTCGTACCATATAAATTTTTATTTCATTGGGCAATATTCGATGACCATTAACAGGCAATGGCAGAGATGTCTACGTGAATCGGAATATGCCAACACCTTTGTCTATATTTTTGTAGATATTTCGTAGTGGGCATCATGTTAGCGCGACCCTCAGTTGACCATTGATCTATTTTAAAAAAAAAGTCGTACCATATAAATTTTTATTTCATTGGCCAATATTCCAATAGTGGCTAAGATTCAATAAATATGCCCACTTTTAATCATTTTTGTGGTGTGCCTAAACTAAAGATATTTTGGATTGGGGCAATATGGTATTTAATGGGCATACCAGAGGCTAATTAATTCTGTCCTTTTATTTATGTTTGTTTTGGTTATATTTATATATGTCTAATGATGGATTTAATTTTCAATACTTTCATATGCTAGCAAATGGGGAATTACTTTAGTAAATTTAGATATCCTCTTTTGCATGATTATTTCATTTAAGTCATCATAAACGTCCCAATGTTGATTTTTATAGCAATAACATACATAATGAGCACCATTTGATATGTAATTTACAAAGGATTTAATCTTAAATGCCTTGCTAAAAATATTTATTGTCGTGGGAATTTTTGTGATTTCAATTTGCTTAGTTGGATGTTGTAGTGGTTCAACATAAATAAATATCGTATTACTCGCGAAAATATTTTGAGCGGCTGAATTATTTTTACAAAGAGAGCAAATGGGGTCATTTTCTTCTAAGCAACTTGCCAAGTTCTCCAATCCCATTTCTTCCAACTTAAATGGATTAACCGGTATATATTTCATAAAATCTAGTGTTGTATTATTGCAAGAATCACAACTTTGAACTTTTTGTATACTACTAAAAGTGTATGAATCAAGAATAAAATTTGATACGGTGGTGATGTTTGAAGAGCAGTCTCGCTTTAAACCATATAATTTTGTTAAACAGGAAAATCGAAATTTTGTTGCTGTATCAATTTGATTAGCTCGCAAAGCTTTAATTAATTTTGAAAAATCGTTACATACTGTCCCTGCCTCGAAGTTATTTAAATTTAAAATACAGCATGTAAACGCATCGAAAGCACACGTATAAAAATAATTTTCGCCGGTGACACTTCCATTTTGTAAAAATGCCATGGTCGAGCTTTCTTGATTTAAAATTAATTTAGTAGCACGTTTAGTGCAAGGCTCTGTTTCATTTTTATGCGACCTCTTATTTGAAATAGCCGTTTGTAACAAACTACTCCGTGCTTCAGGTGGTGTCATCGTATTTAATGGTTTTATCATATGCTGACTAAAATTAGTTTTAGATTTTGGCGTAGAAAGAGAAAGACATATCGGTTTATTTTTTGCCCAACCTTCGCTAACGGCAAGAAGATGCGCCAATGGTTTTTCCTCTTCGGCTATTATCATTTTTTCTTTATTTTTGTAGGTTTTGAAATGTATTTTAGGGATATTTAGTGAGAACCTATCGTATACAAATTTATTTCGTTTATATATTTCTTTAATAAATCGTAGAACTTTAATGGGTAACTTTCCTAATGTTAAGCTATGCCTGGTTCTTCGTTTCACAGTTGAAAAATAGTTTTCGACATGACTATTGCTTAATCTTTTCTTATGATACAAACGGGACCAAAAAGGAAGGTAAGTAATATACTTTTTTAAAAGCGTATTTAATAGAGTAGGATTGTAAAATTTATTTGCCGAGTTTTCTTATTTTGATGGATTTTTTTCATCAACGTCGTCTGAAATTTTTTTAAATTCTAAGAAATACGGACTTTGCATATATAAAGGTTTATTTTGTAGCCGCTTTTCATTGTCAAAAATATCAGATTTGCCTGGTTGACATTCCTGAAATGAAACTTCGTTTAATAAATCAACCGAATCTGTTTGTGCGCTCATAACAATTGTACATAAAGCTGTTAAACTATTAGCTGTCAAGTATTTAGACCTTAAGACGATCGTAAAATTTTTCCAAATATCTTTAATAACTTCATAATTTTCTATTAAAAACAAGGATGCAAAGATTTCTTTTAAAAGTTTCACGTTGTTGTCACTTTGGTCATATGATGCATTAAAATCGTTTGCAATATTGTGCATGAGGTGTGAAACACATAAATGTAATTTCACCAAATTATCCGATTCTACAAAGTTTATTATATGATCATGTGTTACTTTAAGGTATTGTACAATGTCCATTTTGTTAAAAGCCTCTAAAACTGAATTAATTTCTGCAAAACTTCCATCCGTGACTATAGTTTTAAAAACTGGCCAACATTTATATTGATGCTCAATTTCAATCCGATAAGATCTGAGCCACAATCCAATTGTATCTCTATTATGGCTAGAACTTACCATGTCCGTTAACGGAAATGGATCAGCAGGATCGGATTTACTCACCTTCACTGGAACTAATATTGTATAGTACAATATATTAGCAAGATTGCGGTTTGGAGGTCTAACTAAACCGCCCGTTGCATCCAAATAAGCAATCAGTTTTTTAGGCGGTTCACACTTAAGCAAACTGCGTAACATTCGAAATTGTATTTCGCTATAAGATAACATAACATAAAATGGTTTAAATGATAATTTTTGAAATAGCGCTGGGTTTACCAAAAGTTCCTTTTGTAAATCTAGAATATCATCAGAGTCATTATCTTGATCTCGCAACATGTTTGATCGGACTTTCCTTAAAACATTCATAGATTTTACTTCTGTAGTTTTAAACTTTTGCAAAAATAATTTAGTTTCGTCTTTTACCATATTCTCAAATACTTCTTCTACTCTTTGCTTGGAAAGTTGAATTTTGAATTCTTCTCTTTTCGAGCCTCTTATTTGCCTAGTTTTTAGGAACGTATGACTTTGAATCTGGCTTGTACTGTATACTTTCAATACTCCACATTTTAAATTGTTATTAAATAACTTAAATCTTCGACATCCATCATGCCCACAATAAGCCCTAATACAAATAACATTTTTATTATAGTCGCAAGACTTTATGTTTATTTGACATCCAGTTTTTGCTGTCAATAAATCTGATATTATGTTCGGATAAGTTTTCGAATTTAACTTGTTGCATTTTCGCAATAAACGTCGAGCCAACCATCTACAACAATTTCGCCAATTTGTGATTTGAATCCAGCTGTTTGTTGCGTCCGTCGTACTTTTTTAAAAATAACGGGTTTAATTATTTTTGGTTCGAACAGATCATCTACATCAGAGTCCTGTCGTTTGATACTTGTAGGAGAATATTTTTTTGTTTCTTGCTGATTTGAATCTACAATTTGTTCTTTTTCTTCATTATTTTCTATAATTTTATCCACATAATATTTCTTTTGCACTTTGTCATAAAATCCGGTTTTAAAATTACCATTTTTCAACAATTTTATTAGGCAAATTCTATTAGTATCCGAGCATTTTAATCCACTTATGGATTGACAGATCTTAAAAAATATTGAATTTTTGTCTGTACTTCCAAGTTTTAAATTTTCAAGATCAGAAGTAAAATTTAAAATGGTGTCCTGAAGTACAGAGTACTTAGACTCATCAAAGCAAAATTTTGCAAAAGGCATGTTAAATTTTGCCTAATCACCAAACAAAATTTCAATTAAAATGTGTAAAATAAGCGACAAAATTAAAGCAGTAGTCAGAATAGTCAGATAAAAGCCAAGGTCAATAATGTAATAGCCAAATTTGTTTAAAAGTTTTTTAAAACAAGTCCAATTAAAGCAAGGGTCTAATCAAAGGACAACAGCTTTAACTGTGAATATGCACGTGCAACAAAAAAAATAGTAACGGCAAAAAAGAATATGCAAACGAAAGCAAAATTCAATCAACACAAAAATCAAAATACAATATTATAATAAGTTTTAGAACAAGTCCAGGTACAGCGAGAGTCAATAGTTTTAAAAAAACTTTTTATAGAGCACAAATGAAAACACAATACGAAATAACAAAAACACGAAATGATGTGAACACCACGAAATCTGAAAAAGTATTGAAACATTAAAGGAAAAAAAATTCTTTATATAGTATCGTCGAAAAACATTTTTTTTTGTTGCTTTTTGTTTTATCTGTATATATAAAAATGGATCGTGGTTTGTTCGGATGCTTAAAACTTACAAACGACTGTACCAAATTGGATACTTCCTTCTACGGGTTGGTTTGTCAATGCTATGCGAAGGTTTAGGAAAAAACAAGATTTTTAGTTTTGGCACAGCATAATAAAAATTCATTAAAACTGGGTAAATGCTATTGAGTTGTAAGACAAAGGCAATATTTCGGCCACTTGCAACATACCGATCATCGTGAAAATAGTATAATATTTAGCCCCTTGTATGCCCATTGTAAAACTATATAGCCCCAATCCGAGAGATTTTTAGTTTTGGCACAGCATAATAAAAACTCATTAAAACTGGGTAAATGCTATTGAGTTGTAAGACAAAGGCAATATTTCGGCCACTTGCAACATACCGATCATCGTGAAAATAGTATAATATTTAGCCCCTTGTAAAACTATATAGCCCCAATCCGAGAGATTTTTAGTTGTGGCACAGCATAATAAAAAATGAAAATACTGTTATTTATTTTTAATACTGGTAATTATGAATTTTTTTTTAAACCAATTTGGTTTATAGAAGTACATAACTAAAATATTTTATAATCAATTTTCTTTGTTTTTCATTGATTTTATTTTAATGAAATTATATTTATTTAAAAAAAAAAAATTATATTTAATACAATAAAATCCTGGGCTAGGATAACTTCACACATGAGCATATGGTGCATAATTTTATTAGTATTGCCTGATTAAATTTTTTTATTTTCTGGGATAAAATCCTGGGCTAACTTCACATGCCTCCATACAGCCATTATGAGTCGTTTTGTCGTTAGTATACGTAGCACATTCTAAATATAAAATATATTTCGGTTCATTTTACAATGCTCATTTCCCACTCGTATTGAATTGCAAACTTCCATATTCGTGGGAGTTGAATATCATTCTGTGCTCGTTGTACAATATCCCATTCTTGTTAAATAAATAAAATAAATATTTCGGTTCATTTTACAATGCTCATTTCCCACTCGTATTGAATTGCAAACTTCCATATTAGTGGGAATTGAGTATCATTCTGTGCTCGTTGTACAATATACCATTCTTGTTCGTTTTACCCGGCTACTCCACCTGACATGAATTATACCATTACAATTACCATATCTTGTAACAAAAATATAAAAAATGGCGTCGGGTGAGGAAAACATACAATAAATTTGACGTTTAAAAATCATTTTCGTTTTGATCTTTTATAGCGTCGTTTGTTAAATTGAATGTGATGTTCAAAAAAAAAATAAAAATAAAATTTGCGCTTGGTTTAAAAGTTTTGCGCGATTTAAAAATTTTGCAAGACATTAAATTAAATAATTTAAAATCTAAAAGAAAGCGTACGAGACCAATTTTTTGAGTAAATCCTTCTTTAATTAAGCGAGGAGACCACGATGTAAAAGCGCATTTGTTGCAAGATTTAAACTGGGGTTCTGCTGGCGGCAATTTCCAAAAATTTTACTAGAACTCATATTAAACAATTCGAAGAAATTTTAATTATGGTGAGTTATAATATGAATTTTTTAAAGAAGTTTATACATTATAAGTAATACAGACATGTAAAATTTAACAAAACTTTAAAATAGACATAAATATTAATTTTAAAAAGTTGCCTTTGAAGTAGAATAGGTTGTATTTCACTTAGAAATTAAAATATTCGTTTTCCGGAGAAGGCTTTAAAGTTTAAAATGATTAAGAAACACCATGTAAAGACTTTTTTTAAAATGTGAAAACCTTATGTAGGAGGACTTGAAAAAGAACACTCGAAATTTATTGTGAATTTACCCAAGGTCTATTTCCGAAAATGCCACCAATGTGTACATAATACATTTTTAATTTGACAAAACTAAAATTTTAATTCTTTTATAGGTGGAACCGGCGATTAAGAAGCAGAATACCGTTTCGCGGGAGGCAATTTCGCCTAGAGTGAGGCTCGCAATAACATTAAGGTTTATTGCGTCGGGTGACTCTTAAAGATCTTTGAAGTATATGTCAAGAGTTCCACATAAAACAATATCAAAATTTGTACCAGAGGTCCTTCAAGCCTTATAGAATGCGCTCCAACCAAAAGTAAAGAAAATTAAATGGTTTATATTCATGAACAACAATAATAAATTATTATTTTTTTAGGTTCCACAAACGAATACAGAATGGAATAAAATTGCAGAGAAGTTTAACCAGATATGGCAGTTTCCACACACATTGGGCGCAGTTGATGGGAAACACATTAAAATCAAAGCTTGTAACAACCGTACAGGTTGGACTCTTTCGGATCACCCGGTTTGATCAGTGATGATGATGATGGTGTGTATAAAAATGTGTAGATTAACGATTCCGTTTCCCCTTATATGGCCAGATTGTCAATCGATCGTTATGAAAAGAAACAAACGAAGAAAACGAAAAAAAAGAAGAGTCAGTCTAGTTGGGGATACCGCTTGAGTTGGACGAAATTAATGTCCGAATGTACAAAGCTTGAGCAAAATATAAATGTAAAGTGTATTAAAATTTGAATAAAAATTGTAAAGAACTGTTAAAGTATCTATTGTGTTTAGTTTCTAACTAATGGTAGTTAACAAAACGAAATTAATTAAAAGAAAATCTGTGAATAATCCAGTAGGATTAAGAGTATGTAAATAATGTAAAGTCAAAGTTACGTGAAATTATTATTGATTTAACATTAAATTGTATATTAGCCGTAGTGTTATAATATGGTAGTTTTTGGGGTGTATGCCATTATGGTGCGGTAGATAGTACCGAAATGCAATTTGTACGCATAACGGTAGAGGCATACTCAGTTTATTGTAAATTTGGAATGATAATAGAATCATAAAAATTTAATGAAAATTGTGTTTGTGTAATTAACTCTTTATATAACCCCAACGAACCAAAGTAAGTTAATAAGTAAGTCGGCAATTTAAGCCGTAATTCCGGATGCATATAATACTGTTTTCGAGTTAAACGAAAGATATTGGACATAAATCATCTACTGGGAGGGAGTATTGTTTTAACGATACGGTGATGACCCGACGATTGTCAAAAACAACAACCATCTTAAACCCATCTAGTTAAGTATTATTATATTGTTCATTTTTATTATTACCTTATTATATTTTATTTAATTATTTGGCCAATTTTTGTATACTATGGATGATTATTCAAACCTTCATTTTTGTAAAGTGGATTCTTGATTATATTTTTTTGTTAAATTTCTTCAAACCATAAGTGTAATTATATTTATATTTGGCTCAGCGTCGCGCAGATCAGCGTATTTAAGGCTGACTGGTTTTGGGCTTCACCCAAAGTGGTTTTTGTGATCAGGGATTTAAATACGGTTATGGCTGGCTAAAAGGGCGTGAATAGGTCGGTGCGGCAATGAAGGATAACCGCGTGATTGTTATTTACACAGGTATGTATGTAAGTCATTAGGTACTAAACTGGTGGTTTCGGAAAATGAACCCCCCAACGACGAGCAAATCCTTTTGCTATCCGAAACTAACATCATTACAAGCTCCTGCCAAATCTGGTTCTAACTTTTATTGTTACAAGGGGTTCTTCAGCATCATTTTGTTTGCGGTTGTAGATGCGAATGGGAAATTACTCTTTATTGATGTTGGGTCAAATGGGAGGATAAATGATAGTACCATTTATAAAGAGAGTACTTTTTATGAGGCACTTACAAATGGGGTTTTGAAGATTCCACCGTCGGCAAAATTATCAGGGCAAGAATCCGAAACTTTTTTTTTTTTATTGGAGATGATGCATTTCCCCTATCGCGCAATATGATGAAACCATTTAATAGAAATTTGGACCTAGCTAAAAAGGTATTTAATTACAGGCTACGCCGAGCAAGGATGATTGTAGAATGTGCATTCGGTAGATTAGTGGCGCGATTTAGGATATTCCTAAGGCCGATAGAAACGTCGCTGGATACCGCGGATTTAATTGTGAAAGCTTCGTGTGCACTTCACAATTTACTTTCCAAAGAAGTTGTTCACATTAATGAAGACGATGAACTGATTCTATCTGACACTAAATTTTGATTCCATAGGAAGATAATATATAGAATGTTATAAAACAGCTACTATGACTAGGAAAAATATTGTTAAATATGTTGTTTCCGATGGAGCCATAGAAAGCCAGTGGAAAAAAATTATTTAGTTACATAATAAATTTTAAGAAAAACGACCAAACTGTTTTATTTCAAACTATTTTATTTAAAAAATAAAATATATTGATGGTACACAGTTGTTCGTGAATTTTAGATTTCATATATTTTATAAATTATGACCCAATCTTATAAGGGTATTACATTATCACATTCATACCGTATCGTAAAGCTAAATTTAATTATAATATTTCTTTATAAGAATAAAACTTTCATTTTATAATAATCACAAAAAAAAAATTTATATATATCCCATATTTCATTATAAATATATTTCGTTGGCATACACATAGTAAAAAATAATTCTAATAAAATAAAAGGGTGAGTAAATATTTTAATCCATTTCATAACTCTCACAATAAAATCATTTTCTAATAATAAATAAAAATTATAAACTTCAAATAAATCTAATAATAAATAAAAAATATAAACAACAAAAATCAATTATTAAAATGTGGCATAAAAAATACTCATATCACATGTGCGGCACCACCTTACTAAAATTCTAATAGATTCTAACTACAAATTAGGAAAATTCCATTCGAAACTACCAACCATGTTTTTGAATCCAATAACAAACGTCAAAATTTTGGTATGCAATCAAGTTATGCCTTCTTGGCAGCAACTGCTTGTATGACATCTGGCAAGTCGTTGCAATTTCGTGTTTCCACTAGCAACTGTTCGAATTTTAATGGTATAACTCGATGTTAATGGCAGGTGGAGAGTAGTTGTTAGTTACAAAGAGTATAAAATATTCCAGAACATTCTTTTTTATATAATGATAAAACAAAAAAGGAACAACGACACAATTCATTTCGCAATATTTTTGTTGTCCTTTTCTTTTGTATTATTTTTTTGAGTGGACTGCATTCAATATAAATTAAAACTGACAGACTTCCAATACTTGAAACACAAATAATTGAATTAGTGGGATAAAATTAAATTAAACAAGTAATATTTGTTGTACGTTACGTTAACATTAAACAATAACGATTGTAATATATACTGAAGTAGTCAAAGAACAACAAAGTAGCGATAAGTGTTAGTATAAATAATAAAACCATAATCACAGAAGAAGAAGCGTAAGCAGGAGAAGCTATAAGATTATTGAAATCAACCCTTCTGCATCACTAAACAACTCTTTAAATCAAAAATTACTGGGAGTTCAAGGATATGCAGAAATCAAAGTTAAAATCCTGTGTGAATGATTTGAAACATATCACCACAATCAAAACAAGTGGAATAAAATTCCATAGTTCTCACGTAACTTAAGTAAGGTAAGCAATATGAATTACGTACCTACGACTTTATGAAAATTATTAATTCAAAGGATATGATGGCTGGAATAATTACAATAAAAAACAGAAATTTCTATAAACATTCACACGGGAAAGACCAATCATCACCATAGAATAATAACATATAGGCCCAAATCGATCGACGAGTATATGTACTGTCTGTTTTTGGTATTTTTGAATTGAAGTGTCGATTTTAATTTGTAGTTACCATTGTAGTCATGGATATCGGTGACTAAAACAGTTCTTACAATTGAGTTGTTGTTTATTAATTAAAGCGGCGTCATTGTCAAATAATAATTATTTGTGTTTGGCGTTACTTTGTATTTTATTGTGTTTATCCTAAAATTATAAAGATTTATAAAATATTAATTTCACAAGTGTTGTGGTTTTTTGTTCCTATTAAAAACAAATTTTCTCATGATTGATAAGGAAATGCTATCATCCTCTGATAATTTAGATTATTTTTTGGAGCATGTTAAATATCAAACGGAACTTGTTTTCCAAGAAAGGATTGACGAAATTTACTATTCGGATGATGAGTTCAAGAAGCGGTTTAGATTTTCCAAACAAAACATTTCATTTTTGGAGGAGTTGGTTGAAAAGGATCTTTAAAACGTCGATAATAGAGGATTTCCTTTAACAGTGAAACAAAAAATTCTGCTAGCTTTGCGGTATTATGCTACCGGATGTTTCCAAACCGTTTCTGGTAATTTGATTGGTGTCACCCAATCAACAGCATGTAAGTAACAAGGGCCTTTGCTGGACTATCCATGAAATTTATAAAAATGCCTAATTCTGAGGCCGAGTAAACAAAATCATAAGAATTTTATTCGAAAAAGAAAATTCCACGGTGTATAGGCTGCATAGATGGATGCCATATTCTGATTAAATCACCAGGAGGAGAGAATGCGGAAATTTATCGAAACCGTAAAGGATATTTTTCGATAAATGAGCAAGGTGTGTGTGATGTTAAGTGTACATTTATCAATTTAGTTGTTAGGTACATATATATTATTATGACGAAACCAACAATAACAAATTTTTTTCATTTTTTTTTTCAATTCTAATAGTTTTTTGAACATTTGCATGTTCATAGATGATAATATTTCACGGATACTTATCACAGCTGGTAATTTCGCATATTGTGGGTAAATTTGTTTCACCTGCAGAGGCCCATTACTTCTTACTGAGGACATAAATGCATCTTTCGATACTTTGTCTTTAAAAGTTGTACAAAGTTGATTCATTGTGCCACTGCAACTACGTCCACTGCGCTTGAACGTAATTTTTTTTAGGTAATGTGATTCAACATTTTTCAAGTTGAAATTAAAAATTTTGCACAACTTATTTAAGAAATCTTCATGGTCATTGAACTACGTTAAGAGTATATATTAATGCATTTGCTTTTGACAACTCGTTTTCCATGTTGTTTACTCTACCAGTTATATGACCAATTTCACTTTTTATATCCGCGACAGCTGATTCCAGATTATGGTTAATTTGGTTAGAATATTTTTTTATTTCTTGAAATAGTGTATTGTATAAATCCATAAACATAGTAATGGCTGTCATCAGATCGGTATTAGTAAGGTTTGATTTTGATGTGATACTATACTGAGATTCATATTCGAAGAATAGCACAATTGAACAAATTAATTTTTTTCCCCTGTTTTAAGTATTTTTTTATTTTAATTTTTAGAATTATGTATTACGT
The DNA here is from genome assembly GCA_958295665.1 of Tipula vernalis. Lineage (NCBI taxonomy): Eukaryota > Metazoa > Arthropoda > Insecta > Diptera > Tipulidae > Tipula > Tipula vernalis. The sequence continues at coordinate 172,825,300 of OY282559.1, forward strand.
GTATGTTTAAAACTATGTGCGATAATCAGAATAATTTGTATTTTGTGTTTTTGTTGCACCAGCACCAAATCTATAAATTTGACAATACACTATGCTCAAGTTTTGTTTGTTGTAATTATTTGATTAGCTCGTTCAGATTTTAATAAAGTTTTTTACAACACGTTAATTAGCACTTTTATTATATTTTTATTGACTAGTTTATAATTATTATCACTTTTATTAATATAAATTAATATTTTGAATTTCACCACAAAACTAGCGACTTTACTCGTTCGCCATTTGCAAAAGATGATATATTTAATCAAATAACACGAATTTTCTTTTAATTCATGGTCTAATTTAAAAATTCAAATTTAATTTTTCTACCGATGTATACTAAAAATGATTGTTTTTCAAATTGCATGAATAATTCGGTCTTTTCATGATGTCGGTTTTCCTTTCCCCCCTTCTTCTAACCTTTTATGATATTCCTTCTGTCTTCCATATTCCTCATTTCGCCTGTCTCTTTCTTCTTTTTTCCTGTGTCTTTCGTCCCATTTCCTGTTTCCCCCTTACTGTCGTTCCGCCTTATCCTTAATAGACTGCACCAGCATTTCGTTGCGTTTTTCTGTTTTTTCGAGGACCTGCTTCAGGGTTGTTTTGTTAAAACTCTTAATAGATTTTATTTCATCTGCATACCTAACTTGGGGAGAAAGCTTTAACTCAAATAAAAGCGGCGTTTATGAACATGAAAAAAAACTCTGTAAAACATTAGCAAATAATAGAAGTTTAAAAAATAATAAAATGAAATGAAACTAAAATAAGGGGACAGCTGGCGGTCCTGCTTTACAAGCCCTATATGAATGCAATGGATTACTATATAATCTAATAGCACTCACTATTACATCACAACTCAACCGTTTCGATGATAATGGTAGCGACGATGTAACTAAAAACTAAGTTCTAAATAAAAGAAAATCAAATAGAAGCCCTCGAAGAAAAAATTAAGCTTATGAAAACTAAACAAAAAGCTGCGAGAGCTCAATATCTTTATTATAAAAGTTTGTGTCCATCTAAATACATTAATGGTGACAGCGAATGATTTTTACTAATAAATTAAAAATAATTATAACTAATTAAACAAAAACTGATATTATTATTTCTATTTTATTATTTAAAAAGTTTGTGTTATTTGGCTCCTAACATTTGTATTGAAAAGATTGGCACATCTTCGTCATCTTCCGCGACATCATCTCCCAAATCGGATGCTATATTTTGCAGCACTGCAGTTGTAACAATGGCAGACAGTAAATTGTCAAGACGGATTTGTGATGCTGAAAAACTAATAAGAATGAAAACCAGATGATATTTTTAATATTTATAGATTTACTTACCTTTGGCTAATACGGAAAACCTCCACTTCCACATTCCATATGTGCGCTCAATGCAGGCACGGGTAGAACATAATTCTTTATTGTAAGCCGTCTCTTGTCGTGTTTGAGGGTTTTGATATGGCGTAATTAGATATTGGGAACAAGCATATCCACCATTTCCTACCAGTAAAATACAACCAAATTCCCCAGATTCAAATCACCTTTTGAGTTTTGAAAAGTTATAAATGATCATATCGTGCACTGAGCCGCGCCATCAGAAAATTAAAATTTTGTTTGATTATTATAATATTTTCAATAATACATATCATATTTCATATACACTCTACGACATAATTCATCATACGGTACGAAAAAAACGATTTACCCTGTAATAATATGGTTGAAACCAGAAACACTTGCAATCAAATAAAAAAAACAAAATATAGTAGCAATAATTGTAAACAATTTTATTGTTTTTGTTTTTTTACAATAGAAAAAAAGTAAATAATTTGATTGTCTAGACAGAATTTATCGTACGACACCTTATTTGATTAATTTACCGTTACATTCTGTGTATATAATAGGTCCGAAATTTTGTTTACAATTCAGTTGAATGTAAGAGTGATCAGGACACATAATTTTCATAAAGTTATTTAAATAAAATGGCAAAAATTCAGACAAGTCCTGATTTGCGCGAAGTGGTTGTTAAGCTGCACTTGGAGCGCCGTTCGCTGGGCGAAATTGCCAAAATTTTAAATAAGTCGAAGTCAACAGTGAAGCACATAGTGAACACATATAAAAACACAGGCAGTGTTAATTATAAAACAAGATCCGGGCGAAAAAGGATTCTTACTGAAAGGGATGAACGCGCCTCCTACAATTTATTATTAATTTATTGTAATCAAATTGGCAATTTCTCCCCGAATATTTTGCTTCAGTTTCCGAATGTTTTGTGGTTTGTTCACGTAAACCCGTTCTTTCAAGAAACCCAACAAAACAAAATCAGGAGCTGACAAATCTGGGGAACGAGGTGGCCAAGCGAAATTTGAATTTTTTGAAATTATTCGGTAATCGAAAAGTTGGCATCCCTCGGCAATAACTCTTGGGTCACTTGAATTTTGTATGGAAGCATCTACAGATGAAGTTTTAAATTACGTCGTAGTGATATTTTGGAGATGCCCAATTAAGTAGCACACCGATGAGTATCCCTAGATGGTTCATCGTTGACACTTTCGCGTTCATGCTCCACAGCTTTTTCATTGCGAACAGGTCGATTAACATTTATTCGTAGCTCATAAAATACTGCACCCCGCTCCTCAAAACGGGTTATAATGTTTCTTATCATGTTTACACTGGGAACTGTGGCAGTATTAAAATGCCGACTGTATTTTCTTTGTATTGTAACAATAGATCGTTCGGAAAAAATTTAAAATTGCACAATTTTGACGCGTTCTTGCTTTAAATATGAAGACTTTAAAAAATTTTATAAAATCCTTTATAATCTACAAAACAAAACAAATCAAAAATTTTGAAAATACGAAAGTTACATGTATTATAAATCAGTCAGTCCACGTTGGCCCTCCCTGCATAATGAGTATATTATAGGTTAGTCGTGGACAAAAAAAAATGTTTGGTACATCCGATCAATAAAATACGATCACGACGACTAACCTATCTAACCTATAATATACTCATTACACATTTGATTCTTCAATTATAATGATTTGCATTATTCCCTGCTGGTTTATCCAGTAGTCCCTTCTTCCATTATTCACTACTACCGAATAAAAATGTCATTTTTGAAATTGTATCTAGTAGTCTTTTGCCATTTTCATTATAATTAAATTGAGACGTCAAAATGTCGCCGGAAATTATTTCAGGGTTATTTAAAGGAATTGATTATAAAATACAATATTTTTTGTCGGTCATGGACAAAGTATCGTATTCACTCGCATATAATGGCTGTTATTCACTCAGATGATTTACGACACTCGCCTATCGGCTCATGTTGGTAAACTTCATCTTCGTGAATAACAGCTATCATTATACGCTTGTTGAATAATATACTATTATTTCGCCGTTTACTACACTTTATAAAATAATATGCACATAGTACAAAATCATCCTCTGACTCCGACATTTTGTATTCTATAAAATCAATTCACACCAACCTATAAAGCAACACGAGATAATTTGAGTAAAATCAATTCGTTTGATTGTATGTGCACTATGTTTAGACAAATCGTCTTGCCTATTAAAAGCCAAAACGTTTTGACTAATTGGGTGTGTCTTGACTTCGCTGTTAAAAGTGAGATGATAGACCATGCCATATTTACAAGTTTGTATTATTAGCGCTGTACTTCGCTCGATTCGAAGCTGTTGTCTAGCCCCGGTTTTGCCCCTATTTCTCCGGTAGAAAACACTTTTGAACAAGAAAACATTTTTGACCAACTTTTTTTGTGTAACTTTATTTCTAACTTTGTTTTCTATTTATGATTTGGATTTTTTTTTTGTATGGATTTTTATTGTTGCTTGTGATGATTATGTATAAAGAAAATTCCAGTGTCCTTTTTCCCTATGTTTTTCTTTATTTTTTGTAATTTTTTTTGTTATTCTAGATTTTTCTTACTTTTATTATTCTATTAAATTTTATTTTTGGTTGAATGGTTGGTTAGTCTTTGGATTAAATTTTGTTACATTTTCTATGTATATGGTGAAGTGGCTTTTTCTTCGGACAAAATAATAAAAATAATAAAATTCAATTTTCACCTAAACAAAGTAAATAAAAAGCCAAATATAAAATAAATAAAAGAAGTAAATTATCATTTTTTTATAAATTTGTTGTTGTATTTACTTAGTTTATTTATCTACCCTGTACACCTACATGTACATATGTGTACAATGTACATACATAATACTTGAGTAAATAAATAAATCGAACCTAATAAAATTTAAAATATTTTATTTGATTTAAATTTTTAGTGCTATTTCTCGAAGCTTTCGTCCAACTGTTGGTTTTTTTGCCAAGTTTATTTACATAATATTATATTCAATAATATCGATTATAAAAGCTTTTTTATGAATTTTAATACATTACAAAGCAAATTCAATTTTAAGGTGTCTTAATTTATTGATATGTTCAAAAACCAAATCAAATATGTAATTCTAGTAATTTCAATAATGATGATAACAATGCTACAGAATCATAAAAAAGATTTGTATACAAATTTATGAGCTTTCAAGTAGTTTATAAGCTTTTTTTAGTGTAATCTTGATAATAAAACGTATATAGTAGTTTTATTATAAAATAAATAAATAAATATTTATATTTATAAACTGAATTTTTTTATTATATGATGGATTAACTTTAGTACAATATATGGTATATATAGTATGTATAGTAGAGTGAAGTACCACAGTACGGGAAGTATATCGATTTTAAAATTTTTATCAAATTTAATCAGGTTATATAAATTGTGAGATTTTTTTTTGCTATTGCTACTTTTTAAAAATTAAATATTCAGCTAATGTTTGCATTATCGATTCAAGTATTATTGCATTTATTACAGAATTATGATTATTAGTATTATTTTTTTGTTATCGTATAGTAGAAATTCTGGGGGATGTTTGCTAAATAGTAATTTTATTGAGAGGAATCCTATTACATGCAATTTGTAAAATACTTAACAGGTGCAAAGTGCTAAATAGATTTAAATCTTTTAGATTTAGGAATTCGATACTGCAGATTAAGTTATTCAATTTTTATGTTAAGTGATTTTTGATGTTCATAAGTGTGTTACAGAGAGGTTAGTTGTAAGTTAGTGTATGTTCAAAACCTTAGGTTCTCATAGGAGTAGTTCTGAACTGACAACATTTTTATTTCAGGTACGTTTTTCGCCACAAAATTTCCTCTGCAAACTCTAAAATTTGCTTTTGATCTGAGATTCGCCTTTCGTCTAAAATGGGCCGGAAATTTTTCTCCAAATGCTTTAAGCACTTCATTTATTATTACCAAAATAAAATAATACATGTTTTATTGTTGAAGTACAACGGTAATTACCACAGAGGCTAAAATTTTGTTTTAGTAGCGAAATTAAACGATGCATTTTGACTATTTACAATCAGATATTTGACGAGATTTCACTATGAGTTTAAATTATTACTAATTTACCTAAGCGCAGCATCAACAATTAATTTACTGAAATTTGTTTAACTTGTGAATGAGGCGTATTCAACGATTCTTCCATTAACATTTTTGTTTGTGCTGAATAAGCCATAAAAAATTTGTACTAACGAAATAATCACGTATAGATAAAATTTCATCCATTTTTGGTCAACAAAATAGTTCGACAAAAAGTCCACATTTTTTTGCTAAAAATTTGTCATCAACAATTTGAGTTTTACGAAATAATCACTTGATCGACAAAATTTTAACAATTTTGGGTGAAAAATTTGTCAATAAAATCAATACAACAAAATGATTACTTTTTTGGGTTAAAAATTTGTGGGTAGAATGACTAGATAAAAATTATTTTTCGACAAATTTTCAACAATTTTTTGTGAAAAATTTGTCGACAGTTGTGTGTGTTAAAAAAGACAAACTTTTTTGTCATAAATTGGTCGGACCGCATGGTGGTCACATATTTTGTTTACTCGGGATATTTCTTCATATAAAAACCGCGTTATGTCACTTCTGGGTATTCTGTGCTTATACCCATTCGGAAATATTCCCTTAGTACCGAAAAAATTTCAAAGCGAATTCAAGAATATAGGAATTTAAATTTCCGAACGTTTTTATGAATTTTGACAGATGTCTACATGTGGCAAATGGATGTGGAATTCGAGAATAGGGCCCCTGGGGCCCTATTCTCAAATTTCACATTTATTTTCCACATGTAAACATCTGTCATTTGTGGTTTTTATAGTGCTTCAAAGTGTTTTATGGTGTTCAAAATTAAATTTCCTAAAAAAGTATTAAAACTGTTTGAGCAAGAATGGATTCGGCAAATTTGTAAATGATTTTGCAACAAGTTCAACAATTAGAAGAAAGAGAAAAACATCTACAAGGCCTAGTAAAAGAGTCCGAGGAATTGGCCATATTTTATTTTGAGCGAAACAAAAAATGTATCGCCCTAAATGCTACAAAAAGTATTGACCGTAAATTGTGGAATTTGGTAAAATAGAATAAATAACAGGTAAACCCATATTTTAACAATTTCATTTTCAACCATTTCAGGTAAGAGAAAGTTTATATTGGGAGGTAGAGGTGCCATCGTACAGCGAGCAAGAATTTACTAAGGACTTCAGAATGGGTCGACAAACTTTTAATGAACTTTTCGAATCAGTGAAGTGCATCGAAAAAATGGACACTTCTTTTAGAAATTGTATCCCAATTGATAACAGGGTCGCAATTTCGTTATATTATTTGGCATCATCAGCTGAATGTCGGACGGTGGCTAGTCTGGTTGGCGTAGGATGATCGACGGTCAGGGAGATGCTGTTGGAATTTTGTGAAACCGTATGCTTTACACAATAAAACAATAGTTTCACATATTATCCTCCAACGGATGAGACTATAAAAGAGCTCACTGAAGGTTTTGAGCGAACGTGGGGATTTCCTCAAGTTTACGGGGCAGTTGGTAGGTTTATTACTGTCGAGTTTAATATTATAAAATGTTTATTACAATTTTTACTTTAGATGGTTGCCACATAGAAGAATGCACATCAAAGGAAGAGGCAACGGATTACTATAACTATAAGAGCTGGTATTCCATTGTATTGACGCTGCCACCAATTACAAGTAATGAAAATAATTTATATTGATACATTTATCTTTGATTAATTTTTTTTTTTTCAGATATCGTTTCACATACATAAACGTAGGCTTCCCAGGTAAAAACAACGACTCATATATTTTTGAAAAAATCGCAATTAAAACAGATGCACCAAAATAATGAGCTATTTTATAAGAACGAAAAAACAATAGTGGGAGCTTCAATTCCCGTTTTACTCTTAGGAGATTCGGCGTTCAAGCTGAGCCCATACCTTATGAAGCCGTACCCAGGAAACAACTTATCGCCCGTTGAAAAACATTTCAATTACATGCTGTCACTTTTAGGTTGGCATGAAGCAGTGCAATGTTCAGGTGGTTTTCAAAGACGGATCTGTAGCCGCCCGTCCTCGATTTGGCTACTCCAGGCGTAAAGTAGGACGGTAAAAAATAAATCAAGAAGAAACAAAAACAACAACAACTACATGCTGTCACGATCCCGTCGTATTGTTGAAAATGGTTTTGGGCATTTGAAGGCGCGCTTCCGAAAAATTGGTCGAGGATTAGAAATGGTACCTCAAAATGCAGCTTTAGTAATTAAAGCATGCTGCATATTGCACAACTTTTTTAATATTAAAAATGAAAATTTTAAGTTCACTGAGCAAGAAGTGGAGGTAAATTCTGTGCTAAATCAACCAACGAATACGACGAGGCAATGCGAAGACAATTTAAATGCATCGGCCATAAGAACTAGTATCGCAAAATATTTGTATACAGGTTTGTTTAATAATTTTAAAAATTTATTTCACAGACAATAAATTCATCACATGTTTACTTTTAAATTTAAAAAATATTCTCAGTATGTATAATGTATATACACTCAGACCTTAATCAATAATCCATTATCCAACTTCATTAATATTTCATTGAACTTCCATCAATTCATAGTTATCTAATTATTATTATTAGTTGTAAAAAATGCAAGCCATTTTTTTTGCATTATTACGGTCTCCTTCATTAAGTATAAATGTTCCTTTTGATAGTTTTTTGCTTGTTCGTTGGCGATGGCAACGAAGCTGAAGAACTATTTTCATCAAGCAATATTTCGACGGGTTGATTATCAGCTGAAAATTCCATAAATTCACCTTATTCCATGTAAAGTAAACTGTAATAAAATATTTTTTATAAGACAATTATTTTCTACTTTTACTTACAAATTTCAACAATTATAGATTCCTGTATTAAATCATCGTTGTTTGATGGGGAACTGCCGATTATGGAGCTAAATTCCCAAAAAAAATTCCAGTCTGTGATGTTGATCCACCACTGGGCCCAACATTTATTTTCTCGCTTCTACAAGAAGATATATTCCATAAAGAAAGTTATGTTTATGTAAATAATTTATACTCTGGAAAAAATTTAACCGAAATGGGGACGTGTTTAAAGCTTTACTATTGAAAAAAAAGAATTCATTTTATGTATACGTCTAATTTTTTGAGGTTATGTGGTCCTTTATCCAGAGATGAAATTATTGTTTATCTATTTAAACAAATGAGCATACCTATATCTTGCAGTAAGATTTTTAATGTGCGATTTAATTTCCGCGGCGGTTTTTTTTACTCCAATGTCCTCAAGACTTCTTGAAATGTCGTTGTAGACGGAAGAATTTCGTTTTGTTTTTCGAAGTTCATCTATTTTTTAAGACCACCAGCGGGTTTTTTTTAGCCGGTTCCATTTTAATTGTTATTATTTAATTATATTTTGTATTTTTTTTGTCACCAAGCAATCAACAAAATGCGAGCGAATAAATTTAAGGAAACTAAATAATTTCACGTTTGGATTAAAATCAATACTAAACAAGAGAGGCGCTGCAATACTATTTCAGATTTAATAAACCGCTGTGTGTCAGGGCAATAAGATTAGTTGTGGATAAGTTAAATCGGATTTATTAAACCTCAGTCTGTCTAGAGTATAATTGTGATATGCTAAATCGATCTGATTTAGAAAAAAAAAAAGATCGATTTAGCGCATCACTAGTGTGTAAAAGCGTTCATATGAAAAAAATATGAAAAATCTGGGCACACAAAATATCGAGATAAAATTTCATTAGTCAGATAATTGTTTGGTTGATTGATATTTAAATAGTTTTACACCATTCTCGTTAAAGTTTTCCGGGAAATTAAAAATTTTGCAGTAAAGTGATTGTTTTTTTTCTATGGATGATTATACGTTAAGGAATTTTAGCGTGTGAAATATATTTATTGTTTTACACTAAATTTTAGCACGCCACAAATTTAATTTAATATTTTTATTTAAAATTTTATAAATTTTATTTTTATTTTATTTATTTTTCCAATTAACAATTTGTATGTTATTGATTTCACCACCAATTTAATGTGCCGACGTTGAGTAGGTTTGCGAGCAGCGCGTGAGTTAAAGTTTAAGGCAGTCGTGGTGGGTTTTTTTATAAAACACTTTTTATTTTATTCTTTAACAAATTTTTATTTAGTTCCTTTCTATTTAAAAGTTACAATAATTCTGATTCTTATATTCGTTGAACCATCATATATATTATATCGTTATACTAAACAAAAATGTAAAAATGTAAATGCAGTACTAGAATTATAATCATATTGTTTGTTCTCTATTTATTCATTACATTGTATGATTATAATTCTAAGAAATGGTTTATCTAAATGTAATATTATAAATGTGTGAAAGTAAAAATATGTACGTAGAATCATTTCTTTTGTTTTTATTTTATTCTATGTCTACATTTAATTTAATTTCTCTATGTTATGATATTTGATAATTTACTGTTACAATGTTGTAGTTACATTTTTATTGATGTTGTTGTTGATAATTTGGTGTTACAATCTTGTCTACTGCTACATTGTTGTTTGGTCAATATGATGTTGGGATGTTGGGTTCGTGTGGAGTGACAATACGTAACTCCTCCCGCCGAAGTGATGGCCAAAATCTGAAAGACTTTTGGTCATTGGAAGTAGGTGATGTACCGTTTTGTAGTCCGGTTTTATTTTTCTTAAAATATGAAATAAGAATATAGATTAATATAATTAAGATTATTATGCCATAAAGTGTCCACGATGTGTAATGGCTGATGGTGTGTTGATTCGTTACAAAATGTAGTTCATTCAATTTTTCTTGATTTTTTAAATTCCAATCGTGTAACATGGGTAGATTTATTGCTGGTTCGGTTTTTTCAACTATTATATCGTTGAAAGGTTGCAAAAGTTTTTTATCTGTGAAGGTAGCTGCATAATTTTCGTATTGTATTCCGTTTATTTCTAATGTACAATCAGTAAATTTTATAATTTTTACTCCCTGTATTTCTTTTTGTTTTTGTTCACAGTTTGATGAGAAAGAAATCGGGTTTTTGCTATATACATATAGATAGTTTGGTTGTAGTTGTTTAACTTCCTCGGGAAGAGATCCATTGGTTATGTTGCATCTGGCTGGTAAGTTGAATATAATTTGAGTGATACAATATTGTTTACTGAGTTGGATTTTAGTTTCTTCGCAGTAAGCTGACCCTTCTATTATGGTACATGGTCGTTCGATATACTGGTAATGTTGATTATTAGCGATTATTTTGGAATGCGGGATGTAAATGGAAAAGGAATTATTTATAGTAGTAGGTTGCAATAGGTATTGTTGAAATTTGGCGGGATGAAATTTAGGTATTTGAATAGACATAATAATAGTAGATTGATTATAGTAGGCTTTGAGTGTTAGCAATTTGTATAGTTCATTATCAGAATGGATAGTTATTTTTTGTTTTTCGAAAAGGTTGTGAATATAATGCATTTCATTTTTGTCTAGAATATGGTGCAAAATTACTTGGATTTTCGCTAGTAATATTATTTCAATGATATTATCTAAATGTTCTTGTAGATATTTTATATTATACTCGGTGTGATATAGATATTGATCAATAAGCATTATACTTTGTAATTCGTAATTATAATTTCGAGTTACTTCTAATTCCTTAGTTAGGGTTATCGAGCTATTATTAATGACTTCTTTAATTTCTTTGAATAGTTCCATCATTTCGGTATTTACATTGATTTGTTCATTAATTTCTTTTGTTATCTGTCCTTCGTTATTGTATAATTGTTGTATTGCCTGATTTATTTCTATATAGTCATCATTATCTAGGTTACCTGTAATACTTTTGAATATGGATCCTAATCCGTTAATTAGTCCTCTTTTGCTTCTATAAGTGGGTTTTAAGGAATTAAGAGTATCTTCTAGTTTATCTAGTTGTAATGTAAGGATACTTATCTTGTTATGATAAAGTGTAGCTAAATGTGTGTCTAATTTTGTTTTTTCCTGTATTTGGTAAACATTAAGGTCAAGATCTAGGATATTTTGGTCAAACTGGGTAAGATTTATAATATGTAATAATTTGCTATTGCCATTTATTATTCTTGCTTCTCCTAGCTTTATAGGAATAAAGCCTCTGTTGTCGTTGTAGTCTATGACTTCCATCATTTGGCTGGTACTGTTACTCACGTACCTGCAAAGGGTTTTTTATTTTAGATTTATGTATTTTCCTATTGTTTTTATTTATTACGGTTATTTTATTATTTTTCAGGATTTGATTTTTTGTAAATTTTGGAGCTAATTTGTTTCGCCTATTGTCTTTTTCATAGACGATATCGTTTATTCTAAACTCTGGTGGTTGTATTCTATTGTCATTACGTTTATTTATTATTGCCTGTTTGCTCTGCAAATTCTTTTGTTGTATGATTTTGCAGAGGTTATCATATTGTTCTTTTTGTTCTTTTATATAATCGTGTAAATTATCTTTTTTCTGTTGTGAGAATAATTCATTCTTAGAGTAGTGTCCATTTTTTAGTTCTATTGGAGTCAATTGTGTTGCCGAATGTATGGTGTTGTTGTATATTATTATTGTATTTAACATTAGATCGTCCGGATCTTGTGTTTTATTTTTTGAATAAAGGATTCGGTAAATTTCAATAAGTGTTGAATGAAATCTTTCTACAGGAGAGTTACCTGTTGACGATTTCGGGGATGTTAAGTGTAATGTTACATTATGCAATTTGCAGAAATCTTTAAAAATTATTGATTTAAATTCAATACCTTGATCACTAATAATTTTCAGGGGTTTGCCATGGGTTGATATATATGTTTTCATGAGTTTGACTACCTCGAGACTACCTGGGTTTCGCAATAATAGAGCGGACCCAAATTTTGAAAATTTGTCTAAAACTGTTAGATACTTTAAGTTATTTATGGAAAAAATGTCTATATGTAATATTTCTATTGGTTTTCCTGGAGTTTCTGTAATTTCAAATTGTATAGGTCTTTCTAAACGGTCGTATTTTTGAGTTTGGCAAGTTTCACATTTGTTGATATATTTTTGTGCGACATTACGAATTTTCGGGAAATAGTAATTTCTTTTGACTTGCTGAATGTTTTCGATGATTCCACGATGACCGTTGTCATGGATTTCTTTGATGATCTTTATTTGTTCTAATGGTTCTTCTACATCTAATCGTAAATATATGGCTCGTATTATTTTGAGGTTAGAATTCTTAAAATGTTTTTTTATAACACAGTTGAGGGTTCTAAATGTATCCTGATCACAGGCTAGTCCTGTTAATGAATTTGGTTTTAGATATTCTTTTAGAATTTTAGTTAATCTGTTTTCATCAAATTTTGTACTTTGGATAGTATATCTTTTCTTTGAACTAAATAAAATTTCAAATTTAATTTCAAGGTCCTGTATATTCATTGCTGTTTTCAAGATTATTTGAGTTTTGAACTCGTTGATTGGTGTTTCTGTAGTTGGAATGACGTCCTTTTGTTTGATGATTTCTGATTGTATATCCTGATCACTAGAAGTACTTGGATTAGTGTTATCATCGGAATGATGATTGATTTCTACTGACTCAAGTTCTATTCTGGACAAGCTATCGGCGTTGGTATTTTTAGTGCCTTTTTTATACATAATTGTATAGTCGTATTCTTCTAACTTTAATCTCCATCGAACTAGTTTGGAGTTTGGTTCTTTCAGTGAAAAGAGCCATGTTAGAGGTTTGTGATCTGTCACAATGATAAATCTCCTGCCGAATAAATAAGGGCGGAAGTATTTTGTCAATCTGGGTTTTTACTTCATCTTTGTGAATGTGCGGGTATCTGTAGCTTTTGGTAAATATGGGTTTATCATTTTTTAAGTCAATTTGATGTTTGACTCGATTTGTGAAGGTTAAATTTTGATTTTCCTTGAGGAAAATCTTTTCATATGCTAAACATAAATTCTTGATAGCTTTTTCCTCTTCTCCGTTAAGGTGACTAACTCGAATGAGATTGGTGATATCCTGAGAATCTTGGGTATTCATTGATGAGGAATGATTTAATTCGGTGCGATAATTATTTAGAGATTCTGTTTTAATTGGTTGTTCGAAAAGGCAAGGCTGATCTTGATCAGTGAAATTTGCGATTTCTACGTTTGATTGCCAATTTTTGGCTCTATAGATGCCTTCTGGTATTATAAGATTATTTTGCGTTTGAATAGGTTTAATATAGAATTCACCTTCTTCAGTATCTACTGGAATTTGGATTATTTGTTTTGTTCGAGCTGGGATGGTAAGGAATTGAGATGTATAGTTGGGTTTAAACAATAGTGGAATTTTTACTTTGTCCGTTTCTAACAAAGATTTTTGGAAGTCTAATCGAATTCCTAATTTTTGGATCATTTCGAGGCCAATTAAGCCATCAAAATATTCGTGGAATTTGAAGCTAAAAAATTCTAAGGATTCTTCAGTTTGAAATTCTTGTAATCCTTTAATTGTAACTTTTCCTGTAATTTCGTGATTTTGAAATAGGGTTCGCACCGTTATAGGTTGAATTTTCTGTATTCGTTTAGGATTTAAGTAGACTGGGTTAATAAAAGATTTGTTGGCACCTGTATCGATAAGCATCTTGAGTTTTGTTTTATTAGTTATTGCTATATGAATATATGGCAATAAGCCTGATTGGTGTGTGTTGAGACTAATTAGTCCGATGGGGGTTCCGAGGCTAGTGGCGGAAAAACCTCCTCATCTGGTTCTTCTTCATTCGGATCTTGAAATGAATCCAGATTTTGTACATATTGTGGAGGGTACTCATTCTCTACATATACTTGTTCGTTAGTATTTAATTCTTCCAAGTTATATAATTCTTCAGACACAAACCTTGGAGGTCCTTGTTGTCTGAATTGGTTCTGGGGTTTTTGATTTTGCCAATTACTTTGGTTGTTGGATCTAGTATATTGTTGAAATTTATTTATATTAGATGTTGTGTCCATAGGTTCTATTTTACTTAGAGGTTTTTGAGGTTTTTGAAATGTTTGAAAGGTTGGTTTAAATTGGTTATTTTGAAATTCTTGGCCTGGCTGGCCAGTTCTTGGTAATGGTTGAGAATTGTAATGATATTTGGAGTTATTTTGGTACCTCGGTACGAAATTATTGGCGGCATATTGAAATCTGTGTTGATAATTAGGTTGTTGCACCTGTTTTTCATAATGTATGGGTGAAGGTTTACGTTGAAAGTTGGATATACTTGGATTGAACACACGATTTTTAATATAATGCATATTTTGTTCGCTGATGCATAATGAAAATGCTTCGGCGATACTATCAGGATCTCTAGCTCTGATCATTGATCCCAGAGGTTCTCTAAGACCAGCCAAAAATGTGGATAAGCACATTTCTTTATAAAGATTTTCTTTTGTTGATTTTACCGTGGCATTGAGTTCATGTAAATTAACGTGATTAATAATGGTTGACTGAATGTCAATAATTTTTGAGAAGTATTTCTCAACTGTATCTGAACCTTGATACAAGGTATGCAAGTCTCTAATGAGGCTTGTTTCATTGCGTTTATCCGCATAGTGAGTTCTTAAATTATCCTTGATATTATTCCAATTAAGGTCTGTACCATACATTAAAAGTACTTCATCGGCTTCTCCGATGATTTTATTACGGATGGCCCGTAAAAATGTTGTGGGTACTTGTCCACATCCTAATATTTTATTACACTGTGCCATTATTTCGTCTACATTTTTAATAAATTCGTGTAGCGAATGTTTATTACCCGTGAACTTGGGTAAGTCTTTGATACAGTCAGGTAATTTTAGGGTATCTACTAATGTATTAATATGTTCAATTGTTGCCATTTTAAAGGTTTCGTTTTTTCCTAATTCTACTTCAAAATTATTTATTTTATCTGAACTTCCTAATTTTTTACTTTCTTGATCAGAATCTGGATCTACTATCTTTATTTTAAGAATATTATTTATCAATTCATCCATAAACCGTGGTGATTGATTTATTTTTATTTATTAAATACACAAATTCAAATTATTTTTCACCATAAAAAAAACAGTTTTTCACAATTTTCTTAAATTAATCTTTTATATAAGATGTCCCTAACACTCATAAACCGTGAAGTTAGGACCTGTTCCTCATAAACCGTGAGGAGTGAGAATTAGGTAAAGGAATTTAATAGGTAATCACTAAAATCACTTACCATGTAACCATAAATAGAATAAACTGGTAGATCAAAATCAGCGCCATGTGATGTCTCGTTGATAAACCGTCACTTAAACTTCACACTTTATTTTTTTTTTTTCACTTAAAAAGTCCAATAAACACGATCACTATACTCTAATAAACCGTTAGAGTTTTGTTTTCGCAAAAAACCGTGTCAATATTTGACAATACTTTCGTAAAAAAAAAATTCACTGATTCTAAATTTGGATATTTAAAAATATCCTACCGGCTGCGCCAGTTAAAGTTTAAGGCAGTCGTGGTGGGTTTTTTTATAAAACACTTTTTATTTTATTCTTTAACAAATTTTTATTTAGTTCCTTTCTATTTAAAAGTTACAATAATTCTGATTCTTATATTCGTTGAACCATCATATATATTATATCGTTATACTAAACAAAAATGTAAAAATGTAAATGCAGTACTAGAATTATAATCATATTGTTTGTTCTCTATTTATTCATTACATTGTATGATTATAATTCTAAGAAATGGTTTATCTAAATGTAATATTATAAATGTGTGAAAGTAAAAATATGTACGTAGAATCATTTCTTTTGTTTTTATTTTATTCTATGTCTACATTTAATTTAATTTCTCTATGTTATGATATTTGATAATTTACTGTTACAATGTTGTAGTTACATTTTTATTGATGTTGTTGTTGATAATTTGGTGTTACAATCTTGTCTACTGCTACATTGTTGTTTGGTCAATATGATGTTGGGATGTTGGGTTCGTGTGGAGTGACAATACGTAACTCCTCCCGCCGAAGTGATGGCCAAAATCTGAAAGACTTTTGGTCATTGGAAGTAGGTGATGTACCGTTTTGTAGTCCGGTTTTATTTTTCTTAAAATATGAAATAAGAATATAGATTAATATAATTAAGATTATTATGCCATAAAGTGTCCACGATGTGTAATGGCTGATGGTGTGTTGATTCGTTACAAAATGTAGTTCATTCAATTTTTCTTGATTTTTTAAATTCCAATCGTGTAACATGGGTAGATTTATTGCTGGTTCGGTTTTTTCAACTATTATATCGTTGAAAGGTTGCAAAAGTTTTTTATCTGTGAAGGTAGCTGCATAATTTTCGTATTGTATTCCGTTTATTTCTAATGTACAATCAGTAAATTTTATAATTTTTACTCCCTGTATTTCTTTTTGTTTTTGTTCACAGTTTGATGAGAAAGAAATCGGGTTTTTGCTATATACATATAGATAGTTTGGTTGTAGTTGTTTAACTTCCTCGGGAAGAGATCCATTGGTTATGTTGCATCTGGCTGGTAAGTTGAATATAATTTGAGTGATACAATATTGTTTACTGAGTTGGATTTTAGTTTCTTCGCAGTAAGCTGACCCTTCTATTATGGTACATGGTCGTTCGATATACTGGTAATGTTGATTATTAGCGATTATTTTGGAATGCGGGATGTAAATGGAAAAGGAATTATTTATAGTAGTAGGTTGCAATAGGTATTGTTGAAATTTGGCGGGATGAAATTTAGGTATTTGAATAGACATAATAATAGTAGATTGATTATAGTAGGCTTTGAGTGTTAGCAATTTGTATAGTTCATTATCAGAATGGATAGTTATTTTTTGTTTTTCGAAAAGGTTGTGAATATAATGCATTTCATTTTTGTCTAGAATATGGTGCAAAATTACTTGGATTTTCGCTAGTAATATTATTTCAATGATATTATCTAAATGTTCTTGTAGATATTTTATATTATACTCGGTGTGATATAGATATTGATCAATAAGCATTATACTTTGTAATTCGTAATTATAATTTCGAGTTACTTCTAATTCCTTAGTTAGGGTTATCGAGCTATTATTAATGACTTCTTTAATTTCTTTGAATAGTTCCATCATTTCGGTATTTACATTGATTTGTTCATTAATTTCTTTTGTTATCTGTCCTTCGTTATTGTATAATTGTTGTATTGCCTGATTTATTTCTATATAGTCATCATTATCTAGGTTACCTGTAATACTTTTGAATATGGATCCTAATCCGTTAATTAGTCCTCTTTTGCTTCTATAAGTGGGTTTTAAGGAATTAAGAGTATCTTCTAGTTTATCTAGTTGTAATGTAAGGATACTTATCTTGTTATGATAAAGTGTAGCTAAATGTGTGTCTAATTTTGTTTTTTCCTGTATTTGGTAAACATTAAGGTCAAGATCTAGGATATTTTGGTCAAACTGGGTAAGATTTATAATATGTAATAATTTGCTATTGCCATTTATTATTCTTGCTTCTCCTAGCTTTATAGGAATAAAGCCTCTGTTGTCGTTGTAGTCTATGACTTCCATCATTTGGCTGGTACTGTTACTCACGTACCTGCAAAGGGTTTTTTATTTTAGATTTATGTATTTTCCTATTGTTTTTATTTATTACGGTTATTTTATTATTTTTCAGGATTTGATTTTTTGTAAATTTTGGAGCTAATTTGTTTCGCCTATTGTCTTTTTCATAGACGATATCGTTTATTCTAAACTCTGGTGGTTGTATTCTATTGTCATTACGTTTATTTATTATTGCCTGTTTGCTCTGCAAATTCTTTTGTTGTATGATTTTGCAGAGGTTATCATATTGTTCTTTTTGTTCTTTTATATAATCGTGTAAATTATCTTTTTTCTGTTGTGAGAATAATTCATTCTTAGAGTAGTGTCCATTTTTTAGTTCTATTGGAGTCAATTGTGTTGCCGAATGTATGGTGTTGTTGTATATTATTATTGTATTTAACATTAGATCGTCCGGATCTTGTGTTTTATTTTTTGAATAAAGGATTCGGTAAATTTCAATAAGTGTTGAATGAAATCTTTCTACAGGAGAGTTACCTGTTGACGATTTCGGGGATGTTAAGTGTAATGTTACATTATGCAATTTGCAGAAATCTTTAAAAATTATTGATTTAAATTCAATACCTTGATCACTAATAATTTTCAGGGGTTTGCCATGGGTTGATATATATGTTTTCATGAGTTTGACTACCTCGAGACTACCTGGGTTTCGCAATAATAGAGCGGACCCAAATTTTGAAAATTTGTCTAAAACTGTTAGATACTTTAAGTTATTTATGGAAAAAATGTCTATATGTAATATTTCTATTGGTTTTCCTGGAGTTTCTGTAATTTCAAATTGTATAGGTCTTTCTAAACGGTCGTATTTTTGAGTTTGGCAAGTTTCACATTTGTTGATATATTTTTGTGCGACATTACGAATTTTCGGGAAATAGTAATTTCTTTTGACTTGCTGAATGTTTTCGATGATTCCACGATGACCGTTGTCATGGATTTCTTTGATGATCTTTATTTGTTCTAATGGTTCTTCTACATCTAATCGTAAATATATGGCTCGTATTATTTTGAGGTTAGAATTCTTAAAATGTTTTTTTATAACACAGTTGAGGGTTCTAAATGTATCCTGATCACAGGCTAGTCCTGTTAATGAATTTGGTTTTAGATATTCTTTTAGAATTTTAGTTAATCTGTTTTCATCAAATTTTGTACTTTGGATAGTATATCTTTTCTTTGAACTAAATAAAATTTCAAATTTAATTTCAAGGTCCTGTATATTCATTGCTGTTTTCAAGATTATTTGAGTTTTGAACTCGTTGATTGGTGTTTCTGTAGTTGGAATGACGTCCTTTTGTTTGATGATTTCTGATTGTATATCCTGATCACTAGAAGTACTTGGATTAGTGTTATCATCGGAATGATGATTGATTTCTACTGACTCAAGTTCTATTCTGGACAAGCTATCGGCGTTGGTATTTTTAGTGCCTTTTTTATACATAATTGTATAGTCGTATTCTTCTAACTTTAATCTCCATCGAACTAGTTTGGAGTTTGGTTCTTTCAGTGAAAAGAGCCATGTTAGAGGTTTGTGATCTGTCACAATGATAAATCTCCTGCCGAATAAATAAGGGCGGAAGTATTTTGTCAATCTGGGTTTTTACTTCATCTTTGTGAATGTGCGGGTATCTGTAGCTTTTGGTAAATATGGGTTTATCATTTTTTAAGTCAATTTGATGTTTGACTCGATTTGTGAAGGTTAAATTTTGATTTTCCTTGAGGAAAATCTTTTCATATGCTAAACATAAATTCTTGATAGCTTTTTCCTCTTCTCCGTTAAGGTGACTAACTCGAATGAGATTGGTGATATCCTGAGAATCTTGGGTATTCATTGATGAGGAATGATTTAATTCGGTGCGATAATTATTTAGAGATTCTGTTTTAATTGGTTGTTCGAAAAGGCAAGGCTGATCTTGATCAGTGAAATTTGCGATTTCTACGTTTGATTGCCAATTTTTGGCTCTATAGATGCCTTCTGGTATTATAAGATTATTTTGCGTTTGAATAGGTTTAATATAGAATTCACCTTCTTCAGTATCTACTGGAATTTGGATTATTTGTTTTGTTCGAGCTGGGATGGTAAGGAATTGAGATGTATAGTTGGGTTTAAACAATAGTGGAATTTTTACTTTGTCCGTTTCTAACAAAGATTTTTGGAAGTCTAATCGAATTCCTAATTTTTGGATCATTTCGAGGCCAATTAAGCCATCAAAATATTCGTGGAATTTGAAGCTAAAAAATTCTAAGGATTCTTCAGTTTGAAATTCTTGTAATCCTTTAATTGTAACTTTTCCTGTAATTTCGTGATTTTGAAATAGGGTTCGCACCGTTATAGGTTGAATTTTCTGTATTCGTTTAGGATTTAAGTAGACTGGGTTAATAAAAGATTTGTTGGCACCTGTATCGATAAGCATCTTGAGTTTTGTTTTATTAGTTATTGCTATATGAATATATGGCAATAAGCCTGATTGGTGTGTGTTGAGACTAATTAGTCCGATGGGGGTTCCGAGGCTAGTGGCGGAAAAACCTCCTCATCTGGTTCTTCTTCATTCGGATCTTGAAATGAATCCAGATTTTGTACATATTGTGGAGGGTACTCATTCTCTACATATACTTGTTCGTTAGTATTTAATTCTTCCAAGTTATATAATTCTTCAGACACAAACCTTGGAGGTCCTTGTTGTCTGAATTGGTTCTGGGGTTTTTGATTTTGCCAATTACTTTGGTTGTTGGATCTAGTATATTGTTGAAATTTATTTATATTAGATGTTGTGTCCATAGGTTCTATTTTACTTAGAGGTTTTTGAGGTTTTTGAAATGTTTGAAAGGTTGGTTTAAATTGGTTATTTTGAAATTCTTGGCCTGGCTGGCCAGTTCTTGGTAATGGTTGAGAATTGTAATGATATTTGGAGTTATTTTGGTACCTCGGTACGAAATTATTGGCGGCATATTGAAATCTGTGTTGATAATTAGGTTGTTGCACCTGTTTTTCATAATGTATGGGTGAAGGTTTACGTTGAAAGTTGGATATACTTGGATTGAACACACGATTTTTAATATAATGCATATTTTGTTCGCTGATGCATAATGAAAATGCTTCGGCGATACTATCAGGATCTCTAGCTCTGATCATTGATCCCAGAGGTTCTCTAAGACCAGCCAAAAATGTGGATAAGCACATTTCTTTATAAAGATTTTCTTTTGTTGATTTTACCGTGGCATTGAGTTCATGTAAATTAACGTGATTAATAATGGTTGACTGAATGTCAATAATTTTTGAGAAGTATTTCTCAACTGTATCTGAACCTTGATACAAGGTATGCAAGTCTCTAATGAGGCTTGTTTCATTGCGTTTATCCGCATAGTGAGTTCTTAAATTATCCTTGATATTATTCCAATTAAGGTCTGTACCATACATTAAAAGTACTTCATCGGCTTCTCCGATGATTTTATTACGGATGGCCCGTAAAAATGTTGTGGGTACTTGTCCACATCCTAATATTTTATTACACTGTGCCATTATTTCGTCTACATTTTTAATAAATTCGTGTAGCGAATGTTTATTACCCGTGAACTTGGGTAAGTCTTTGATACAGTCAGGTAATTTTAGGGTATCTACTAATGTATTAATATGTTCAATTGTTGCCATTTTAAAGGTTTCGTTTTTTCCTAATTCTACTTCAAAATTATTTATTTTATCTGAACTTCCTAATTTTTTACTTTCTTGATCAGAATCTGGATCTACTATCTTTATTTTAAGAATATTATTTATCAATTCATCCATAAACCGTGGTGATTGATTTATTTTTATTTATTAAATACACAAATTCAAATTATTTTTCACCATAAAAAAAACAGTTTTTCACAATTTTCTTAAATTAATCTTTTATATAAGATGTCCCTAACACTCATAAACCGTGAAGTTAGGACCTGTTCCTCATAAACCGTGAGGAGTGAGAATTGGGTAAAGGAATTTAATAGGTAATCACTAAAATCACTTACCATGTAACCATAAATAGAATAAACTGGTAGATCAAAATCAGCGCCATGTGATGTCTCGTTGATAAACCGTCACTTAAACTTCACACTTTATTTTTTTTTTTTCACTTAAAAAGTCCAATAAACACGATCACTATACTCTAATAAACCGTTAGAGTTTTGTTTTCGCAAAAAACCGTGTCAATATTTGACAATACTTTCGTAAAAAAAAAAATTCACTGATTCTAAATTTGGATATTTAAAAATATCCTACCGGCTGCGCCAGTTAAAGTTTAAGGCAGTCGTGGTGGGTTTTTTTATAAAACACTTTTTATTTTATTCTTTAACAAATTTTTATTTAGTTCCTTTCTATTTAAAAGTTACAATAATTCTGATTCTTATATTCGTTGAACCATCATATATATTATATCGTTATACTAAACAAAAATGTAAAAATGTAAATGCAGTACTAGAATTATAATCATATTGTTTGTTCTCTATTTATTCATTACATTGTATGATTATAATTCTAAGAAATGGTTTATCTAAATGTAATATTATAAATGTGTGAAAGTAAAAATATGTACGTAGAATCATTTCTTTTGTTTTTATTTTATTCTATGTCTACATTTAATTTAATTTCTCTATGTTATGATATTTGATAATTTACTGTTACAATGTTGTAGTTACATTTTTATTGATGTTGTTGTTGATAATTTAGTGTTACAATCTTGTCTACTGCTACATTGTTGTTTGGTCAATATGATGTTGGGATGTTGGGTTCGTGTGGAGTGACAATACGTAACTCGTGCGCTCAGCACAAAATCCGAGACGAGACTAATTTTTGATTTTTAAATTAATTTTAATTTTATTTTGTTTTGTGTATATTTGAGTTGTGATACTATTGGTCCAGCCAAGCATGAAGGGGAAGTCAACCCAATACACATTCGAGGTGGAATGTGCGCCGCCAAATTTGTAGTGGTTTATTGGATGAACCACTACAGGACTCCCCCACAAGTGAGTTTCCCCATGCGAAACATGGTTGGTTTCGGTCTGTCTGTGTGTTCGCAGACTGATATTTGATCAGCCGAACAGTAGTGGCGATCGCTCTGTTGAAATGTCTTATCTCGTTAAATTCATTAACGGAGTCGATGGGCCGAGACAGAGTGAAAGGGAGGAGAATGTGGTCGATCGATGGTTGTGTCAGTAGCTGCGAAGGAGGATGTTCGTTGAGGCCCACAACTGATAGGATGGGAGCAAGACGCATCGACTAAATATCGGTGGGCACCTCTTATCTTCCCTTACTGAAGTTGCTGTACCGCAGACAGAGCTGGGCCCCTATTTCTGAATACGAAAACGAACAAAAAATCTACGAATTCGTATCATTGGTATTTTTGAATACGAATACGTTTATTTCTTGTACGAATTTCGTGTAAACAGGATTCGTGACAAAATTTCCCTTATCGGGTAATACGAATTCGACCATTTTTTGTACGTTCATGAACGTATTTGTGTTCGATGTCACTTTAGTTAACGACAAGATATTTAGAGCAAGGAAGATTCAATATGTAAGTAAAATAATTTGAATATTTTTATTTAATAATAACAACTAAGAAAAATTTCTTTAAAATTGTAAATAATTGTACTTATTTAGTATAATTGTAAATATGATTAACAGTATACGAGTATGCCAATTAATAATTTGCAAATTTTAATTTTAGGACAAAAGCAGTAACCACCACAAAACAATATGACCTTTTGGTGTCATTTATGGAGGACAATCCCGATTTGGCAAAAGGATATTGCACAACTTCCGATGCAAGGATATTGGCGAAAACCTTATGGGAGGAAATTAGCACACGGCTAAATAGTAACGGGCCACCAATCCGGAGCTCTGAGGGTTGGAAAAGGTTTGGTCCGATTTTAAATTTTATATAAAAAAAAAAATTAAATTAAACCAAATTAGTATTTCGGGTACGGGGGGTGGCCCGCCAAAACTTTTTACATTTTCGGCACTTGAGGAGACTGTTATAAGGCTAATAGATTTGCGACGTGTTGTAGAGGGGATTAGTGGCACGCAATCGTTTGGAGATGCCGTTTTAGAATTACCGGTTACAGTCGATTCGCCTTCTTCAACCGATGGAAATGATCCTAATAGGGAAAATGTTCAAGATGACGTAATTGTTGAGTTACAGACACCAAGGGCATCTACCAGAAACCGATCAAAACAAACCCTTTTAGAAGATCAAATTTCCTTACAACAAAGATTTCATGAAAATATTTCAATAAAATTAAATGATCTTAACAATTCCGTCACCGACACAAATAAGACGTTGAAGCGATTGGTTAGGCTTAAGGAGAAGTCACACGACTTACAAAAAAGGAAAATGGAGTTAAAGGAAAGAGAAATGGTTTTAAGGGAAAAAGAAATTAAATTAAAAGAGAAGTCTGATTTAGAGAAACAAAAATTGAAGCTGCAGGATGTAGAAATAAAGAAACAAAAATTAGAAATTGAAGCGGCAAAACTATGATTATTAATATTATACATTATTTTTACAAAACAAAATGTGATTAATGAATTTATCTACGATAATAAAGAATAAACAATTTTTTTAAGAATTTAAGAATATAATGAAATAAATTATGTAGCTGTTAGAATAAAATAAAATACAAACAATGAATTTACTTATGAAATAAAATATGAATAAAAAATTTACGTTATTGAATTTAAAATATTTAGTCTAATCCTTCTTGCTGCCGTATTTTCTTGTTCCTGTGATACATTTTCTTCACCATCTTGTTGTTCAATTATAACCTCATTTTCTAAATCGAACTGGATATTGTAGTGCAGGCAAATGTTGTGAAGTGCAGAACACACGTTAATTATCTGCGAAGCTTTCTTTGGCGTATAATGAAGCTCGCGGGCTCCCAGAAGACATCTGAACCTCGTCTTTAGTAACCCAATACTTCGCTCAACAACGTTCCTTGTGGGAGAATGTATTGAATTAAACAAAGCTTCTCTGCTGGCTTCGGTAGCCGATCGAAAAGGGGTTATAAGCCACGGTTCCAGAGGATAACCAGAATCACCTATTAACCCAAATAAAGGTAGAAAATTATTTAAATATATATGCATACAAAAATTTTCTAATTTTATATATATATTTTATGTATTATATATAAACATAATGATTCATGCAGCAATATTATATTTACCAAGTAGCCAATAATTAGAATTCTCAGAATTAAAATTTGACTGCAAATATTGACGATAGGTACTCAATCCCCATACGAAAGAGTCATGAGATGAACCTCCATATCTTGAGTCAACAGCCATAATTCTCATGTTATGATCGCATACCTAGGTAGGTGGGAATAACACAAATATTAAATACTTGACATATGCGTACCGGTTAGTGACAGTAATTATACTTACTATCATTGTATTAATGCTGTGTTTGCCCTTTCGGTTGAAATATATGTGCTCATTTTCTATTGGACGTACTATATTCACATGGGTTCCGTCTACGCACCCTATAACACCGGGAAATCGAGTTTTGTTAAAAAAAGCAGTTGCTGCCAAATTTGTATCCGTGTTGGATTGACGGAACGATATCCACTTTGAGCACAATTTGGATTCAAATAGATTTAGCACTTCGCTCATTACACTGGATACCTTTGATTGAGCCATTCCAACAAAAAAGTCCTGCCCTACGCTTTGCTGATAACTTCCTTGAGCGCAAAATCTAAGCGTTGCAGCTAATTTTAAAATATTGGGGATAGATGTTGCTCTTCCCCTGTTCGGTAAATCGACATTTAATTCATCCAATATATATTTCACGGCACTTTTTGAGAGTCTAAATAATCTCACAAACCTAGAATAATAAACAATAATTTGAAACATGCAGAAGCTACAGATGATACTTATAATTAAGTTAATTTGCTTGAATTAAATATATTTAGATACTCACATGTTTAAAAATGTCCGAATTATCCCGGATTTGTCTGTATCTAATAGGCTGGGGTGGGTTTGCTCCATCATCGCTCTCATCACTAGAAAAATAAATCGCTATGGATTCCATATATTAATTCTTATTTTATTTATTTATTTATAGCTTAAAATATATTTTTACAAAATAGACGTCAAAAATTTGACAATTATTTCACTTACACTGTCATTTTTCAGGGCTGTCCCACGTAAAAAAAAATTTCCCTGTAGTACACTACAAAAATTAAAATATTTGATACGTTCGCATTCAAAAATACTAATTCATATTCGTATCGTATATCATTTTCGTATCGTATGACGATACGAATCGTATTCAGAAATAGGGGGCCTGTCTTAAGATTTCTGGTGACGCAAGTGACCGAGTTTGACATGCCAGACCAGAAAATGAATTCTGAAGTCTGGAGTCAGCTTTGGGGCCTGCCAAGAGATGTTGGCAGTGGCCGCTTTGAGGCCAGTCCACGGACTCGACTGTGGCCGGAGAAAGTCGATGTGAGTTTCGACTTTCTCGTGAGAGGGTGGGACAACCTCTTGCTGTGGTCATCTCTGTTGTTGGTGATGATGTCGTTAAATGCGGCAATGATGGCAATAATGGCGTTACCACCGATGGCGATGTTGGTGCTGCCTATGTCCGGCTGATATTGATGACGCTGATGGTGGTTATGATATTGCTGCTGCCGGCCATGCTGTCCATTATGCCGGTGATATCCGATAATATGTTCGATGATAATGTGCGCGATGATGAAAGCGGAGGACATGTGCAAAGTGGAATTCGTCATTTTGCTTGGTGGTGAGATTGTGGTGTGAATCCAGTTGAACTGATGTGTGTATTTGATATTGATGCGTAGGGGCACAAGGCATTGTGTTTGTATGAGCCCATTGAAACCATTGTATTTAGGTGCTATTTGGTGCGACTCCGCATTTATGAAAATATCACAAAAAAATAAAAAAATAAAAAATGAGGTACATTATTTTTCTTTAAAACACTTAAAAAAAAATAAGGTACATACCGTTTACCTGGTACGGGATCGTACCAGGTATCCACAATTTTTTTACATGAAAAAAAATTTTAGCCGATATTTCTTTTAAACAAAAAAAATGCTAACGCTGCGTGTTCCAGAAAAATAAAATAAATACGGCGTGTTCCGTTCCATAAAAATGGACGTCGGTTGTCACCAATTTAGCGTGTGCAATATATTTATTGTTTAACACTAAATTTTAGCACGCCACAAATTTAATTTAATATTTTTATTTAATTTATTTTTCCAATTAACAATTTGTATGTTATTGATTTCACCACCAATTTAATGTGCCGACGTTGAGTAGGTTTGCGAGCAGCGCGTGCGCTCAGCACAAAATCCGAGACGAGACTAATTTTTGATTTTTAAATTAATTTTAATTTTATTTTGTTTTGTGTATATTTGAGTTGTGATACTATTGGTCCAGCCAAGCATGAAGGGGAAGTCAACCCAATACACATTCGAGGTGGAATGTGCGCCGCCAAATTTGTAGTGGTTTATTGGGTGAACCGCTACAGAATCATGCATCCTCCACAATTATATTTAAAAAAAAAAGATTACAGCGATGTTGAAGAGCCCGACTTACCGATAGAGGATACATCCGATGCAGAAGAGTGCGATGAAGATTTGTCATCCGATGATGCTTCCCTAAAAAGGGTGGCAATTGTGACTGTTTATGACATGACATGATTTGTTTTAATTACAAATAAACCATTTAAATTTTTTTTTATTAATTCATAAAACTTATTCAAAAGTGTAGTGTTTTTATTTATAAAGTAGCACCGGCCGTAATTTCTGACGTATCATGGTGTAACTTTATTTTTTTTTATTGGCGGACCAAGCGCTTCCAGTTATTTTCTATCTGACCCCAATTTTTTGCTCCGTAATTTTTTGGATAATATTCCTTTTAATACCTGAAGATATCTGTTCGTAGTTTTCACAAGTTAAACTTATGGTGCTATTAGTTTATTCTTGAGTCCATTTAAAAGCTGAAATACAAGACAATTAAAAACAAATAATCACAAATTAATAGGAATACACATAGCAAAAATTATAAAGTTTCGTTGAATGAAATACAAACTGATCTTGCCAGATTTTCAATTATTTAAAATTTATTGATTGTAATTATTTATAAAAAGTTGAAAAAATACTAAATAAATTTCGTTCTTCTTTAGTTTGTTGTTTACTATTGTTGAGGTGATGTTTAACTTTTTCTCAGAGTATGTTCAGTTCAGTAAAATTACTCTGGTTGAATAAAAAAACGCAGTGTATAATTTTGACAGCGCACTGCTCGCTCGGGTTGAATTAAAAAATAGACTCTTTAATACCCAATAATAGTAATTAAACAAGCTGCTTTTAAGGCGTTTGGAGAAAAAATTATTTATTTAAATTTGTTTCTTTATTTTTTTATATCGAAAAAATTTTTCGCGTTTTTCTTGAAAACATGTTTTCAAAGTTGGCGAACCAGATTCATAATATATTGAATGAATTGGGTTGACTTGAAACTAAACATACTTTGAAAATACATAATTATCTTCAATATAAATAGAAAACTATTTGAAAATTCTTTCCGACTTTAGCTAAAAAACGTTTTTGACAGTTTAAGTCAGAAAAAAAAATTAATTTTTCAATTTTTGGGCCTATTCATGTAGAAAATGAGGGCTTATAGATTACAGTCATTTAAAATTTTCAAAATGGGCCATTTTTGCGACCAGGATTCTGCACGCCGATTTTATTCTCAGAAGTAAGGCGCTTTATAAGATTATTTATAATTTATTTATATAATTTTTTTCTCCATAAAAAAATTTCTCAGTATTGCCTGAGAGTTTCCTAGTATGGTAAGAAATTTTGGATTGATTATATGTTTTGAATAAAAAAAATATAAAGGTCTGAAACCCGGTCTGTATTACGTGCGTTCGTAAGATTATAACAAGTCAACCTAAACTAACTCCCTTAATCCCTTATTCAATCTAAACTCAATCTCCAACTGAGATACACCTTCACCATCACCATTACCATTACCACCACCATTACCATCACCATCACCAACACCATCACCATCACCATTACCTGGTTATAGAAAAATTTACCAATTTTTTATTTATGCTGGTTTGAATATTGAGTTGGGTGTTTTTTGGGTGTTGAGTTTGGGGTTGAGTTGGAGATTAAGTTATGAGTCAATTCAAACAAGCAGAATTTCATAATAATTGGTTGAGAAATAGGCTAATTCCATCATACTTGGCCATATTCTAGGACTTCATCCAAAAATCATTTTAGACCCCATTTCCAATGCACAGGCCGAATTTCATCATAATTGTTTCACAGATAGGGAAGTTACATCATACTTGGCCATATTCTAGAACCTCATTCAAATATCATTTTAGAATCCCATTTCCAACGAACATATCAAATTTAATCATAATCGGTTGCGAAATAGGCAAGTTCCATTATACTTGCCCATATTCCAGAACTTCTTCCAAAAATCGTTTTAGAATCCCATTTCCAACGCACCTATCAAATTTCATTATAATGGGTTGAGTAATATACAATTCCCTCCTATTCCAAAACTTCTTCCAAAAATCATTTTAGAATCGCATTTCCAATGACAAGCCGAATTTCATCATAATTGATTAAAAAATGAGCAAGTTCCATAGAATGGTAGAGTAGAATCCCATTTCCAACGCATATGTCAAATTTCACAATAATCGGATGAGAAATAGGCAAGTTCCATCATACTTGGCCATATCCCATTTTCAACGCACAAGTCGAATTTCATCATAATCGGTTGATAATTATGCAAGTTCCATCATGCTCCCATTTTCAACGCACATGCCAAATTTCATCATAATCGGTTGAGAAATATACAAGTTCCATATACAAGTTGAGCTGGTCCCCGTATAGTACAGACTTAAATCCCATAGAAAATATTTGG